>VDFB02292527.1:29882510-29913931 GCA_007258455.2 Sequoia sempervirens | reverse complement strand
TTGATCAAGAGAGTATCTTGTTGAGACTCCTCTGAGATCATTTGATATCTCTCCCTACAAGAACACAAAAGAAATTCTACTACAGGAGTTCATTTTGTGCATATCATAGAGTTCATGTTCATTCTACTAATGAATGCAAGGCTTTGAGTAGTAAAATCCAACATCTTAAGGAGTTTGTTACTCTTCCTTATGTGGGGGCACCAAATTCATTTAATTGATATTTATTTTCACTCTAACATTCATCTCATCAATTATTTTGGCTCATCCTTGTCTTTCCCTTTGTGGGGGAAAGGGGTTAGGTAGCCTTGTCCTCGTATTTCACCTATTGTTTCCTCTTTTGGCTAGTTGATTGCCATCCATGTTTATGTAAGAGCTAGCTTGGTATGTAGACGACATACCTTAAGTTGGCTTGCATGTGACATACTGAGTTATCTTTAGCATTGTATTTTTGGGGTAAAACCTTCCATCCTATTGCATGATGTAGCTTATTGGAAACATATGACTTGGCATAAGGATTTCTGAGTAAGCTCTCTATCTTCTTCTACTTTAAAGAAATTTCTCACAGTAATGATAGCAACCACTTTAAAGGTGGGGAATGAATCGACATTCATATTTCATTGTGTGATTTTTTTCTTCTTGCAATGTGTTCCTTTCTTAGTGGCACCATTGGGTTTGATGTCCTCTGAGAGCGTGATATTTCTCTGAATTTTCCTCTCTTAAAAATATACACTAACTCATTTGACTGCAAAAGTCAACAAGAATTTCTCACAAAATATGTATAATTTGATGTATCATTGGGTGCTTGTAAAATTTGATGTGTAATTTTCAATTTTTTAAAATTTTATCCCCGACGTTCATTGAAATTTTGAGGAACCTGGGTTTCATTGAAATTTCGACTAGCAGTTTCGCCAAAATTTTGACAAACATGAAAAATGAGAAAAAAAATCAAATTGTTGACGACATAAAGAAAAGTGAGTTCACTAATTTATTACGACAAGAGTTTTTGCTCTACTTGAGACAAAGGCTAGGAGAACTAAGGATGATTTTCTTGGAAAAAATTAGAAAAAATTCAAGAAGAAGATATCGCCGTGTTAGAGGTAGTCATTATCTTTTTGCATAATTCAGTTGTGAAGTCAGATTTGTAATTCTAGGTTTGAAAATCATATTTTAAAGCAACATCTCATCAGATTTCATTTTTAGAGGTTTAGGGTTTTGAGAATTTCATGTCCAGATTTTGTTGTGTGGAATCACCATAATATCACAACCAAGGAATAGATTCTTGTGACTATAATTATGTGATCCATAACTCTATTGGTCATGTGGCACAGTTGTGCTATAACAAATACAGGATGCATTCATGTGTGACCCAAGTTTAATGTGGCTATGTTGTGATAGAAATGGAGGCACTCATATAATGTAGTTAATTGGTTGTATAATGTAGATAATCATCATATCCGTGCCATCTCAAGTTTAACAGGTTACAATTTAATTATAGCATGATCAAGAGTGATTACCTCTTGCTACAATAAAGAGCCTATAACTCTGGTTGATATGCAGAGTGGTTGTGTTATATCAATTATGTAGTGCATTCAAGCACAACCCATGTTTAATGGGCTATTCTAGAGAGTGATCAACATTTTCTAAACCTTATGAATGTTACTTAAAAGTGTATAGCTTAAACTACAAACCAAGTTTGTTACATACTTGAATGCAATCTTGGGTTACCGCAAACTATCATAATGTGATCTGCTAATAACCATTATGGAAAGTATTAAAGCAAGACCCATGCTATATAGGATACATTTCCTTGATCAGGTTTACATACCTTAATGATCAAACACAAGCTTCCCACACACTCCAGATACAATCCAAGATCATACCACAACTTTTTCAAGAAAATTAATTTTCTAACCTAAGATTTAAGGTTGTTTTTTAATACCAACAAAAGTATTGGTAAGGGCATGATTAGGGTACAAACCCTAGGCCTCCATAGAAACATAAACAATAACTCTAGTGGATTAGTGAGGTTGCAATACTAGAAAGATTGAGACATTTTAGCTAATAACAAAATCTTGCAATCTAAAGATTGTAGCCAATAACAATCACACTATGTAGCTTAGTGACATTTGTAAATGTAATCTACGGTAAGAAGAATGATAGTCACTTGAGATGTGACAATCAAAAAGAGGCTGAGAAGTGACAAGATAATAAAGCTCAAACCTTGCATAGTAAAGTGGAGATTTTAACAGTGAGTTTTCTTACCCCCTTGCTGACCTTAAGGGTTTTTCAAATGCTTTTGGTAGTGTTAGACAAGGAAAATGCAATCAGGGAATGACTGTCCAAATGAAGTAACAATGGTAATCATATGTTCAATGTTTCTTCTTAGCCATTAATGTATAATGGAGGTAGTGGATTGCATGTTTGAGCAGTGTTTTGAGACTCATCAAAGATGGGAGAATAGTGAATAATACCTTGTGGACTATGAAGTAGTGTCAATAAGGTTGAAGGATGTTAAGATCTACAATAACATGAAACCATGAGTCCCCTATAGTAAGTAGGTAGTCTATAGGGCATAGTTTGATTTTATAGAAAGATGCTCATAAAGGAATCTTCAAGTGATAGTGAGTGAGTTGTTTGAGATTGCAGCTGAGGGTACAATACCCAGTCTTAAAAGAGGTTAGCAAAGTAGTAAATGTGCAAGAAAATCAAATCGTACACAACAAACAGTTGACAATGTTATCTTCCATAATGCCTTGAGTTTGAAGAAAAAAATCTCATTATATCTTGTTGAAAGTGGTGACCTTAATGGTAAGTCTCTGGCAACCATGATTTTAAAACATGCTATTGTGCTTATGGAGGCAACATTTTAAGCAAGGTAGTGAGTGGTGGTTTGGAACAATGGCAGGTATGAAGGACTTGCTTTATATGCATACTATGCAGTCTAGCTTAAGATAATGTTCTTAGAAGAGATTGAAGGTGGATTGTGGAACTCAAGGGTTACCATGAAAAGGATTAAAGAAAAGATTGAGATCTATTTAAAAGCCACAGTCATGAAGATATTAAAGATGTCACGTGCAAAACCCTAGTAGCTAGAGTAATGAATACAGTGCCAAAGAGGATAGTGTGTTGGGGCAGATTTAGGAGATCTCCACATTATCTAATTATAGGGAAATAAATCATTTATTTATTTTTTTAATTAAAATAAATCATTCTAAACCCTATATAGGATACATTGATACTTCAGAATCCTCTGAAAGAATTTGAGATTATGCAAATATATGTCAAGTAAATACATAGATTACAAATAGTAGCAGGAACAATGTAAGATTTGTTGAGCAGAGTAGGAATGAGATAAGCAGCAATGAATCCTATGACTCCTTTCATGCACATCTCCTCACCGTTCTCTATCATTCTTTACTAAAACACTTCTCCATTTTGGTGGTATATGCTTGAAAATAATGTTTTGACGAAGGTTTTAGAGTATGTTTATTAAAATGAAAACTCCATTCTAGTGGGCTATGCCTGAAATTAAGATTTTGACAAAAGTTTTAGGGTATATTTATTAAAGTTTTAGAGTATTTTGGCAGGCTATATTCTTGATTCCTTAAATGATCTATTCAAATGGATTGTGACTAAATAAATGACTAACTATTTAGTCATTTTTATTTGTGTGACTAAAAAATTTTTAATCAACAACTAAACTAGTAATTATTTACTCATTTATAGCTAATTTGCAAAAAATGAGCATAATTTAGTCATTTTTAGTTGTTGTGACTAAATTTTTTAGTCACCTAGTCATTTATTTTCCAAATTATACTAGTGTGTGCTTCCTTGTGCGATTAGGGCTCTCTCAATGTTGAGGGCCCTAGGGATAAGCTCGTCATAAGAAGTGAAACATTGTATCTTTAACTAGAAGGATAAATCTATATTGAAATTAGCAATGATGATTCTGACTTGTTGCTCCTTAGGAATGGGTCACTTGCTCTTACTAGTTTGCTACCTCCATCATTGTAGGAAGTTTGCGATCAAGTTCAATATTCTGATTTAGGAGTCTAACGATTGGAAATCATAGTAAAATCAGAATTTAATAAGTTTTAGAATTAGCATTTTAAAATATTTTTTGGGGTCATTAACTTTAGACTATCTTCTCTTTTGTACGGGTGGTTGCATGCCAATTTTTTTTGGTGTAAAATATTATAATTATTAGATTTTGTTACCTATCTATGAATAAAAATTATTGGAGTGTGACTTTGATATTTTTTGAAGATCTAAATAGTCAAGCTTGGTAAAGAAAAATAATGTCAGATAATATTAGTCCAGAACAAAATGAAGAGACACTTGATAGATTGTTGGCTAGATTAAAAAGAAAGGGTGATGGGAAATGTTATTGTCCTTTCAATAATTGCAAGGGCTTAAAGATGAGATGACTTTTAATCACAACAACTGAAAAATATTGTTGGAAACATGGTCACATTGAAGGGGGCATGATTATCGTCCATTGGTAATTTGTTAATTATATGTGTTTATATTCATTGAATTTGTAAATGTTTATATCGTTTTAACATTATATATATATATAAAATCACTTGATCATGATCATGGTTTATTTGTGTCTATCATTATTATAAAGGTGGGAAACCCTAGGGCACATGATATGGATTATCATAGCCTAGAGAATGTGGTTTTGCAAGCGGACGAACATGGAGCTATGAATATCAAAGATGAATTTAATAATCCTATGGAAGAAGATGATCATACACTAGAAAACACAGTTGAAGATGATCGTACAAATACATTGATCCATGACACATTTAGTGGTAGAGCTGTTCATGATTTACATGTACTTGAGAAAGCATACGAGCCCCTTTATGAAGGCTCCCAAACAAATCTTCTCTCTGTTGTATTGTTGTTGTTGAACTTGAAGGTTATGAATAGTTTATCAAACATCGCAATCTCACAGATGTTAAGGTATGTCATATATGCCATATTTTTTCATCTATTTTAATTTTTGTTAGTTCATCACTAGTAAATAAATGATGAAATATGTACCATTAATATTCTTTATATTAACAAATTATTTTTTGTTGTAGATTGATTGGTGAATTTTTGTTACCACCATCAAATATTTTACCTCGCTCTTAATGAGATTTATCTAGCATTATGAAAGATATCGAAATGGAGTATCAAGCAATAGATGCATGTCCCAATGATCATATTATATATCAAAAACAATATGAATTTGCAACAAAATGCTTGGAATGTCATATCAGTAGATATCAAACAGATCAACTAACAAAAAATGTTCCTCGCAAGGTTCTTTTTTATATTCCCATTATTCCACGTATGCAATGATTATTTAGGTTCAAAAGCTTAGCACAATTTAAGGATTACCATTCATGGAATAGAAGTCGAGATGACATTCTTTGAATTCCTATGGATGGTTCTGTATTTAGGGACACGGAGGAAAAATGGCCACACTTTAAAGAAGAACCTCATAATCTCAGGCTTTCATTGGGAGAAGACAGTGTTAATCCATTTGGAGAGCTAAGATCTATTTACTCGGTGTGGCCTATTTTTATTATCAACAATAACATTCCTCCATGGATGTCAATAAAGAGGGAGCACATAATGTTGTCAATGATTGTTCCACATATTTTTTTACATCAATTTTCTTTAATGTAGTAGCATCTCATTTGTCTTATTTGGTTTATAATGACTTATATTTTTTTCATTCAATATTCATATACATTAATTTTTATATATTGCAGTAAAATGGTTATAATAATTATGTAATGTTTATGTTCATTCAACTAGGTAAGTACCAAGTTAAAGAATATGAATGTATATATCAAGCCTCTTATCGACGAGTTACTAAAGTTATGGAATGGTGTCACTATGTATGATGTCTCTAGAGCAATAGGACAAAGAAAATTTAAATTCCATGCAATGCTTGTATGGACAATTCATGATGCCCCAGGGCTAACACATTCTTGTGGTATGTTATAACATTCAACTGCACTTTAACAATATTTAATTTTATGAAGTAGATATCATGCATGTTTTTAAAATAATATATTCATTATATATAATTATAAAAATTAACATATTTAATCCAGTTATATATGATCTTGGAGGTTTTCAAACAAAGGGAAAATTTGCATGTCCAATTTGTGGTCCAAAGATGAAATCTCGTCATTCAACAAGTTTAGGAAAGCAGGTGTTTGATGAGTATAGGCACTTCCTCCATAGAAATAATAAGTATCGAACTACTGAAAAACATCTTTTCAATGAAAGAAGAGACTACATCAAAACCACGAAGAATGACACCTCACCTATGGAAGTTGGAATATAATAGAATTAATCGTCAAGGTTATACATCAAATCAAATTGTTTATCTATCATATATGATATGTTTTGAATTTATATTTTTATATTGTGTTGTGTTTACTCATGTTGTAATTGACAATGATTGTCGTTGTTAATTTGTTTAACTTATATGCTTCATGAAGGTCATCAAGGCATTAATGGTTGGCTTCCACAAGGACTGAAAAGTTATCCCAAAAAATTTAGTATGTTTCCCTGCTATGAGCAGCTACAAATTGTGCATTTTTTTGATAAAATGCATATCAGAAAGAATATAACATAAACATTATGGAAAATATTGGATGGAAGGCATGAAAAAGAAAAAAATGTCAAAATTTGTAGTGACATTCAGAAAGCCAATCATGCAATGGAAAATGTCATTCAATTAAATAGCAATGGAGACCAAATTAATCTAAGTTCCCTTTCTTGGTTATTAACAAAGTAGCAAAGAAATGCTATAAAATAACTCATATAAAAATTTTGATTTCCGACAGGATTTGCTATGAACATAAACAATATAATAACAAAGAAAGGTGAATTTGGGTCAAGGATGAAAACGCATGATTGGCATATCTTCATTAAGGTAATTATTCTGGTATATTATATACACTTGTATAATGCATGTACTTTTTAGTGTATTATGTTTGCTACTTTTGGAAAAATAATGAAAAGATCATTTTATAAAATTTGTTGCAGTATGTTCTACCTCTATCTCTCCTAGACAACTTTGACAACAATGTTAAGCAAGTTATATATGATCTTGGAAAATACATGAGGTAAGTAGAGATATTTGTTCAATTCATTGTATACATCTTATAATTTCCATTTTTTTTACTTGTTATGTAATATAATGTATATTTTTGTTAATAATCGTTAATATATTTACGCCTTGAATCACTTGTAGATGGTTGTCATCTAAAGAAATCCATAAAGAATATATAAATTATTGGAAGAGAAAAATTCCTCATCTAATGTGTGAAATGCAAAAGTGTCTACCTTCAACATTTTTCAATGCACAAGAACACTACCTCAAACACCAAGTTGAGGAGATTGAATTGTGTGGACCTGTACACATAAGGTCAATGTGGATAGTTGGGAGGCACTTGGAATTTTTGAAGGCTTTGGTTAGACAAAGAGGACATCCTAAGGGTTCTATGGTGGAAGGATATATGGTATACCAAACCATGGTGTACATTAGTGAATATCTTCCTAAGTTTATAACAAAGATCCATGTAGATCACATTTGGGATCCCAACTCCATTAACAAATTCGAATGGGAGTACTTGATGGGGAAAGTTAGATTGAGGAAAGTGAGAGGTAATTATAAGATGGTCATGGAGATTAATTGGAATACATTTTACATATAGTTTTTATGTATATTATACTTATTTAATTTTTAATCTTCAATATACATCAATTATAATGTAAGGTTGTATACTGTGGTATTTAACTAATTATACGTCGTTTGTGAATTTCAATTTTTTTTATACAGTTGGTCGAGAGTGGGATGCACTAAATTTGCACATCACAAACATCTTGATTGGATGACAGTATGGATTGAACAATGTCAACAATCTGGTCGCGCATTAACATGGGAAGGTATGGGTTCATTGGCTAAAGAACCTCATCGTGATGGAGATTCCAATGTTACACAAAGGGAAATTGATTTAGCATATGGTTTAAGAGATAAATAGATACATATAAATATATTAATCACCCATATTATTTAATTATTTTCAATTATATTGATGTATATATATGTTGAGATTTTTTTCTTTGCATACATTCATCCAAGAATAAATATGTTTATCAACTGACAATATTGCAATAATTTTTACCTGTTTGACATATTGCAGGTGAAACACCATAGGGCTATGTGGTGCAATGGTCATAAATTTTGAATCAAAATGTTGGATCACATGAAGAAAACCTGTGATTCTGGTATAACTATAGTCTTTCAGGTGACTAATGTTTCATCTAGAAGTGGCATACATCTAGAAGTCTCAGAAAATTGATACTATGGGATTTTGGATGATATACTTGAGTGTGACTTTAAGTCCTTTAGATTAATTTTGTTCATCGTCCTACGGTATAGGCTGCGATTGAATGAAAATGATCTTGAGAGAACTATTATTGAACATGATAATGGATTTACCATGGTTAATACAAGGTCGATCGAGCGAGCTAGAAATGAGCCCTATGTTCTTCCAATCTAGTGTGAGCAGGTATTTTACTCAGAGATTCTAGGTAAACTAGGTTGGTCATTTGTTGTTAGACATGATCCAATAGGAAGGCCGGTAAAGCATAATATGGTGGAAGAAGAAGATACTGAAGAACTAGAAGATGATGTAGATGATGTCCCTGATGAAGATGTCGAAGAGGAGGAACTAGATCATGATGATATGACCAATCCTTACAATGTTGAATCTAGATCGGATGATACAGACAAAGAGTTGGATGAAGATGATATCCGTGTGGATGATGACATTATCAAAACTGATATCGATGATGATGATATGACCAATCCTTACAATGTTGAATCTAGATCGGATGATACAGACAAAGAGTTGGATGAAGAAGAAGATCAATGACATTAAAATGTATGAGTTATGCGATTATATTATCTATTTGACATTAATTTCTTGAGATAATTATATTTTTCTTATGTGGTTACATAATTAATTCATGATGTTTTTAATTTTTATGACATTACATAATTAATTTAATGATGTACTTTTTAATGTTTGAAAGGTCAAAAAATTAAAACATTTCAATAATGATGTTAACAACCTTGAAATTAGTGTTTTTTATGTTTCATGTGATCACAAAAGATTCAAAATTCAGTTGTAGAGGTGGTTGTTTAGTGGTTGATGTGTAAAGGCCTTTAAAAGGCATAAAGTGATCATTGTAATGGTTGTTGATGGTTGAAGATTTAAAATACAAGCTCTTGACATTTGAACATTTGTGTTTTTCTTTAAAATTTATGTATTTTTCCTGTTATACAGCATTGTACGGTCACATGCAGCCATATTTTGATGTGAAATCAATTCTAGGTCATGAAGATATGTGTTAGCTTTGATTTGAATCCAATTTGAGGGCTTAAGGCATTGATTTGAGTTAGAAAGCTTCATTTCTTTGCATACAACCCAGTTACCCTATTTTTGAGGGTTTTGTAGTCCAAACATGATATAAAGGGGCTCTTAAACTTTTTTGGATTACTGTAGCTTGTGTAAGAGGCCCCATGTATACTGTTGTAATTGTAGGATGCATGAATCAGGCATAGGATGAGAAATAAAAAAGGTATAGTTGTTCTCAAGAGTTTTATGAAGAAAAGCATGTGAAATGAGAGGTACTTTCTGTCCAGATACTTCTTTTCTCCTTCATTTTCTATAAGAAGGATTTCAACGATAGAAGTATGGGTTAGCAAGTTATATTTTTTTTGGTCGAGTCTAGGTAGAGTTGCAGAGAAAATTGTAAAGTTCGATGGTTTTAAGGAACATGCAATTTAGGTTTTGAGTTATTCTGTAGTAGGTTTTGAATTCATATGGATTTGATGTTTTATGAAAATACTAGAATTTGAATTGAAACAATTAATTCAAACTCATGTCTCTCCATTGCACATGCATATCTGAATTTTGAATAAGATAATCAAGGGTTGACTTGTTCATCTCATTGTTGTGGTGTGTATGATTTCTATTTTGGCTTTAATTCAAGGAATTAATTAAAATGATTAAATAGGATTGTAGGTGGATATGTTCTGTATAAGGATTTGATAAGTAGTATTGGGTTAGAATACATGTTGATGAAATTGTAAAGCAATGTTCTTAAGGATCTCATATGCTATGTGTTAAATCTGTCATAAACCCTTAGATGTCTATGAATTTGACTCCCTCAATGGATATATGACACTGATCTAAGTTGTACTAATTTTTATGGTTTAGTATTTTGTTTGTCTTTACCTAGCGCTTGCTACAAATTGCAAATCAATGACTATTTTACAATGTGGGATGTGTTGTAGTTATCTCATGCTCCAAATAGTTGATATTACTGATGAACAAACAATTCTATTTAGTATTATGTTATTATGTTGATCTATTAAATGAGATTATCTATTGTTGTTAATGTTTTTTATGATAATGGTGCAGAGGTTGTAAACACATTAAGGGATCACCCTTCCAGGTCTTTTAGACCCCAAAGTGTAGGAGGTCTTTAAAATCCTCGTCATTTGGTCTAGGTCCTTTGAGCTGCCCTTGATTGGAATTGGAAATTCCATAGGTAAATTAGAAGACCAGCCTAGTTATAGTAAAAACAACCAACATGTAGAGGGGAGAGATATAGAGGGATTCAGTGAGAGAGAGAGGGAGTGAAGAGACAGAGGCAGATGGACAAGGCAGATGGATAAGACAAGAGAGGAGAGAGATCCTGAGGAGCAGAGGGTGCAGGAAATAAAAGACCTGGAGAGGGAGGAGGAGGGAGTGGAGAGGAGATAGAGGGGTAGAGGGTTTAAAGAAGGAGTTGGAAGGAATGAATGGGTTTAGGAAGGGAGACATAGAGGGAGAGAGAGAGGGGGTGGAGAAACGGAGAAAGAGGGAGAGAGATAGAGGGTTGGGAGGGAATGAAGGAAGAAGGGGAATGGAGAGAAAGGAGGGAGGGAGACATGGAGTGAGTGGAGTGGTATATGGCAGCAGGAGGATCATGACATAGGCTAAGGGCAGAGGACAAGGCAGAGTGGAGAAGACTTAGATGCAGAGAGGGTATATATATATATATATATATATATATAAGGAGAGAGAGAGGAAATAGGAGGGTGGAAGGGAAGAAGAAAAGTGGAGGAAGGAGAGAGAGAATGGACAGAGGGAGGAAGGAGAGGACTTAAAGAGAGAGGGAGAGGATAGAGGGGAGTGGCCAAGGATAGGGTAGAGGGATGGTGGATGGAAGCGGTGGAAGGAAGGAAGAGGGAGGAGAGACCAAGAGGGGTGGAAGAGGGAGACTTGGAGAGAGGGGCAGAGGGTCTCATGGGTTGGATACCTAGGGGTCTGAGTCATAAGAATGGAGACATAGGGAGTGAATCATGGAGAGTGGAGGGAGTGGAGAGGAGATAGAGGGTGAGGGGTGGAAGGTAGGATAAGAGGGGACAAAGATAAGGAGAGAGGAATGGAAGGAAGGAGGAAGGAGGGAATGGAGGGTAGAGGAGCCATGGAAGCCATGGTTGGTAGGGGAGATAGAGAGAGAGAGAGGGAGAGCAGATAAAGGAACATGGTGAGCAGAAGGCAGAGGGTCAACATGGGCAGAGGGAGGAGGCAAGATCGAGTGGAGAGAGACCCAAGAGAGGGAGATGGGGTAGGAGGTGAGACTTGAGAGAGGGGGGAAAGAAGGAGGGAGTGGAGAGAGATAAGGGGGTAGAGGGGTTAAATGTGTGGAAGAAAGCCAGAGTGGGAAACAGTGGCAGTGGCAGTGTGGACAGAGGGAGGAGAGAGACTCCAAGAGGAAAGAGGGTGGACAGTGGGGGAAAGGAAGGACAGAGGGAGAGAGGGAGGAAGGAAGGATGGAGGGCATGGTAGAGAGGGTCGAAGGGTCAAGGATCTAGGGTTTAGGTTTAGGTTTAAGGGGAGACAGATGATAGAGAGTGAATGGGTGAGAAAGAGAGACCCATGAGAGGAGAGGGGTAGATATTAAAGATAATGGAGAGAGAGAGAGAGGGAGGGAGGGAAGAGTGGAGGGAGCAGTGGAAGGAAGGGAAGGAATAGTGGAAGGGAGGAAAGAGGGAGAAGGAGGGAGACGGAGATAGAGAGTGGAGAGAGAGACATGAGGGAGGAATGGAGAGAGATAAAAGGAAGGAGCAGGGATGAGGGAAGGAGAGGGAGTGAGAGACCCAAGAAAAGCGAGAGAGAGGGGTAGGATATTGAAGATACTCAGAGAGAGAGAGGGAGGGAGTGGGAGAGAGATAGAGGGAGGGAGGTGTTAGCTCTCAAAAATGCAGGTGAAATGCCTCAAGAGGTTGCCAATCTCTTGGTACATTTCAGGGTAACATACAAGGCCAAAATGGTTTAGACCTTCTTCTCTTCATGTGCTGCTAGACCAAAATGGGTATACCCATATGAATGAGGAAGACTTGGATTGTGTTTATTTCCTAAAATAATTCATCCACAATGGAAAATGGGAGTGGATAAATGAATTTTATTTTGGTATAGATTGTATAGCAATATCAAGGCTAAAACTTAATATGTTCAATTTAACAGATGTAAAAGTGAGTGAAACCTAAATGGTGAAAATGTATAGACTAGTGCCTTATTGGGTATGTGGAGTCAAATGAGAAATATAAAATGAGTAACTTCTTTCTGGCAGATACTCTAATTGTTTGGAAAATAAATTTGAGTTTATAACATGTATAAACATGAAAGAATATGATTACCAAGTTCTTCTTAATGATCCAAATGATATTCCCTAATTACTATGATCAACTAAAATGAATTAATCTTTTCTTAAAGAACCAATTAATTAATCATATAGATACATCAAGTGCACACCAATAAACATAATATAAGCTTGTTATATCAATTTAAATAAATAGAAAACATCAACCTTGGAGACAAATTTAGTAATACTTTCAATTAACACAACAAACAACTACTACCAGAAATACGCCACCACGTTAAACGATTTTCATTGATATCTCCATAGTTTCAAACATGCATCATAGTTTCATAATTGTAAAACATTGTAATCTATTGTATCTTTCTCCTATTCGATATTCACTATTTTTCTACCAAAAATGGATATTTATACATCAACTGCTCAAAAGGACACGTCCTTTCAGAAATGTCTTATGTTAAAACAAAAAATAATTAAAAAGAAGTAATTAGGCTCTATTAAGCCACAAATGAATCTTTGACAAGTGGTCCAAGTAGTCTCGGTGCTCATGTGTATCTACATCTCCCAATACATTATGGATCGCGATCTCCATTTTCACCATCTTTTCATTTTGTTCACATGATTCATCTAGTGTTGTATCTTTCATGGTAGCTGTCTTCAGAATTTCTTGCAATATTGATTCACTTTCACCTTTCCACCTATTCATTTCTTTTAATTTTCTTCTATCGTCAAAGAATGCAGTCAATCCCTTTTTAGTGGCATCAATTAATCCCTGCGCATCCCCTCACAATTCATCAATGAAGTATCTGTGCTTGTTCACAAGATGGTTTTCAGCCTCAATTGCCACATTATCAGAAACATCCCTTTGGTTTATTTATTGAAGCTTCTCCAGAATCCTACCATCCATCTTTCATGTTCTCGCAATGCAACAAAGTTATGTGAGTGTGTTCCCTAGAGCTTATTCATCCAAGTTGTTAAACTTGCTTGTCTTTTCTTAATTATTGCTACAAGAGCATCATATTTCCCTTGAGAATATGCACTTGATCCTTCCCAATGATCTTTTGCTTGTGAACTTTGACCATGAGTGAGCAACTTGGTTGAATTTATTGTAACTCCTAACAAATCTTTCAAGCGGTCATTTTCTCTCAACATCCTCTCATTATTCATTTTGTACATTTCTCTTTCCTTGATTAACATCTGTATTTGAGCTTTGTTCAGTTTTTCTATATTGATTCCAATCTCTACAGTTGCCACAGGATCAACCTCCCCAACCTTTAGATTCATAACATGCCCGAATGCTTTCTCAGTATCAATGACAACTGATTTCCTATGAGGTGGATACAAGGCCCAAATCATCAATGACCCTTCATCTGGATTGTATTTTGACGCTGCATATACTTCTATCACCTTATCTGGACTGAGCTTGTGTGTAGCATTACTGTCCTTTAGAAAACTATCAAAGACTAATGCAGAATTGAGATCCAACCCTAGAAATATCATAACACCAGGATTTTCTAACATTCTCCTTCCCTTCTTAGGGGTCATACCCACCATCTCTCTGTCCACACTCATCTTTAGGTCCTTCAATAACATTTACTCATTACTTGGTGTAACATTATCAACCATTTCTCTTATTTCTTTTTCTTTTTGTTTATACAAGAATGCTTTAAATTTTGGAGAATTTATAAATTCATTATCTAATACAAATGACTTATACTCCGCATGCCTTGCATCTATATCGATACTCTCTTCCACATTTAATTTTGTGTCAAGGTGGGTGTACTATTGAGTTCTCAATCTTAACATCTTATTGGATTGACCATGTGGCACATTACCCTCAGATGCCTTTTCCCAAGAAGGTAACAACTCTATATCTTGCAACCCTTGATTATATTTTTCTACCACCATTTATGCTTCTTCAACTTCTAGGTTCTTGATCATATCATCAAACTGATAGGGTACATGTTGATATCCTCCAAAGTTTTTCTTTTGTCTAGCATAATTGATATACCCTTTTAGATCAAAATTCTTTCTAGGTGTTCCTCTTTTCATGTTGTATTGTAGTAGCTTATCAAGAATCAAATTGTACCCTTCCTTTGCCAATACAGTAAAATCACCGAAGCACAACGTACTAGGTATGAAAGCCTATTTTCCAAAGGAGCTCAAATTCATAACACTGGAAAAACCCATCTTCCTAAAAATTTCCAAGTATGCAATCCTGTCCAAGACTGTTTTAGGAAAAATGAATAGGGAATCTTCAAATCCGTAAACCCTGATCATGGTAGTATCATCCAAACAATACCAATCCCCCTAATTGTGATTAATTGGCCCATTGAAGTCCTTAGGCCTAAGAAACCTCTTTATCTCATCAGATAGAGAATAAGCACATGGATGATTATAGAATTTGTATAATGGTTTTACAAAATACTCATCAAAGTGTATGAAACAAGAATTAGAAAACTTGCTATCCCAAACAACAATCCATAATTGAATAGGTAATGACATACCTTATCAAATTGGGAAATTCTCATCTCTTGAGGCCACAACCCTAAATCCTATCCAAAATACAACACTATGTCCATCAACAATGAATAATGCCTAAGATGTAAGATAGAGGCTCCACTTTTCACTGTGATCAACCCAGAATGAAGCCCCTTAAAAATGTATGAGGAATAATCAAAAGGTCTAGAGTTATGATACTGAATATCTGCTGAAATTATCATAGGCACAATTGACATATATTCTGGGACTTCCATTCCCAATACTTGGCCTACCTAGAAATAAGTATACTTCATATAGGGTTCAAAAAGATCAACATGGAAGGAAGGTCCATCCCTTTCCTCTAGTGGAACTGGTTTTCTGCCCTATCTAATTTTTTGTAGTGGCAACCACCAACCATTATAAATTGTGTCCATCCTCCCAAATTCCATTTCTAATTCTTCACATATGATTTTCTCATTGCAAACCCCTTCCAATTTGAAAACCTCACCTATTGCATCTTCTAATATATGTATCAATGGTTTCCCGGATGGGTCATAGATGGCTTTGAGTTTTGAATTATAATGAGCAGCCAACAATCTCACCAATTCAACATTGAAAAATACATTAGGGTAGACCAACTTTCCCAGATTAAGCTTCCATGGATTACATACTGGTTCAAAGTGATTTCTCCAATAGTAATGAAAAATATAAAGTTCATAGCCTCTTATTGGTGTCCAAATATCTCCTATGAGCTTACATTTGTCAACTAGTTTATCCACTTATGCCCTAAGTTGTGCAAATAACCTAGCTTTTGGTCTAGATCCAAGTAATTGGTCGATAAGATCTTGCCTTAGCTTCAGCTCAGTGCCCTCTAGCTCAATTTCGGTTTTTTGTTTTTTCCCTCTAGACTGACTACTTTCCCCATGTTTTCTCCCCTTCAATTTTCCTGAACTAGTGGCTTCCATTCTTCAAAAATTATAGAAGTCAAACCTATAGAAGTCAAGGCACAAAGAGCTTATTGTATTTGGCTTGAAACTTTCGAGTCAAAAAATTCCCTGGTTCTTCGTTCGTCCTTCTACTTTCTCTGCTATCAATTCCGTAATAGTTTTTTCAATTGAATTTTCCTTAATTCATGAAGTTACTTATGCTTCATGGTGCCATTTATTTTTTAGTTGAAACACGATTGTAGCAGGTCTTTTTTTGAAACTCTCACTGTCACATCATGTAATATTGTTGGCGAGAAATTTTCAAATCTTGGGTGATCCTTCTATTAGGGATTCTACAAATGTTCATTAAAACATTCGCTAAGACACCTTGTAGTTTCCCCGACACTTCGAGTCTCCCCAAGAGTTATTTTTATTTACTTCTATATTTGCTATCGATAGATCATATATTGCTAAGATGTATCGTAGTTTCACCGGCGTTATGAGTATCCCCGAGAGTTACCCCTTCAATCTCAAGTATATCACTATAACTCCCATTGATGCAAACATGTCATTGTGACTTTGTAAGTCAGGAATATGTTCCTCCACTTACTTCGTATCTCACCGAGATATTTCCTTTGGTCTATTTTATGATCGCCGAGACAATTATTTTCTTGCCAATGGAACAACACTTGGCATGACTCTCATATCTCTCTCCGATGAAACCAGTCTCGCTAATGATCAAAATGTATTGCCAAGGCTTTACAAATGCAATCCTGTCAGTGTGACATAGGGGGTCAGCAGAACTCCATGAACTCATTTCGAAAAAATCCTCCTTCCCTTTATTGGCAAGACCAGATGGATGCTACAGGAGTTCACTCTGATGGCCCAAGTCTAGCCGATATAGTTCTTTGTGCTTTGGTCAGTAAGACACATATGTGATTGATATGACTCACCCCGATGACTGTTGTCTTGCTAATAGGATCATTTTTTTATTGAGACTGTGAACTACATCATGCCTATATGAATCCTTAGATAAAATTATATCAGTAAGACATTCACGACCTCTTGCCGATGCACTGAAACATATGTGTTAGTATAAAATAACTTATGGGTCAGGAAGACCTATATCATCTCATGACGATATGAATTTATATATTCAAATGCTTGGGGTCAAGTGAATTTCATTGGACCAAATGGTAAATACTGACTAGAACATGGGTGACAAAGAAAAATACAGCAATTTTATATTCATGATATGGGCCTCTTTGGAAAACTTTCATGAGTACAAAAAACTATAAAATTTTAAAATTTTATAGTTAACATGAGGGTTAAGGTTAGAGGGTAGATGGTTTAAGGGTTTAGGATTAAGGGTGGAGGGGGGAGAGATAGAGGGAGTGACATGGAAGAGAGTGGAGAAGGGAGGAGAGACTTGAGATAGTGGAGTGGAGTAACGGAGAGATGAGGGAAGGAGGAGACGGAGAGAGGAAGGGAGGCAGTGGAGGATGAAGGAACATGGATGAAGGGCAGTGGAGGGGTGGAATGGAAGGACCCAAAGAGAGGAGATGGAGAAACTTGGAGAGAGGGAGGGAGGAGAGATGGAGGGGGGGGGCAGGAAGGAAGGAACTTGGGTTGCCTGTGCTAACTGAAGGAAGAGAGAGATAGAGGGAGTGAGTGAGTGAGTAGGTGAGACTGAGATAGAATGACCAAGGACCAAGAGATAGAGAGACCCCAGAGAGGAAGGAAAGAGAGACTTGATAGAGAGGGATGGAGGGAGACAGTGGAGGAAATATAAGCAGGGAAAGGGGAAAGAGGGTGGAGAGGGAGTGGGGAGAGGGGGAGGGAGAAGGAGACCCGGGAGGGAGACCCGGTGGAGACTTGAGAGAGACAGTGGGGTAGAATGAAACCCAGTGGCCAGTGGCCGGAAGCCAGGCCGCTTAGGGCTTAGGCTTGTGCAGAGGGGAGAGAGATAGAGGGAGTGAGAGAGAGAGAGAGACCTAAGAGAGGGAGAGGCGGTAGGAGGGAGAGACTTGAGAGAGAGAGAGGGCAGAGGGTTTAAGGGTTAAGGGTTAATGGTTTAGGGTTTAGGGTTATGGGTAGTGATGGAACTTCAAAGTTTTGTTCTCTGTGTTCTATTTTATCCTTCCTTGTGTCTCTGGTCATCTATGGTGTTTGGGAAAGCTTCAAGGTTGGGGTTTTTACCTTTCATCTTCATGTAAAACCCTAGTGTTCATCTTACACCTTGGATGGGATCTATTTGGCCCTTACTTTTTGGGAAGGTTTTAAAATGACTTAAGCCCCATCGCTTCATCTAGGCTGGCCCCCATTTTGTTTTATTGTTTTATTTCATTCACCTGACTTTATTTTTTCTAAGTCTTTTGTTGGTCATGTGTTCCCTCGTTAAAACAAATTATGTCATTGTTTGTCATTGGCCTAGTGATGTCCCCTTATTCCTTTAGGGGAGAGGGCCTAGTAGTCATGCAGGATATCATGGAACCCCCAATAGTTGAACAAAAACTATCATTTGTTGCTTGTAGAATATCATATTTTTATTTAAATTAAAATTAATATATAACCTAAGTGGACCAAATAATTATTGATAACCATAAATCTTTGATATCTCTACCTTTTATGTTCAACACATATGGACTAATAGTTGAACACAAAAAATCTATTTGTTGTTATAAAAAAAACACATAATTATTTAAAATACAACTTATATTGAACAAAAATGGACCAATAGTTGAACACTAAAACTTTTTGAAAATCCTTCACATTTAATGGGAAAATGCATGTTATTTATTGTGCTCACCTTTTATATTTGTCATAGGATAAACTATTAATATAAAATTATCCAATGCTTGTACATTGCTACCCCAATTGTTGTACACATAAGAACAATATTTTTCACAATGATAACAATACTTGTTTAAATGAGTGTCTTATTTTATTAAATGAGCATTTTATTTTTTAAATGATATACTTATAGTGGATAGTTATGATATTTTATTTGAAACAAAAAATAATTATTTCACTTCTTCATGAATGTATTTATGTTTTTTTCATATAACATTTAGACGTTCTCATGTGTTCAAGTATGGGTCCATTTTTTATCAATATTTGGTTTTTTCTTTATTTACATTTGGACTATTTATTTACAATATATAGTATAAATATGTGGTAAGATTGATTTTTATCATCATGATTGAGTGTGTGACTATTGGACCCTACACGACTACTGGGCCCTCTCCCCTAATAAATGTTTTTATTTTGTAGAGGGACAAGTTCGCATGGTCATAGATCAATCATCATGTGATCTCATCCATTCCCCGCCATCTCACGATGACCCCACCACACCATCTTTAATACATTATGCAATGGGTTACTAAAGAAGTTATAAAATGCACGTGTTTTAAATCAATGAAGATGTTATAATCTCGGTAGAAAGGTGCTCAATGGTTAATAAAAAGGATGGTGACTGTGTTGAACAAATAGGATTGTCGATGGTTGAGATCCATGGTTTCCCGCCATCGCATGATCAAAAGTTGCGAGGTATTTATTGATTGCAATATCACGGGTGGGCACCATGTGGATCTCCTTGGCAATGAGTAGTATGGTGGGCCCCTTATCTCCATGATGGAGACTATGTCAGTTTGCTTTGAAGCAAGTTGTCTGATGATTTGACTAAGGTGAAGGATCGATGGCTAATATTTGAATCTACATCAAATGTGATTAGATTCATTCATACAGCGTGTGAGTAAGCTTTAATAGCAGACATGATATCTACAACCATGGTTTGATCGAAATAAAGCAACTATTCTTCTGCTTTTGCTATCACAAAGCATTCAAAACATCTTAATGGGGATTGTAGGTCGATATGTTCTATATGAGGATTTGATAAGTAGTATTGGGTTAGGATAGATGTTGAGGAGATTGTAAAGAAATTTTCTCAAGGATCTTATATGTTATGTGTTAAATTTGTCATAAACCCTTAAATTCTTATGAATTTGACTCCCCCAATAGATATATGGTACTGATCTGAGTTGTACAAATTCTTATGTTTTAGTATTTGCTTGTCTTTACCTAGAGCTTGCTACAAATTGCCAATCAATGACCATCTTATACTGTCAAAATGTGTTCTAGTTATCTCATGCTCGAAATAGTTGATATTATTGATTAACAACCAATTATATTCGGTATTATCCTATTATGTTGATCTATTTAAATGATATTATTTGTTGTTGTTAATGTTATTTATGATAATGGTGTAGAGGTTGTAAACGCATTAAGGGATCACCTTCTCAGGTCTTGCAAAGCCCAAAGTGTAGGAGGTCTTTAAAATCCTCGTCAGTTGGTCTGGGTCCTTCGATCTGCCCTTGATTGGAATTGGCAATTCCTTAGGTAAATTAAAAGACCAACCTCATTATAGTAAAAACAACCAACTGGTAGAGGGGAGAGATATAGAGGGATTTAGTGAGAGAGAGAGGGAGGGAGTGGGAGAGAGATAGAGGGTAGAGAGTTAAGGGTAGAGGGCATGTGCAGGATCATGATCGGCCAAAAAGTGGCAATATTATGGGTATTTGTAGGGTATGTGGCTGACGACTTTTTTTTAATCCAAAATTGATGAAACAAAAAGGGTTTTTAGGGGAGATTCTCAACTTTCCACCAATATAAATTATGCTTTAATTTGAATTTAATAAATAATTATTATTTATTTTCTATTAGAATTATGACTAAAGTCCTTATCAATAGGCTAATTGAAAAACATCTATAACTTTCAAACAGTATCACATTTTTTGAATCCAAAACATGCATCACATTCTATGCTTCACATACTATAGGATTAAAAAAAGAAAAATTAAATTTCATGAAGTTTTGACCAAGTTAAGGTGGTCAGACATATGATTTTATATTTTTAAAAAGTTGTAATAAAAAATTCTTAAATTAATTATTTACTAAGAAAAATTACAAAAAATGTATCTGTCCCGGACATGATTCCTCTACTTATATATAAATCTTATAAAAATATTATCATTTTATTATGGTTAGGGTAGTTGACAGACACCTACTTCTTATTTTTCCACGAAATTTTCAAATTTTCACAAGCCAATTTTATTTATTTTAAATAAACCTAGTAGTTTAGAAACTACATTCAATTTTATAGATTCTATTATTACATATTTTGAAATATTAGATAAATTATTAAAAATTACGTCAGTTACTAACATTTTTTAATTTTTTGCCCATAAGGGCCTATTTTTTCCATGATGATCCACATACCTAGAGGGAGATAAGAGTGAGTGAGAGAGAGAGAGAGAGAGAGAGAGAGAGGGTGGAGGGGAGAGGTGTTGGAGGGTGAGGGGTGCTGAGAGAGGATGGAGGGAGGGGTGGGATTGGGATAGAGGTGAGGTTAAGAGTAGAGGTGGGGTTTGAGGGTTAAAGTTTAAGGTTAATAGTTTAAGTTTAGGGTTAAAAGGTAGAGGATAGGAGATAAAGTGAGTGAGAAAACCTAAAGGTGGGATAAGAGGAGAGTCTTGAGAAAGAGAGGAGGGAGTGGGAGAGAGATAGAGGATAGAGTCAAATTCAATGGTTTTAGATTTAAAGGTTAAGGTTTGGGATTTAGGGTTAAAGGTAGAGGAGAGAGATGGAGTAGGTGAGAGAGAAACTGAGAGAGGGAGGGGTAGGAGGGAGAGTCTTGAGAGAGAGGGAGGGGAGTGGGAGAGAGATGGGGTCAGATTTAGGATTTTGAGGTTAAGGGTAGAGGGCTAAGGTGAAGGTGGAGACTTGGGTGAGGGGTGGAGAGGAATTGGGAGGAAGGAGGAGGGAGAGAGAGAGAGAGAGAGCTAAGAAGAGGGTATAGAGGCGGAGGCTTGAGAGAGAGAGATGGGAGATAGTGGGAAAGGTTAAGAGTAGAGGTAGAGGTTTAAGTCTTGAGTTTAAGACAGAAAGTTCAAAGTTTAGGTGAGAGAGCCACATAGAGGATGGTAGAGAGATAGAAGAGACCTAAGGAGGAGATGGGTAGGAGGAAGACAGAGAGATGGGGTGGGTGTTTGAGGTTTAGGGTTAGGGTTATAGTTAGAGAAGATAGATGAGATTCAATATATGAGAGAGGGAGAACAGGAGAGAGATAGATGATAAATTGACAAGATGGTTGAGAGAAAACTTGAGAGAGGCGGTGGACATTAGAGGGAGGAGGAGAGTGGAATAGATGATTCAGGTTAGGTTGGGTTTAAGTTTGAGTTCAAGGTTCATTAGATGGAGATGGGAGTAGAGAAAGAGGGTAGGAGGAGTCAGAGGTGAGGTGAGGTGTAGAGTTTTAGGGTTTGTGTGCGGGTTAGGTTTGAGGGTTTGGGGTTATGGTGGGGAGAGAGATGAGGATTCATTGAGAGAGGAGGGAGTGGGAGAGAGTGAAGTTCAAGGTTCTGAGGTGATGTTGGTTGTTTCCTTTGTAATTTGATATTAATCCTGATTTAATTCGTCAAGGGCAACACAAGGACACAGGCCAGGACATTTCAAACCTCTGGCAGGGGGTAGTGTTGGTTGTTTTTACTTTAACCAATTTAGTCTTCTAATCTACCTATGGAATTGCCAATTCTAATCAAGGGCAACTCAAAGGACCTGGACGAACTGAGAAGGACATTAAAACCCTCCTACACTTCAGGCTCTGTGAGACCCAGGAGGGTGATCCCTTAATTTGTTTACAACCTCTGCACCATTATCATAAACAAGATTAATATACAATAGATGATCTCATTTAATAGCTCAACACAATAGGATAATACCAAATATAATTGGTTGTTCATTTGTATTATCAACTATTTGGAGCATGAGATAACTACAACACATTTCACAATGTAAGATAGTCATTGATTTGCAATTTGTAGCAAGCTCCAAGTAAAGGAAAACAAATACTGAATCATATGAATAAACACAACTTAGATCAATGCCATATATCCATTGTAGGAGTCAAATGCATAAGTATCTAAGGGTTTATGACAAATTTAACACATAACATATAAGATCCCTAATAACATTGCATTACAATCTTATCAATATGCATTCTAACCCAATACTACTTATCAAATCCTTATACAGAACATATCCACCTATAATCCCATTCAAGAATTTTAATTAATCCTTTGAATTAAAGCTAAAATATGGATCATACACACCACAACAGTAAGATGAATGAAGCAACCCTTAGTCATCTTATTCAAAATTCAAATATGCATGTACAATGGAGAGACATGAGTTTGAATTTATCATTTCAACTCAACTAATAGTACTATTATAGAACATTAAATTACCATGAATTCAAAACCTATTATAGAATGACTCAAAACCTAAATTTCATTTCCCTTGAAACCATTGAACTTTACAATTTGCTCTGCAACTTCACCTAGACTCGACCCAAAATTATCTAACTTGCTAACCCGTACTTCTGGCCTTGAAATCCTTCTTATAGAAAATGAAGGAGCAAACAAGCATCGGGCCATAAAGTACACGTGTCACCAGCTAAATGGAGCACCTAATGATATTCCAAAAATCGTTACAAAAACAATCACCTTGGAGAATATTCCTATTCATCGTGCCTATTGAGAAAGGTTGATGCAGCAACTAAAGAGCCTCAAGAATCCCGAGCCAAGACTGCCACCAAAAAAAAAGAGGAATTTTTTGTAACTGCAACAGTTGATTTTCCAACCATTAGCAGCCCACTCTTTTACTCCCCCTCAATTAAATACGTATTTACCCATTTATGATATTCCTCATCAGTTGGCTAGTCAAAATTAATTACCTCATTCACCTTGACATTATAAGGTGTGTATTTAACTACTACCTAATTTTCCTCTCTTTCAAAAGATTCCAAATATGAGTTGGTGCCAATGATTTTGTACATACATCTCACCAACAAATCATAATCTAAGTCATCACAAATTAATTTAATTTGATCATTGATGACGTCATTTTCCTGATCCTGCCACTATTGGAGTGACTTGATATTCCCTTGCTAATCAATTATGTCAAGTAACAATGTGTTACCCCAATCATCAAAATTCTTCACCAACTCTTTGATCTTCCTACTCAAGTCATCTGGTAAGGTCTAAAAACCTTGCAATGATTTAACTAACACTTGAGTAGGCCTTAATGATTGGGGCCTATTATTTGTATCAAACCTTGAGGCCTTATACATTATATCTAAATCACTAGCCCTAGGGGTCCAATTTTTAATTAATGGTATAACTACCTCTTGATCCCTATCAATATTATTGATTGCATCTAATAATAAAGAATATAAGGAATATATAGAAGATAATCTATTATCAACTTTCTCATTCAAATTCCTTAAGATAGCAGTAACAATCTTTTTTTTTTAAAACAGATCCCTCCTCACTTACCTTCAATGATGCCTATAATTCTTCAATTTTGTGCATTATTTGCTTCTTCATAGGATCAATAGAGCATTCTACCTCTTCATCAATTTGTTCTAAAGAAGGGGTGAGGGAAGGATTTTGACTAGGAGACCCTAGTGTAGAAACAATAGGAGAAGCACGATGCACTGACCCTGATGTAAAAGGCAATGTACTGATCCTTGGAGCACTTGAAGTTTCCTCGATCTGTTTGTACCTTAACCTATCCACCTCAGTCTACAGTTCAATATTCCTTTGTTTTATCTTACTATACTCCTTAATTAAAATATTATATTTCTCCATTAGGTATTTCTTTTCAGCCTCCTCTCTTTCAGTAGTCTTTTGTGCCAATTTGGCCACATTTATAGTTAAATTAGTAGCCTCAGTGGTTGAGGTCTCTGAAGCCCTCTTTATTATTAACCCTCCTCTAAAATTTGGGTTAATATCAGTAACATTTGGATTTTTCCCTTGAGGAGCCAATGCCCAAATTTCCAAGGTCTCATATTCTTCATTGAAGGAAAAATCTTGCAACTCTTCCTTGACCTCTTCTTTAGAGTCTTGCAAGGGACGCTTGGACTTTAGAATATAATTAAAAGCTACAACATCTACAATTTCCCATTCAGGTAAAATCAAGACACCAGCCTGATTTACCATTTTTCTTCCTTCCTCAGGAGTGATGTTCTTGAATTCATCCATTAATTCATCTTTCACTTCATCATCATTCTGCTAGTCTGACCTATCAGGCCTCAATTATCTTCTCTTCTTACACTTATCCTGGTATTCTTCAAATTTCATCCTCCATACCAATTGCAAGAAGACAATTTTTTTTACAAATGCATCATCATCTAGAAACTCCTTACATGCTTCCATCCTTGCATCTTGCACATATTTACCTTTCATATCCAAGTCAGATAAAACCAACTCAGCTGGCCTAGGAGGAGAAGGTATACCAATTTGCATATCTTGATTAGTAACAACAATTTCATCCATCAAATCCTCTTGTGGTTGATCAGTTCTTTGCCTCTTAGGGCTTGGCTCAGATGGTGGTGATGAGGGACTATCCTCAGGTGATGATTCCAAATCAATGATTTTAATTTCCCTAGGCATTTTGAATTTTGGACCTAGCTATGTAGGCAATTTCATTATTTATTTTCCTTTTCTATCCCCTTCCTCCTCATCACTGTTTTCATCTTTTTTCCTCCTGTAAATGGGCCACCTTTATGTAGGTTGGTATGTTGGCCTTGTCTCAATTGGCCTGGCACCTTGTTCCTATACACCCAGACTCAATTCTAACTTTATCTTCTTGGTCCTCAAGGTACCCATAATTTCTTTGAAGTTCTCCATCAGAAAGTCAATTTTATTATGGTGTGGACTGAACTCCAACAATGGATCATACTTTGGATCCATTTTGTGCACAATATCCAATAGCTTATCATAAGCTATCCATTTCTCCTTGTTCAACTCCTACATATTTAGGTCAAATTCATTTCTAATTAAATCATCAAGAAAGTTGAACTCATGCACAAACTTACCACCTTTTTATTCTTTGTCTGAAAAGGGAAAAGAAACCCTTAGGATCATGCTGCCGCTTTGGACCACACCTCAAATGGTAATCTTCAAAGAATTTTCCAAAATGCACCCAGCCTCCTTTTGAAAATAAAAAATTTGATACCACTGTATAATCTGGAAAAAAATTTCCTTTACCCTTCCCATTAAGGTTGTCCTCATGGATACGACCAATCTGCCACATAACCTCTGCAAACCCCACTCTTGGTGGCATATTGTATGGCAATATATGAGGGGTACCTTGAAAACTGTACACCCTCAAAACAGTACTGAATGGGTATCGAATAATGTCACCCCAATTATGGAATATTTTCAATTCTGGCCTCCTCCCCTTTAGTCTGAGGAAATCATGCAATTCCTTAGGAATCTTGGGTACATTCACCATCATTCTGACCCTCAATCTAGAAGAAAAACAATTATCAAATTGCAAATAACTGCTGCTTTCCTTATTACAAGGTAAATCTGCAGCCCATATCTATACTAACAATCTTTCTCCATCAACTAATTGCCTTAACTCCATATTCTCTGAGAAAAACTCAGCATTCTTGAACAAGAACATATACATTAATAAAGAATACAAAAAGAATTGAGTGCCTATATCATTTTTCTGCAACTTTGACAGCCCTTCATGTATCCTTTCAGCCAAGAAAGAAGCAAAATCATAAGTTACAGAGAAGTTAGGGTGTTGTATTTGCACCCCCATGAACATGTAAGCAATGGGCATCACAGTACTAGGATTGAAACCTAGAATCTGGCATAATGAATAAAAATTGGCCAAGAAAATATTTGCAAAATAGTTTAATCTGAAAGGTTCTTGCTCACTACGGCTAATATGAAATCTTGAACCTCTTGCCCTAGCCAAATGAGGTGGGAGCAGCTTGGCTCTGAAAAGTGACTTCAACTTCCCATATTCCTGCTTCATCTCCTCAAGATTGATCAAAACCAAGTACACACTAGGCTCACTCAAATCAAAAACCTATTGGAATTCTTCTCTATTGATGCATAACATAACCCTTCCATCATTATCTCTGATTACCTGTGTGACAAGGTCATATCGTTCAGCAACTGCACTAACGAAGTCTACATCAGGGAACACATTTGGAACCACTAGCTTCCCCAAATCATACATCCATCCATTCGAAAATGGGTGAGGAAAATTCCTCTTTCCATACCATAGTCTAAACATCTCCAAACCTATGAGAGGAACCCTAACATCAGCTATATTGGAACAATTATATACTAACCCATCCCCTAGGATTTTTCCTTCCATCAAAACCAATCCCTTCTTCCTATCATTTGTTGACAAGGGAAATTGATCTAAGAAGTCATCATATAGGTTCCTATTTAAATAATCAATTTGGCTAGAATGTTGCTTTGGTGGTGCCATCTTAGATAAACTAGGGCCTCTTTACAATTTCAAACTTTAAACAACTAGGACTAACTAGAAATATGAAATTATAGAATAAAACCTTGCAATTTCTCACAATTCAATTAACCTATATCCCTAAAACATTTAGCAACAAGCCCTATAACAATCACATAGAAAATTTTACCAAATTCAAGTTTAAAATAACTAGGAGATGCAAAAATTAACTCATGGCTTTGCGTTTGTAAAAACTCCAACTTCTTGTTGTAGCAATTCTTAACTTCATCTTCAGCTTTGAGACTGCTTCGCAAAGATACTTGAATGCTTTATGATACAATAAAAGCAGGAGAATTGTTTTTATTTCGATCAAATCATGCTAGCAAGTGTCTCATCCACCATTAAATCTTACTTGTGCGCTGCACAAGCGACTCCAATCGTATTTGATGTAGATTTAAATATTAGCTGTCAATCCTTCACTTTGATTAGATCATCAAACAAATGCCTTCAAAACAACTGACACAATCATCCACATGGCCATAAGGGCCCGCCATACCATACGCTACCAAGTAAATCCACGTGGTGTTCACCCGAGATATTGCGATCAATAAAGACCAAGCAACTTCCAATCATGCGATAATGGGCAACCATAGATCTTGATCATCACTAATCTTGTTCTTTCAATATAGTCACTAGCTTTTCCATTAACCATAGAGCATCTTCCCCACCAATATCATAGCATATCCACTAATTTGAAACATGTGCATCTCACAAATGCTTTAGTAACCCGCTACATAATTTATTAAAGCCAAATTAATTTACCAAAGTATTTCATTGTTCCTTCAACTTCACCAGATGAGACACATGGTGCTTGCCTGTGATATTGCAATCAACCAAAGCAATGTGGTGGGGTCATCGCAAGATGGTAGGGACCGGCTGAGATCAAATGATAATTGATCAACAGTCACACAAATTTGTTCCCTTGCAAAATAAAAAATTTATTGAAAGAACGAGGGGACATCACTAGGTAGATGATAAACAACGACATAAGTTTTTTTAAATGATGAAGCACAGGGCCATCCAAGACTTAGGGAAAAATAAAATCATGCAAAGGAATTAAAACAATAAGACCAAGAGGACCTAGCCTAGATGAAATGATGGGGCATAAGTTTTTTTTAAAACCCTTCCAAAAGTAATAGAAAAATAGATCCCACCCAAGGCGTAAGATAAACAATAGGGTTTAACATGAATACAAGGACAAAACCCCAACCTTAGCATTTTCCCAACACCATAAAAGATCAGTAACATAAGACAGGATAGGAAAGGAACACAAGGAGTGAAAATTGAAGCTCCATCAGGCTATGTTGGAACAATTATACACTAATCCATCCCCTAGGGTTTTTCCTCGCATTAAAACCAATCCCTTCTTCCTATCATTTGTTGACAAGGGCAATTGATATAGGAAGTCATCATATAGGTTTCTACTTAAATAATCAATCTGGCTAGAGTGCTGCTTTGTCGGTGCCATCTTGAGTAAACTAGGGCTTCCTTGCTATCTCAAACCTTAGACAGACTAGGGCTAAAAAAATATGAAATTAAAGAACAAAACTTTGCAATTTTGCACAATTCAGTTAACCCATAGCCCTAAAAAAATTATCATTAAGTCCTACAACAAGCACACAATAAATTTCCCCCAAATTCAAATTTAGAATAACCATGAGATACAAAAATTGAACTCATGGCTTTGCACTTGCATAAACCCAAATCCTTGTTGTAATAGCTTGTGACTTCATCCTCAGCTCCGCGACTGCTCCGAAAATATGTTTGAATGCTTTGTGATACCAAAAGCAGAAGAATAGTTTATTTATTTTGATCAAACCAGGGTAGTAGATGTCATGTCTGCCATTAAAGCTCACTCACGCACTGCAGGTTGATCCCACAAAGCTGGTTTACAATTTCTAAGAGGAACTAATTTTTGCTAAAATCACATATTTTTAGAAAATATAATGATTTAAGCCTTAAAAGGTTCCATTTAAATAATTACAATTGAAGAGGTTTTGATCAAACTACCTTAAATCAAAGCCCCTTGGAAAGAACCCTGCTAGTTTTAAACAATACCTATAACAAAGTCTCCTTTACACCTATCAAAATGCTGATAAAAAACCACTTTTGATTTACCTTTTGGGGGATCAAATGAATTCATTTAAAATTTATTTTTTGCAAGTCTGTAGTCCTTATTATAAGCTTCCCAAAAAGTATAATTTTAAATAAATTTAATTTAATTATTATATTTACTTTTTATTTCTCGTGAATGTAGGTTTTTCACTGAAAATCAAGCTCTTTATTCTACACATGTGGAAAAATAGAAAATTATTAAAAATAAAAAATAAAAAATATTAGTGCACCATATATTGAAGTCCTTGATCCAACAAAGAAAAATAAATTGAATTTCTATACATATAAAAAAAGTTACGCATTATACGGTCGTGCTATGTCTGAATTATAATTGGTTTGAATTTGACACTTGATTAAAGAAAGAATATTCAATAAAAGAATATCTAACCAAGTGGAAGCACTAGATATCAAAGTTACAAATCTAAATTTGAAATAATTATAATTTTATCCTTCATGGAAAAAAAGTTATGCATTATACGGTGAGTGTCACTTTTTTAAAATGTTGTTTTCTGAAAAAAACTAGTTTTTGAGGGAGATGCAAAAAGAAGTGTAATATGATTCCAATTTTTTTGGAAAAAAATATATTTAGAATCTATAGACAAAATTTCATGAAACTCTAGTATTCATCATCTCCAAATTTCTCACAGTTTAGCCAATATAGGTGCCCAAAAGTGAAGATTTAGTTAAAAAAAATATTTCAGTGTCCAGTTTGGCCAAAAATTGTAAACCACTATTGTGGGATCACCCTACACGAATGAATCCATTCGTATTTGATGCAGGTTCAAATATTAGCCATTGATCCTTCACCTTAGTCAGATCATCGAATGGCTATTTTCAAATCAACCTCACACAATCTCTATCATGGCAACAAGGGGCCCACCATACTATACACTGCCAACAAAATCCACGTGGCACTTGCCTACGATATCACAATCGATAAAGACCTCACAACTTATGATCATGCAATGGCGGGCAACTATTGATCTTCAACCATCGGCAATCCAGTTCATCTAACACAATCACCAGCTTTGTCATTAGCCATTGAGCATCTTCCCTACCAAGATCACAACACCTCTGCTGATTTGAAGCATGTCCATCTCACAAATGCTTTAGTAACCTGCTACATAATGTATTAAAGATGGATTAATTTACCAAAGTATTTCCATTGTTCCTTTGGCTTCACCAGATGAGACATGTGGCACCTACCCGTGATATCATGATCAACCAAGATAGTATGGTGAGGTCATTGCGAGATGGCGAGGAACGACTGAGATCAAACAATGATTGATTAACAGTCATGAAAACTTGTCCCTCTCCAAAATAAAAATATTTATTAAAGGAATAAGGGGACATCACAAGGCCAACGACAAACAATGACATAAGTTGTCACTCAAATGAGGGGACACGAGACCATCCAAGACTTAGGAGAAATAAAGTCAAGTGAAAGAAATAAAATAATAAAACAAAAGGGGGATAGACCTAGACAAAGTGATGGGACTTAAGATGTTTTAAAACCTTCCAAAAAGTAAGGTCTGAATAGATCCTTCCTAAGGCATAAGATAATACTAGGGTTTTACAAGAAGACAAAGGTAAAACCCCAACATTAGGCTTTTCCCAAACACCATGGATGACCAGAGACATAATGAAGGATAAAACTTTGAAGCTCCATCAGTTCCATCACTACACATAACCCTAAACCATTAACCATTAACCATTAACCCTTAACCCTTAAACCCTCTACCCTCTCTCTCTCTCAAGTCTCTCCCTCCT
>VDFB02292527.1:28317541-28680702 GCA_007258455.2 Sequoia sempervirens | reverse complement strand
TAATTTGTAGAGGCATCATATTTAGGATTTCTTATTTTATTTCTTTCTTTCACTTGACATCATACATATCAAAACATCAAATCTAATAATAGGGGGTGAATCAATAGATCAAATCTATTTTAAACTCTTTAACTCAACACGTATATCATAAAATCAAACATGAATCAAAATAGCTACTATCAACTAATTAATCATAGATTCACACATTCACACAATGAACATTAGATATATATGTCAAGTCAGAATGTGAAAAACCATGGTGAGAAGAGCTACTTGGAACTATTGTCCAAATCAAGCCTAAAAAAAGAGGAATATAATAAGGGAATTTACAATATGAAGTAGGCATCAACCTATAAAATAAACCAATCACCAAATGTATGTGTAGGCACCAACCTACTGGAGACACCAATCCCCAATACAAAGATCTGAGCAACAACTGAATAAGTAGAACACTAGTCCTACCAGATTATAAAGATAAATCTTACAAAACTTCAATGGTGATTACACAACTGGCACAAGATTAAAATTTTCTTCAAACACTCTCCTACACTCCTTAAGTTCTTTTGATGATATTCCACATGATTTAGATGCAACTAACATTGAATAATACTCTCTTGCGCAACTGCTCTCACCCTTACTCACACTTTCATTACATTATTATATTCACACACATATCATGTGAAGTGAGATGATGATTATATACAACACACTAAATTAACAACACTTCATGTCAATCAGGTATCCTAAATTTACCAAAATGACATAGTGAGGACCTAAATTCAAATTACATGAAATGTGTAATAGGTTGGTCCTAAACAAATTACTTGGTTCCAACGAAACATGATGTCGTACTATTCCACGGGGTCCTTAACCTGGACCTATTTTACCTTCCCACTCTATCTCCAAATTACATATGCTACTAGTCATTGCCACAAAGTTCTAGAACACCAACTGGATAACTGATAAGCAAAGTGACCCTTCTATCACTGCAATATTTTTACACACTAAACATAACTTCTAGAAACTATGGAATATGATAGAACATGTGTAGACATACTCTCCATCCAAACCACAAATGCAAACTCGCATCTAGGAAGGAATAATAAACATGAACGCATTGGAAGAGAAATCTCTCTAGCATGAGTAACTGACCTCAAAATTTTTGGATCAAACTTCTAGATTACTGCTATCAACATGAATAGATGCAAGCAAGATATTGCAAGCATACAACAATCAGTCATCCTTCATTGTACTAAAAAAATATTGATAATGATAGTTCAAGTATGATTACATTTAATTCTCATTGTACTACTGGCATTACTCCTTAGAAATTAGTGAGAACTACCTATCATCAAAGGCACTACTCCTTGATATTACTCCTTTGACATCAACGGTAAAATTTGTTCACAATTAGTAAAAATAGAGTCACTATTTACCTAGTACGCTAATCACCTTTCTAGGATTGACCTTTTTACAATCATTGCCTAAGTTTACTTAGGTTTATTTAGATTTTGTCTCACTTCCAATCATTGAGACATGTGTCCTCATCACTTGAGACACCTATTGACACTTTCTCACACACTTTTCAAGTGGTCTCACAAGTGTCCCATATTTGGACAAGTAGTCAAAGTTTCACTCCTACTTTCTCACCTCCTCATCCTTTTCTATATATCCAATATCTTATCATTGTATTTATCCACTCTTCATTTTTATATTGATAGACATACTATTGTGATTAGTATGTTCACTTGTGGAATTTGTTTCATGCTCTTGATCTTGGAATTCTCTAAATAATGTGGCAATAAATACCCTTACACAACTCTTACAGATTCCTCTAAATGATTAAAGATGATATTCATGTAGCCTACATGGTAACTCCCTAATCAATTAAGTTTTGGTGATAGTTGTATAACCAATGAAATGTGATACATAATACATATAGTAGAATCTCAAGATGCCATCCAAATAAGGTGTCATTTTCCATATAAGGAAATTATTTATAACATTACATAAATAATACATATTGTTACTAGATTTATGATTTACAAGGATTATAATAATACCTAGTCTCCTAGTCTTAATACCAATGTCATCCTTAGTTAATTGAGAAATAATTGGTGACACCAAAATTAATGAGTACAAAATATTAAAGTCATTGAATTTTTTAACCAAAATTCAACAAAGTATATTTTTGTCATAACCACTTTGATTCCATTTATGGATCTAGTCAATTCATCCAAAATTAAGAGCATATAAACCTAACAAATTAGTGAAACATGAGATATAATCATAAAAGGTCCAAATAATTCAAAAGGGTGGCCACAAATATGGAGTAGATATGCAAATTACCACAATGATATGGAAGATCTCACAAGAAACTACATGAGCTATATTAATTTCATTGACTGAAAATAACAATGAGTTAATCTTAAAATATCAAAATCTTGAAGAGAGAGGGTGAATTCATCTTAAGTTTCAAATAATTGAGAAAGATTTCCATAACTAGAAAGAGTGGATATGCTTGCATTATTATGATAAATTACAAGATCTAATGAGAAGCTACATGGATTATGCAAATATTATTACTAAGTCTCCATTCAAAAATATTGATATCACAATGGAAGCTTAGAGATAAGTACAAAATAGTATGAGGACTACATGAGAGTGAGGAGGATCACACACAATTAATGAGAGATATAGTGGATAGCTTCAAGAATTAAAAGGAGGGGGAATAAGGAGAGGTGTAGAGTCTAATTTTATCGTTTTAGTTAAATTTAAGAATGTTAGTGAGGGAATTTACCTATCTCCAAATAGGAGAGTAGTCTCTATAAGAAGAAGATGATATAAAACTACTTGAAAAATGTATTACAACATTACCTAAGATGAATGTTAGAGGGGGTAAACATAGTTACTATTGGTTCCCAAATCAATACATGCAATGAGTCCTAAAGAGTAGCCACTCTCTCATATTAGACTCAATGGGTTGATATGGCCAACGAACGAGAGAGTGAATGAAATACCCCTTTCTCCCCTGCGCTTTAGGCTCTGTTAAACCTGGGACGGTGATCCCAATAGTATATTTATAGATACTTGTGTGTTGAAGTACCAAATACACTGTAAACATATATTTCTCCTTTAGATGCTTAATAGACAAAATACTATAAAGGCTTGGCTAACCTCTATAGTAATGCCTAATTTAAACATGAGAGATGTAACTCATTAAACTCCTCACACAAACAAACTGGGATTGATATTTGATTTAAAAGATGATGAACTGCTATATTAACCAACAAATGTAACATGAGTAACACACTTAGATCAGTGCCTCATCATTGGAACAAAGTTAACTCAAATACATACATAATCTAATAACAATTTTCATCTGATAGCATATGAAGCTCTAAAATGTTGCATTACAGCATTTCAACATTGTGTCTTAACCTTTACTTCTTACTAGCATCCTAGAACTCAATTCAATACAAACTTACAGTCATATTCAAGCACCTACATTAATTCTTTGAACTAATAAACAAGAATAGAGCCACACATCTATTTGAAATTGATAGAGACAAATAATACAACCTTGATTGTATCATTCATAATCTGTAAAACCAGTACATAGGAGAGTAAAATATTCTCAAACATGAAACATTCAACATTATTTTTCCAATATTATAATCAAAATTACATAAATATTGATACACTCAGATCCTAAAACTTAACTCTAAAATGCTTTTATTCACACTAAAGTGTTCTCTGTGTTAAATTACAAAATAACCTTCCTAGAATGAGGCAAATAGACAACACTTAAGGAAAAACAAAAAACCTAAATGTTTATCTGAAGAAGACACTTGGCACACTTGGGTTCGTTGATCTTCAACTTCCTTGTTGAAGAATCTTCAAACTGCTCTTTGTTTTCTTGCTCCTCAGTCCATTGTCCTACAACAGAAAAATATTCCTCCTTGTGAAAATCATCATTCTCCTTGTTTTCTCTTTACCCACATTGAAGAAATGCCCTATTGTATAGAATATTCAGCTAGCTTGTAAAAACCCATCATTGTAAAAATAAAAAATCTCCCATTCACCTGTTCATCTTTCACTCAGTTGCGTGAAAATGGTCCTCTTGTAAAACCTCATCTCCAACAAAACACTTTACATAGTGAATAAAATATTCACTTTACAAAATTATTTACCTATTCCCTCATGACCATTTTACATTTGAAATATTCACCATTTTGTGAAAATATGATGCCTTAAATCATTACATTGCCAGGAAAATAAAACTTATTTAAATCCCACTTTTCATTTAAAATTTATATTTTGAAAGGAAACCCCTTTAAAAAATTACACTCAGTAAATAATTTAAAAGCTTAGAAAAACTTTTAAAAATCATTCACTTGGGTCCATTATGCTCTTTACCCAAGCACTTTTGATTGCACATCTCCATTTATATTTGGGAAAGCTAGAATCAATTAGCAATGCCCGATAAAAAATATGAATCCCATCTCATCACTGCTCGCGAATAAAAATAAAAGAAGAAATATGGAACAACTATGGGAGATATGTAGCACATTGCATCGCGCATCGCGAATGCACTAAGGCAAAAGACCTTCAAATCAGTGATGGATGAAGTTTCTCATTTGGTTGCACCAAGCAACCCTATCTTCCATTAAAATTGTGCATACAACGTCTAATTTATTTTTCCCAATTCAATCATAGTTGTGTCGTTTTTCTTGATGTAGGGGCGTTTTTATGGCTGAAGACACCCGAAATTCATCACAAATACACTTAAAAGCTCCGCCCAATCATTGGGAATGGTTAGGGGATGAATTTAAAGCACAAAACAATAATTTTTGGCTCAAATGGACCCCCAAAAGATGCCTGGAAGCTCAAAATCGTGATTACATTCTTCAGTTGTAACAGCTTGAATCTGCTCAAAATGCCTCAGGGGAACCGCCATGAAGATCAAAAGGTGCCAAAGCTTTGATGAAAAACATAGAACAATCAAAAATTTTCCTAGAAATGGTGATATCGCTCCATCGCTAATAAGATGTGAGAAGAAGTTTTGAAATCATGATGAGTGATAAGATGTTGAGAACCTACTCTATCACCAATGTACTAAGGAAAAGAGCCTTGGAATTTGCAATGGGCAATGAGAAGCAACCACCATCACTAATTTCTAATTTGAAATGGAAGAGAGAGTTGAAACCAATGATGAGTTCTGTGTGCACAAGTGAAAGTTGCTTTTCAACCAATCACAAGTAAGAATTAAACATGCTTTTCCTCAAAACATTTGAAATTGCATTTTATAATTGCCCTAAATGTCCCTTTCCATTTTCCCAATATTTAAAATATTCAAAATATTTTAACTATGAATATTTGAAACATTATTAAAAATTGTGACTTCTAATTACGCCTACGACCCATTTGGAGAAAATTCACTGCGGGAAAATCGGAACACCTGGAGCTAAGATTTTTTATGTGCAACCATGATCAATTATTTACATAAAACCCATTTCCTCAAAATTCGCCCAGCCATCACGAATCAGGTACCTCCTTTGTAAATTGGCCCCTAGGACATGCTTGCCGCACCAGAAATGTATTAAAATAATGCATCATATGACCTCTATTTTTTATGAAAATAGAGTCATAGAGGTTTTAGACTAAAAAATGAAATGGGTTTTCCTTAAATTTTGAAAAGTTAAGACTTTTTGGGACACCATTTTTGGCCATGTCGCGATTAGAAAGCAATTAAATAACCCATTAACACTTATCCTGAAGGCGTGAAATTGAACAGGAGTGTAGAAATTTGACTCCATAATGCAATGAAAAAGATGGTTTGTAAAAATAGATCCTAAGGTGAATTTTATTCAATTTCAAAGTTGCTCAGTCGGCCATTTTTGTAACCACACTTGTTCAAAACCAATTAGGGCTCTCAAAGTCACCACTTTGAAAATATATCAAAACAACCTATGGGGGGCTTCCACTGGACACACTAGCTCATTTAGGTACAATGAATATGTGCACAAGAGGGCTTCTCTTCAATTCACATTTGCCAAAAGATATTAAGGGTCAAAGATGACCACTTTGAAACATTCTAAAAATGCAGGTGTAAAAAGTGAACAAACTGCATTTATTTTTGACCAAGTAAAAATATCAAATCTGATCATGGGACTTTGAAAATGGACTAGGGAGAAAATGAATGTAGGGAGAATGGACAACAACAATCCTTTTGACATGACAAACATCCAGTTGCAAGATATCAACTCAAATAAAGATATCAACTCAAATAGGAGGCCACTTTGCAGGATTGACAATATGCAAACAACAAAAAGGTTTCAGAACCTTCGAGCTTCGCTATTCAAAAAACTATCAAAAATCATCATGGGAAGCTAAAAAATGACAAGCATGTTCACATATGTCTAATGAGTGTGTGCACAAAGGGGTTTTGCACGAAAATCAACTGGCTTTAAATTGTGACCCTTCAAAGTAGGTCACTTTGGTAGATTTTCCAAGTGCACTTCTAAGTGTGCAAAGGAAATTTTTTCAATATGGGAACTTCAAATTTGATTTTGCAAGTGCACTTCTGAGTGTGCAAAGGAAATTTTTTCAATATGGGAACTTCAAATTTGAAAATTTGAAGGTTCCAATAGTGGCACTTTCTGGGGACGTCTGTTCCTCAGTGAACAAAGCGAGAATTCAGAATCCTCTAGGAGAGCATACCAAGTGCAAGAATCATTGGGCAACAGTCTTTATTTTTTCAAATTTTTAACCTCATTTGGAAACCCCAGACCACCAAATGGAAAAGGGAAGCCAGTTCTTACCCCTATCAAATACCAATCTATTAAAAATGCTGATCCCTTTTAATCCATATATGCTTTTGTCATACCACATCAATATGAGTGACTTTGTTTTTTGCAAAATCATGGGTCAGGTTGCCTTTGAATTTAACTTTACTATCACATGGAAACCAAATGAAATAGGTTGCATCACTGCCACTCATTCCATTTTCTGATTCTATGGCAAGTGACAAAATGTGATGATAGTGATCAACACTATTTGAAAACATAGTCTCATCCCATTTACCAATTCCCTCACAATGATGAAGGTCAAAAAAGAAATCATCCTTCAAAAACAGTGTGCAATCCTTCTATGTGTCAAGTAAAGAGTGCTCACACATTTGTAACTCATCCAACTGAATTGCATCACATGTGATTCTTTTATCATCCCAGCAACATAGCTTAATCACATTATTACATGCCTCAATGCTCTAAAAACAAGACTCAGATCAATATCCACATGTCCATTATCCACATTCAATTCATAGCATTCAAAGAATGCATCAACATCCCAAACAATGTTTCCTACTTCAAGCTCATAGAAAAGGTTGTCAACACTCAATATGTTACCATAAGAAAAAGTTTCAATTATAGGTTCATATGGCTCAGAAACTACTTCTACAACAAATTCCTCAGAATGACTATTTAAAACACATTCACTGCTGCAAGAAGTATCATATTCAACACCACCTTCTGCTGCATCAACATGACAATCTAAAGCATACTGCTCAAGAGGAAAACTATGAGTTGTCGATCCAGAAAAGAGATCATCATATGCATCCATTTGATTGACACAATCATGTTCTTCAAGTGCCAACTTATCATGAAGAGCATCATTAGTTCTACTAACATTTATCTCTACATTTCCACTATCAAGTACAACTTCTTCAATGTTGATCTCATGCAAACATTCAGGGATAACTTGAAAGGAAACAACATGAAAAAAAAAAGGGTAAATCATCAAACAAAAGAGGATTTCTATGTTTATCATTATCAACATATGCATGCTCCTCATTATCAACTACTTGAATCGATTCATCCACTGAATCTATTGCATACATGCCTCCTTCCTTGTTCACACTATTGCAATAATCAACATGGTCATATTCTTCACTGTCTAACTAGAAACCATCAATGGTTTCTTCATTACATCTTCTCACACATGATTGCTCTGATTGAAAATCACTGCATACTCTGTCACTTTCATCTGATATACTGGCATTCTCAAGAGTACTCTTCAAATCAGCAGGATCTTCTTTCTCATCATCATGAAAGCTTTCATCAATGCTACAATTATTTGTGGAATTGGCATGACCAATTGTACCATTACATTGTTGATCGCACATGTCTTCTTCAAACCAAATATTCAATTCATATCCATCATCTTGTTCTTGTGAGCTTTCAAAAATATTGTCATTATTTTCCTTGTTGGAGCACTTTCTACTTGAAGAGATTAATTATATCTCTTCCTCATGAGAAGAGTCACAGTCACTAGGGCTGAAAATAGAATTAAAATCATCATGATCACCCATACAAGAATGCTTATCAGCTAGTTGCAAACTTTCATTTACAACACCATTGTTCTCATCATGAAGACATGAAACTTCAGAATCAACATGATCTCCAACTGTATATTCAAAGTCCATGGAAGAGAAAATACTTTCAGTTTCATTTGCATCATTGCATCCTTCATCTAATACAAAAATTCTATTGTCTATTTCTATATTTTCGGAGCAAATAGAAGAAACTTCAGATGTTTCATCTATCTCTTCATGACCATCATGGCTGCAATCTTCATCTGGGTTTACTTATTTTGTAGGTTGTTCAAAAATAGCTTCCTCATCACCAAACGATGCATCATTCTTGTCTTTTACTAAACCATCTAGATCTATGTGATTAAGTCTTGAAAAAGTACCATCACATTAGCTATTTAGGATATTAGTTTCATACTTCTCTATCATTTCTTCAATTATTGATAGCCATTGATATAAACATTTAAGACTAGGGGGCCTCAAATGAACTAGCATGGTACTTAGACCTGGCTCAAGTCTTTCACAAAAAACATCAATACACCTTGATTCATCAGGTCTATTTCATGTTGGTATAGCAAAAAAAATCTTCATGAAAATCATAGATCATGGATTCATCCTCAAACCTTTCTATATCACACAATGCATCAGTGTATGACACAGGTTCAACCTTCTTTTCAAATTTCTCTTCATATTATTATTGGGTATGCAGATTTCTTTCTTCAGACAAGCATTCATCATTCACTTCACCAAACTCATCCATGAACAATTTCTCAAGCTCTTTCCATGAACATATGGAATGCATTGGTAGACTAGAAAACCAATATTCAACAGTATCTTCTAAAGTTCTTACAAAAAACTTCATGGTAGCATCTTCCTCTACTATTTGACAATCTTCCATTACATCAAGAAAACCTTGTACATGTTGTGATGTTGATTCTTCAAAACCTCCTCTAAACTTAGGAAAACATTCATTTATTCTTGTTGGGATAGAATGTGGGTAACCCTGAATTTTACTAAAATCTAAAGGGTCATATCTCTCACTAGTGAACACTTTCCTTTGAGGACATGGCTGTGTTCTAGGTATGATATTACAACTTGTAGAGGGAGAACTGGGACAACAATACATATTTGCAAATAAATTTATTCCCTCTACAACTAATTTCTTCTCAATATCCTTTTTAGAATATCCTACTTTCTCATTTCCCTTTCTACTAGTATCTTGAAATATTGAATAAGGGACAGTATTAACTAGAACTTTTTGTTGAAAACCTTCATATAGAGATATTACAATAGAAAAATACCTGATAACTACTGCAACCAACTCTTCTGATGATGTAGAAACTTATGTAGAGTTGCCACCTCTTTGAAAGAGGAAACCATCTTCACAGAGTAGAAAGCTTCTTCCAAGATCTATGTATTTCTCAGTTCTCTCCACCAGCAGAGCACCAACTTCAAGAATACAACACAAACATTGCAAAAATCTCCTTCAAATATGCAGGTCCTTGGATCATTCTGACCCAAAACTACATATCAACAAACTGAATGACTCTTTTCAACGGGTCCCCAACGAAGTTGCCATTCTTGTTGGTTCCCAAATCAATCAATGCAAAGAGTCCTAAAGAGTAGCCACTCTCTCATATTTAGACTCAATGGGTTGATATGGCCAACGAACAAGAGAGTGAATGAAATACCCCTTTCTCCCCTACACTTTAGGCTCTGTTAAACCTGGGACGGTGATCCCAATAGTATATTTATAGATACTTGTGCGCTAAAGTACCAAATACAATGTAAATAGATGTTTCTCCTTTAGATGCTCAATAGACACAATACTATAAAGGCTTGGCCGACCTCTACAGTAATGCCTAATTTAAACATGATCTAGATGTAACTCATTAAACTCCTCACACAAACAAACTGAGATTGATATTTTATTTAAAAGATGATCAACTGTTGTATTAACCAACAAATGTAACATGAATAGCATACTTAGATCAGTACCTCATCCTTGGAATGAAGTCAACTCAAACACATACATAATCTGATAACAATTTTCACCTGACAACATATGAATCTCTAAAATGTTGCATTACAACATTTCAGCATTGTGTCTTAACCTTTACTACTTACTAGCATCCTAGCACTCAATTCAATACAAACTTATAGCCATATTCAAGCACCTACATTAATTATTTGAATTAATAAACAAGAATAGAGCCACACATCTATCTAAAATTAATAGAGAGAAATAAGACAACCTTGATTGTATCATTCATAATCTGTAAAACCAGTACATACTAGAGTAAAATAGTCTCAAACTTGAAACATTAAACATTATTTTTCCAGTATTATAATCAAAATTAAATAAATATTGATAGACTCGGATCCTAAAACTTAACTCTAAAATACTTTGTATTCACACTAAATTACAAAACAACCTCCCTAGAATGAGGTAGAAAGATAACACTTAAGGAAAAACAAAAAGCCTAAATGTTCATCTGAAGAAGACACTTGGCATATTTAGGTTTGATGATCTTCAACTGCCTTTACTTGTTGAAGAATCTTCAACCTGCTCTCTATTTTCTTGCTCCTCACTCTGCTGCCCTGCAATAGAAACATATTCCTCCTTGTGAAAATCATCATTCTCCTTGTCTGCTCTTTACCCACGTTAAAGAAATGCACTACTGTATAGAATATTCTACTAGCTTGTAAAAACCCTTCATTGTAAAAATAAAAAATCTCCCATTCACAAATTATTTACATGTGCCCTAATACCTTCATTTTACGTTTAAAATATTCACCACTTGGTGAAAAGATGATGGCTGAAATCATTACATTGTCAAGCAAGTAAACTTATTTAAATCCTACTTTTCATTTAAAATTTATATTTTGAAACAAAACCCCTTTAAAACATTACAATTGTTAAATAATTTAAAAGCTTAGAAAAACTTTTAAAAATCATTCACCTGGGCCCACCACGCTCTTTACTCCAGCAATTTTGATCGCACATCTCCATTTATATTTGGGAAAGCTAGAATCAAGTAGCGATGCCCAATAAAAATTATGAAGCCCATCTCATCGCTGCTGGGAGATAAAAATAAAAGAAGAAATATGGAACAACGATGTGAGATATGCAGCCCACTGCATCACACATCACAAATGCAGGGGCGTTTTTATGGATGCAAGGGCGTTTTTATGGCTACAGGCACCCGAAATTCATCACAAATACACTTAAAAAGCTCCACCCAATCATTGGGAATGGTGAGGGGACGAATTTAAAGCACAAAACAACAATTTTGAGCTCAAATGGACCCTGAAAAGATGCTTGGAAGCTCAAAAACGTGATTACATTCTTCAACTATAACAACTTGAATCTACTCAAAATGCCTCAAGGGAACCGCCATGAAGATCAAGAGGCGCCAAAGCTTTGATGCAAAACATAGAACAATCAAAATCTTCCCTAGAAATGGTGATATCACTCCATCGCTAATAAGATGTGAGAAGAAGTTTTGAAATTGTGATGAGTGATAAGATGCTGAGAGAACATGCTCCATCGCCAATGTGCTAAGGTAAAGAGCCTTGGAATCCCTGATGGGAAATGAGAAGAAACCACCATCACTAATTGCTAATTTGAAATGGAAGAGAGAGTTGAAACTAGCGATGAGTGATCAGTTATGCGTGCTCAAGTGAAAGTCATGAAAGTCGCTTTTCAACCAATCACAAGCAAGAATTAAACTTGCTTTTCCTCAGAACATTTGAAATTGCATTTTATAATTTCCCTTAATTTCTCTTTGCATTTTCCCAATATTTAAAATATTCAAAATATTTTAAATATGAATATTTTAAACATTACTAAAAATTGTGACTTCTAATTATGCTTGCGGCCCATTTGGAGAAAATTCACTACCAACAAACCGAGACACTGGAGCTGAGATTTTCTGTGTACATCCATAATCAATTATTTAGAGAAAACTCATTTCCTCAAACATCGCCCAACCATCAAGAATCAGGTACCTCCTTTGTAAACTAGCCCCAGGATGTGTTCGCCGCACAAGAAAAGCAATTAAAATAATGCATCCTATGACCTCCAGTTTTGATGAAAATGGAACTGTAGAGGTTTTATACCAAAACAAGAAATGGGTTGTCCTTAGATTTTGAAAATTTAAAAAAATTTGGGACACCATTTTTCGGCATGTCGCTATCAAAAAGAAATTAAATAACCCATCAGAACTTATCCTGAAGGTGCAAAATTGAATAGGACTGTAGAAATTTGACTCCACAATGCAATGCAAAATATGCTTCAAAAAAAGAGATCCTGAGGTGAAAGTTATTCAATGTCAAAGTTGCTCAGTCGGCCATTTCTGCAACGACACCTGTTTAGAACCAATCAGGGCTCTCAAAGTCACCACTTTGAAAAAATATCAAAACAACTTCTGGGGGGCTACCACTGGACACACTAGGTCATTTAGGTATATTGAATATGTGTGCAAGAGGGTTTCTCTTCAATCCACATTTGTCAAAAGATATTAAGGGTCAAAGATGACCACTTTGAAACATTCTGAAAATGTAGGTGTAAAAAGTGAACAAACTGCATTTGCTTTTGACCTAGTAAAAATATCAAATTTGATCATAAGACTCTAAAAATGGACCACAGAGCAGATGAATGTAGGGATAATGGAGAGAAAAAATCCTTTTGACACGACAAACATCCAATTGCAAGATATCAACTCAAATAGGAGGCCACTTTGTAGTATTGGCAATATGCAAACAACAAAAAGGTTTAAGAACCTTCCAGCTTCACTTATCAAAACACTGTCAAAAATCATCATGGGAAGCTGAAAACTGACAAGCATGTTTGCATATGTCCCATGAGTGTTTCCACAAAGGGGTTTTGCACGAAAATCAATTGGCTTTAAATTGTGACCCTTCAAAGTAAGTCACTTGGGCAGATTTTGCAGGTGAACTTTTGAGTGTGCAAAGGAAAATTTTTCAATATGGGCACTTCAAATTTGAAAATTTGAAGGTGCCAATAGTTACTTAGCATGATAATGATTTTATCAAAACTAAGAAATTCATGAGTTTTAATTTTCGATAAAAGACAAAAAAGGATGGGTCTAAATTATGCAATTAAGTAGACTATGACTAAGAGATCTATTTGAATTTCTATCCTCCATCTTCTACTATTGGGATTGGTGTTTACAATAGAACACCATAATATGATAGGGAAATTGTAAAACATGTGACTACAGGTTGAGAAAATCAACATAATTATGATTAACAAAAATAATGCAGATATATAAGCTTATAATTATTTTCGATTAAGATTTTATACATTAAAATATTATATTTTTTGTCAAAGTTGAGAATGGTATTTTTATTAAATATATTTACATGTACACTTTGTTTGAAGAAATTAAAATTTCTTAATATTTTTATATTCTTATATTACTTCTCTAACAAAATTAATTAGCCAATGTTAAATTTGTTGAAGTCAAAAGATGAATTATATAATTTTTTAGATTTTTATAGAAATAAATTTAAGATATTCACCTAGGTTCAATCTTATATAAAAAAATTTAAACATACAAAATTAAAATAAGAAAAAAAATTATAGCATTGAACAAAAACCCCTTTAAATAATGGCATCACTAAAAAAATATTTTGAATGTAGGGTTTAATATAGTTTTTTTTGTTTAGGGGAAGATCCTCTCACTATGCTTGATGGAAAGAAGGACAACACTTCTAATGGTTTGGTTTCTAGAGTTTAGTGACGAGTTAATGGTGGTTATGATCTTCCTTTACCATAATTTTGGGTTCTAGATATGGCTTCCACCCCCATATCTCATTGATGTGTTGGCTAGGTCCTTGAAGCTAGGGTGTAGTTACACTCATGTAGAAACATTAAAGGATATTACCGGGAATTTTTTGGATACCACCATGATTGGGAACAAATTTAATTCTTCAATAGACTAGAAAAATTTAGGGAGCACAATAGTAGAACAACTAATTTAGGAAGTACCATTGAAGACACTAGTAAGCCTATATGATTGGACTTTGGGAATGATGTAAAATAATAAAAAAATGAAAAATGATGAGATATTTATAGATCATGGGTTAATGTAAAGTTTTATATGCTTATGGAATTTCCTCCCAAACCTACATCAATGGATTACTAACTCTAATTATCCTATCTTGAAAGAAAAAAAAAGTGTAACTCTATTCTTGTGGATTATTCATTGTGATATTTGATAGTGTGGATGATTGAAATAATATCTTTTATAATATGTGGGCATGGAGATAACATCTAGTTACGATTAAACTATCAAACCCCACATTCAATCCCTCCATTGAATATTTTAGTGTTAAGCCTAATTGGGTTCACCTCCCTAATCTTACACTTCACTTCTAGGTCGAATCTTGCTTCAAAGATATCGTGGATCCTCTTAGGAAACTATTTGGCTATTGAAAATGAATCTTTTGATTTCATTCATATGACCTTTTCTTGCATATTGGTAGATTTAGGCACTTCAAATGATATTTTGGTAGACATATTCCTTAAAGTGGATAGTTGAATTTGGGCTCATCTCTTGTATTATGTGGGAATGCCTTTTCATTATTGGATATGCTACAACATTGACCACCTTGCTACCAAATTCCCTAAATCCAAGTCCAAATCAAATTATCTTACCACATGGTGGAAATATGTCACTCCTCATCATTACACTATTGAAAATACATTAAGAGAACAACAAACATTTCCTAAGTCTTTGCAAAATATGGGCAATATGTTTGCACAAAAGGACTTATCATTACATGGAGAAACAAAAGAGGTATCAATAGGAAAAGAAAGAAGTCATCGACTATCTATGGAGGTGGGTGGTAAAGATTCTCCAACTCTTGAATCTTCCATGATCACACATCTCTCCTTGTAGACACATAATCATGAAGATAAAAAGGAACCATGGGAATTGATATGAAATAAAAAGAATATTTCCCATAAAAGAGAAAAAAAATCCATAAAATGCAACTACAATCTCCTTCTAAAAGGGTGTTAGCACCTAAAAAATGAAGTAATTAGATTTTAAGGATTTTTTTTTTAATATATTGTACCCTTACTCAAGGGTCTAATGCATTTTGATATATGGTCCTACATTTCAAACAGTCCCAAATCTTATTATTTTAAAAAACTATTTTTATGTGTATAATCCCTTCATAAAATTCACCAAAACTGAATAATTTTTAACCTAAAAAATTTAAACAATAATTTATGAATTTTATGAAAAATGTTATTTAAAATTATTATTAACCATTTAAATAAAATTATTTTATCCCCACTCTGACCTTTGAGCATGTAGGTATTTGACTTCATTTCTACATTTTACTTTTCCAAATGTGTTTACAAGATTCATAAACCTCCAATCTAACTTGTGAGATGATTGAAACGTCAATAAGAAGACATAAACAACACATGCTTGACAATTGTGGCAAGTTTGTATGGAATTTAACTGTAAAATGATTGTGTCTTCATCTAAAAGAGAAAACTTATCTTCGACCACTCTGCACATATTGTATCAATAGTAGATTATTTATAGATTTTAATTGTAAAGAAAACTAAGTTAGATAAATATCTATATAAAAGTAATGTGAAGAATAATTTATTTAATATTTTTTTTGATCATTTTATGTAGATTGTATGAAAGGGATATTATTTAAGAATTTCAATTATAAATAGTTTAAAATAAATAAAAATTTATATTGTATTTAGTATTTATCATATTAATCATCTTCATAATGATGCAAAAATCTAATCATTCAACATATAAGGATAAAATTGTATTCAATCTTCAAGTATGTGTGAATATTAATCTGCATATCAAAATTTGTTTGAGAATGTTTTAAAACTAGATTAAAAGCATAGATGAAAATAAAAACTTAACAAAACACCCAAATATTTTCTAATAACCTTTAATCTTAATAGATAATTAAAAAAAAAAACGCATACTTCTATCAAAACAAATTAAAATTAAAAAAATGGATTTCTGGCGAATGGCTTCGCTCCTGTGCGCAGGTAAGGCTATGTGCAGCCTCTAAGGCTGCGTGCTGGCTATTGCTTGTGCCTGGCCTTGTCACCTTTGGCTGCATTCGGGCGTTTGGGTTTTTTCCTATTTTTTCCTGTTCGGCTGGTGTTTGTTGCAGTGTGTGGAGTGGTGCGGGGGTTTGGGCGGGTGACGGGTTGGTAGGAGGTCATTCGGCAAGGGGGAAGTGGCTGGTGGAAGCGGTGGGGTAAGGGTTGGCTGGAACCCGAGTGAGTTGGGTGTAGAGGTTTGGCGTGGGGCTATGGCAGTGGCTTCCAAAAGCCTGGTTATTGCTGGGTCGAAGCCATCTCAAAAAATTTCAGAAGCTATGCATGCACAAAAATTGGAGTCATCTTTTGTGGGTGAGAGCTCTAAGCTCAAGAAAGTGAATGGATGCCTGCAGCGGAGTCAAGATCGACCTGTTCTGGTTATCTCTCCTGAATCTGTTTAGGAGGATATTGCTTATTGGAGCCAACATGTTTTGATCTGCAAGTTCTTGGGTATTTGGGTTCCTCTCTCGGCATTAGAATCTTGGATCCGTCAAACCTGGCAAGTTGAGGGGGATTTCGATTTATTGGTGGCTGCAAATGGCTATTTCATGGTCGATTTTTCTTGCATCTCGGATCGTAATCATGTTTTTGAGGGAGGGTCATATTTTTACAATCATGTTGGCTTGTTCATTAAGCCCTGGCATGGCGGTTTTAATGCGACAGAAGATCTTCCTACACGGGTTCCTATTTGGGTTCGTCTTCCATGGCTGCCATTGGAGTTTTGGAGGGAGGATATTCTGCTTCGGATTGCTGCTCTGTTGGGGAAACCAGCTACCATTGCTCAAAATACTTTGGATAAAAAGGTATTCTCTTATGCTCGCATCTGCGTTAAAATTGATTTAAATAACCCTTTGCCAGATTCTTTGGAAATTTGTATTGGCTCTGCTTCGTGGATTCAACCGCTTGATTATGAGTCCCTTCCTTTTCGTTGCCGCTTTTGTCACGAGTATGGACACCTTCAGCGCCAGTGTCCTCAGGCACCCAAAGTTGTAGGGGTGTCTTCTTCTCCTTTGTCTGGGCCTTCGGTGGAGAAAGGGGATAAAGGGAAGGCGTCTAGGGGTGAGGGTGGGCTTGATAAGGATGGCTTTATCCCTGTTAAGTAGAGAAATAAATGGAGGGGTCACAAGCAGGCCTATAAGGATAGTCAGAGTGACCAGGGTTTCAATCGTTTTAAGGTCCTGGATAATCAGGCTTTGGAGGAAGGTATTCCTGTTGAGCTTTCTTCTGGGGCCACTGGTATGGATGTTGGGTTGGATACAGGGTTGGAGAAAGCAATTGTTGTTCAGAATATTGCTCCGGCATTGGAGCAGGGGAGTTCGGAGCCTCCTGGGGCCTCTATAGATGTGCAGGATGATATTGTTTTAGCAGATTTAGCTAAGGCAGTGTTTTCTTCAGGTAAAGGTCGAGGATTGTCTCCTGCTTTGGGGGTGCTGCAACTCCCTCTCAAGAAGGGGCATTTTGAATTTTCTTCGAAAGTTGGTCGTAAGAAGGATGCAGACAAGATTAAATCTACTGGGGACCTATTGGTAGAATCTGGTGCTATTAAGATGCTTGAGGCCCACTTCTCTCAACCTTCCTCATGATTATTCTCTCATGGAATGCAAGGGGGTTGAATAGCACCTCCCGTCAAAAGGCTATTCAAGATTTGATTGTTGTTCATTCTCCTGATATCTTTTGTGTTCAGGAAACTAAGCTTCAGGTGGACCTCATGCTTCATCATGCCCCTCGTATTTGGTTTTTTGGCTAGTGTCAGTGTATTGGGTCCAGGGGAACCTCTGGGGGTCTGGCTCTTTTTTGAGATCCTCGTAAAATTGTTCCTTGTTGGTGGATTTCCAGCCAGTCTGCTATTTCTATGGTGGCTTCGGTTTTGGAATCTGGTGAGACTATTTTGGTTAGTAATGTTTATGCTCCAATTGATATTCATGGTAAAACCCAGCTTTGGGCTCATATCAGGTATGTTAGGTCCTGCGCTCCCTTTCTTCCTTGGATCTTAGCTGGTGACTTCAATGATGTGTTGAGCTTAGAGGAGAAAAGGGGAGGGCTGCCTAGGCTTGGCCCTGCTTCAGATCTATTTCAGATTAATGTGGATTCTCTAGCTCTGATGGATGTAAAACCCTCTAATGGAATTTTCACTTGGAATAATAGACGGAGTGGGCCTGAAGCGATTTCCCAGCGGCTTGATCGTTTCCTTGTCTCTTGCTCTTGGGTCAGAGGTTGCTTGGTCATTTTCTCTGAGATTCTTGACTGGCGTGGCTCTGATCATTGGCCAATTAAGTTTTCAACTTCAGCTTTTCCAAATCCTAAGAATCCACCTTTCAAATTCTAGCTTATGTGGTTGCGCGATCCATCTTTGGGTGCTCTTGTGGCTCAATGGTGGCGGGATGGCGCCCCTGCTTATGGTACAACTATGTATTCTCTGGTTAAGAAGTTGCAATTTGTTAAGTCTCATCTTAAGTGATGGAATAGGTTGAGTTTTGGTAATTTTTGGGCTAGGAAAAGAGAAGCGTTGGACTGCCTTGCTGTGATCACCCGCCAGATTCGGGATTTGGGCTTCTTGGAGGCTCTTGGGCATGCTGAATCCCAGGCTCTAAAATTGGTGGAAGAGTGGGAGCTTCGTGAAGAGATTTTCTGGAAACAAAAGGCTAGGATTGATTGGCTTCAAGAGGGTGATAGGAATACGACTTTTTTCCATCATTCAGTGCAAGCTCGTCGAAATAAGTGCTTTATTTCTTCTCTTGTTAACTCTGAGGGTATTTCAATCTCTGCACAACATGCTCTATCTAGAGAGGCTCGTCAGTTCTACTCTAATCTATTCACGGAGGATTCTTTACCTGCTGAGGCTGATGAAAATAGAGTTCTTGCTTGTATTCCCTCTTTAATTTCTAATGAGTTGAATGCCTTGCTTATTCGCCCGGTGACTTTTTCAGAAGTGGAGGAGGTGGTGTTTGGGATGAACAAAGGGAAAGCTCCTGGCCCTGATGGGTTCCCAGTTGAGTTTTTCTAGGAGTTTTGGGATATTGTGAAGCTGGATTTGTTGGAGGTTGTTCGAAAGTCTCTTCATAGTAAGCAGATGCTTCGGGCCCTGAATGCTACTTTTCTGGCTCTCATTCCTAAGAAGGAAGGTGCTGACAAATTTGATCTCTTTAGACCTATTGCGCTCTATAATGTGGTGTATAAGATTATTACGAAGTTGATTGCGGAGAGGCTCAAATCTTGTTTGCCGATGATCATTTCTGAGGAGCAAGGCGGCTTTGTGGCTGGTCATCAAATTCTTGATGGGGTGGTGATTGTGTCTGAAGCCATTCATTCCATGGCTACCTCTCAGGATAGGTCTATGTTTATCAAGTTGGATATGGCCAAAGCCTATGACAGAGTTAAATGGAGTTTCCTTCAGAAGATTCTGCTGGCCTTTGGTTTTTCCTCTGACTGGGTGAGCTGGATTTTGAGTTGTGTGACTTCTTCCTCCTTTTCGGTTATTGTGAATGGGGAACCTTCTGAGATTTTTGGGGCTACTAGGGGCCTTCGTCAGGGGGATCTGCTTTCTCCTAATTTGTTTATTATTTTGGCTGAGGGGCTTGGCTAGCTTCTTAAATCTCAGGTTTCACATGGCTTGATTCATGGTTGGCGGTGGGGGATGGGCTTGCCCATGCTTTCTCATCTCCAATTCGTGGATGACACCTCTCTTATGGGACTGGCTCATATTGGGGAGGCTGATTCCTTCAAGAAAACTTTGGACATCTACCTTGCAGCTTCGGGCCAGAGAGTCAATGAGAAAAAGTCTTCTATATTCTTCTTTAATACTCCTCAAGCTATCCAGCGTCAGATTGCTGCTATTCTGCGGTTTCAAATTGGGTCTCTTCCCTTTGTCTACTTGGGTATTCCTCTTGCGGTTGGCCGTCAGCCTAGATCCTCATGGCAGCAGTTGCTTGATAAGCTTAGGCGGAAGGTTACTCATTGGACTCATCGTTGGTTGTCCTCTGCTGCTAGATTGACTCTTCTCAAGTCTGTTATCTAGGCCCTCCCCATCTACAGGTGCTTTGTTCAAGCGGCTCCTATGTATTTCCTTAAGGAATTTGATGCTCTTTCTCGTCAATTTCTTTGGAGCGGTAATTTGTTGTCTTCAAAATGGAGCCTTGTTAAGTGGGAATCGGTGTGTAGACCAAAGCAGGAGGGTGGTCTTGGTTTACGCTCTAATATTTTGAATGGGAAAGCTCTTGCTGCAAAGCTTTACTAGCACTAGTGCACCCATCAGCACTAGTTATGGGCTTGTATTCTCAACTATAAATATCTTCGAGGTGTTGCTTCTTTTGAGGTCCCTCGCTATCCTCTGGAAGGGAGTGGTTCTATGATTTGGCATACTTTGAAAGTGAGGGCGCAGTTGATTAAGGATGCTCTTTTTTGGATCTGTCATTCGGGGTCACAGGCTCTATTTTGGTTAGATTCTTGGGATGGTCACCCTCCTATTCTCTCTTCTTTTCCTCATCTTTAGCCTCTTTCTGAGGTTTTTAGTGCAAGTGGCTGGGATACTGTGGAGCATTATAAGGTAGCACAGCATGATGGTTTGGTTCTTCATTTTCGTTTGAAGCATCCTTCTGAGTGGCCACCAGGAGGGTCTGAGGGGGATAGGCATGAGCTTTCCCAGCTTTTGGCTTCCTGTGCTTGTAATTCTTTAAGGGGACCTGATGTCTTGGCTTGGGATGGTTCTGACTTGTCTGGAAAGTACTCTGTGGTTGCCAGTTATAAGCAGATTGGTAGGAAGTTGTTTGGGGACATTGAGGTTCCTTGGTGGAAGCAAGTTTGGCACAAGTTGGCATGGCCCAAGTGCAACTTCTTTATGTGGTTAGTGGCTCAAAATCGGTGTCTTACTTGGGATAATTTATGTAAGCGTGGTTTCCAAGGCCCCTCTATGTGTGTTTTGTGTCATAGCTGTGAAGAGAGTGTCTCCCATATCTTATTCCAATGTTCCTATGCTAGGGAGATTTGGCACTTCTGGTGGGGAGTGTGGAATACGGCCTGCTGGCATGCTTCCTCTTTGGTGGATTTTGGGGAACGGTGGGGCAGGGCCCCTGTTTCTACCTCCTTTCTTCAAGCTACTTGGACTCTTGGGCCTTCCTTTATTATTTGGAACCTATGGTTGGAGAGGAATAGGCGGATCTTTCAGGATTCGAGGTTGATGGCTCCTCACCTTTGGAGGAAAATTTTACACTCCTTAGGGGAAACTATTGCATCTAAGTGTGATATGACTATGCTGGTGGACCCTCGGGATGTTGGTTGTTGTAATCGTCTTCATCTTCCTCCTCCGCAACGATAGCTCATGTGCAACAGATGTAGGCATCCTACCCCGAAGGTGAATAGGGAGGGAAGATGGACCCCTCCTCCCTTTGGAGTCCTAAAAATCAACTTGGATGGCTCTTCTCTTGGAAATCCTGGTCATGCTGGCATTGGGGGTGTGGGCCGAGATAGCTCAGGTGATGTTCAGTTTATTTTCTCTGTGTATAAGGGTCTTCATACGAATAATCTTATGGAGGCTCAGGCCATTTTATTGGCTGTGTAGCGGGGCAGTCAGTTGGGTTGGCAAAGGATCATATGTGAGTCTGACTCCCAGGTTGTGGTGAACTTACTGAAAAGGCGGTATATGGATAATGTGAGCTGGCAGTTGGCTTTGATTGTTAAACAAATTCTCACCCTCTGTGCTTCTCTTGAGTATATTACTTTCAATCATATTCCTCGTGAATAGAATGGTGTTGCTGATTGCTTGGCTAAATGGGCTTCTGATCGTATGCATGATTGGAATGTGGTGGATCGGGCCCAACTACCCCCGGATTTGTCTCATCAATTGGATCACTTGGTTGAACTTGATAGGGCCATTTAATGCCCTTGCTTTGTAACGTTTCCTTGATTTAATAAATTTTTACCCCCTTTATGTTTAAAACAAATTAAAATTGACAAATGACTTTAATGTACATCAAATATTGACAGTCCCATTTTAAAAGTAAAAAATAATATAATATCTTCAATAAATAAATGAAAGTGAGAGAAGAATTATTATTAATATAAGAAAATAATCCAGAGATATAGAAAACAAAACTAATGAGATGAAAATACAATACACTCTTAACACAGAGTAGGTAATTGAGTTTTCCCAATTTGTAGTTAAAAAGAGATCACAGACAAATTATAAGAAACATCCATAAAAAAATGAACCATAAGTTGAGAATACTAACAAAAGGTATAATAATTACCTATAACAGAACCACATTTTACCTGCATTCTGCATGTAAGATGCTCTCTAAACATTTCCAACTGCTTTTACAAAAATGTTTTCGAAACTCCGAAGGCTTACTTTCCTTTGCTTGACGTATGCTGGATTTTGAGATGAGATCCTTCTGGAGTTGTGTAACCTTATAACATTGGACCACCTGCATCTCTCAGCATGACTTGGGGAGTAGGAGGTTTGCAGGATGGATAAGCTATTTGAGAAACTTAAAATTCATGGTTTTGAGTAATTGGCATCTGAGGATTGAGGTAACACCCTTAGCAGCCTCTTTAATCTTATGGAGATTTACGTCCCTCTTTATGGACTTTCAGGTACTAAAATTGTTTGTAAGGAATGCTAAAAGAAATCATCTAAATATAAGCCAACTACCATGATTTCGATACAATTACTGCTATGCTTTAACCAGAACATATGAATAGGAATAGATAAAGATACATATTCGACCCTTTTCCAATTACCAAACCTGACCCAAAATATGTTTATATCGTTTCTGACAGCTTAATATAAAACAAAAACTGGTTCCAGGCAGATTATATGGTCTCACATATATAACAATATATTGTAAATTGGATAACTTCACGCAAATTTTTATAAATTGTACAAATCATATTATACTGGGATTATAATTTTCTAGAATAATCAGCGAAATTGATAAGTTTATGATGTTGCCGAGCAAATTGTTATGTACAAAGTAGCCTTGTACGAAAGTCTTGTCTGTGTATGTTGACGGATCTCAATGATCATACTTCTCTTTTTTTTATGATGGATTACTGAATGTGATTCAAAACGTCGAACTAAAAAGATACATAGTTTAGACCAGAAGCACACAATATTGACCGGCTATTCTTTATCTGACGTTCGGTAGAAGATTTCAACCTTACTCGCACTATATTCTCTGAATCTGATTTGTCTTTGTACGGATTTATGAAGAGGGCATATTCATTTACTTATCCAAGTTGCAGATCGGTTTGTATTCCTGTAGTTTCCTCATTTGAGTACAGTTGAGGCTCCCCTCTGTTGCCGTCTTGGAAAGTGTATACACCAGCCTGAGTAACATGAAAAGAATAACGTGAGTACAAAATATAGATTAGAAATACAGGGGAATAATAAGTAGTAGTTTTCAACATTATGATAAAGAAGGGATATTCATAAATTATACTAATGCTACGAAGTGGAGTGCCCTACAACAATTACAAGTCTTTAAAGGTATGAAAGAATGCAACAATGTGCTTTGAAATATTTCATACCATTCTTTTCAGATTAGCAATTTCCACATCCAGCATTTCGTCCTGTTGAAAGAAAAGATGTCATGTTGTTTTTCATCATCGATATAAAAACTAAGTTATTGCTTACATTTGCTTTCTATGAAAACTAAGTTATTGCTAACATTTTTTTTAACCAATAAAAATTCAGCAAAGGTACAGTATGGTTAAAGGAAAAATCAGCAAAGGTAACTATAATTACAGGAAAAACATTGATGCAGGGGCATCACATTTTTTTCATTAATTCTTTTTTATTTTTTCTTCAACCCGCCACCGTGTCTGAGCGGTTGGAATTTTAAATTTAATTTTGTTATTTTGGAGGGCAGTAAATATATACCCGTAAGGTCATTTAATGACCAGCAGCAGAAGTGAATGTGCACAAACCCGACGAATGGAGCAGTTGGTGCATTAATGATTGATTTTTTAGCGATGTCCTAAAAAATGAGGTGGGATTTTTTTGGGAAGAAGCTCCCAGGTTGGGTAACTCTCGAGGAGAAGAACAAAACAGCAGAGAAGAAAAATAAGAGAGGACACAAAAGAATGGTAGGGAGCAAAAAGAGAGAGACCAGCTAGGAATAGAATATCGGAAATATTTAATTTTTTGTTTTGGGCCTTTCTCACGTCAACTCTCTTGTTGCAACTATTTATGAGGAGGCTGTCTTCAAAGACAATTTTTTTTTTGGAATCTTCATCCCTACTCTGCCCCTAACTCCAGAATTTATTGTGTTACGTCAATTTGAATTTTGAGAGAGAATTTTTGAAAGAAGAGAAGAATAGACAAATAGAAGGAATGTAATAGTCAATTAAAAAAAGTGGAAAGAAGAAGAAGTTGCAGCAGCAACAGTAGAGAATGTTTTGAGAATGAAGTGCAGAATGTGTGTAGGGAGCAGTAGATAGCTCTAGATTGTTCTGTGTGTGCACGGGGCAGTAGATAGCTCCAGATGAATAGGAAGAAGAAAAGAGAGCTCTGAGAAGCTGCAGATTGTTGTCAAAGTAGTTTGTAGTTTCAAATTTAGAAATCATTTTGTAAATGTTATTTTCTAAGTCAATAAAACAAACAAAAGTTTGCATGGACAGTTTTGTGTCTCCAATCAATTTGTTTTGTTATTCTGCATTTTATTTTGGTATTCCCAACTGATTGGGAAACAGAGTAGCAGCTCTGTGCATTTTATGTGAGTTTGGGATTTAGAAAATCCCTTCAGTTTGGTATCAGAGCTAGAAGGCCCTAAGTCCTAATGCTTAAAGTTTGTTTTGTTGGAGACATGGTTGGAGAAGAGAGACAGTAGCCACCACCATTCAATGAGAGTAAAGTAAAATGCCATAATTCAATGGACAATTGATGTGTGATTGATTCCATAATGCAGTGATTTGAAGACAACAGCAACATATGCAAAAACATTGAGATTGGATATGCACATTTTCTCAAAATAGCAGTAGCTAACTATGCAAAAGAAACTTGGGAAATCCTTCAATCCAGTTACAATGGGGTTGATAAAACCAGATTAGTGAAGCTCTAGATGCTTTTAAGAGATTTTGAGACTCTCCAAATGAAGGACGTTGATTATATCTCAGAATTTCACACAACAATCGCTAGTTTGATAAATTTGTTATGGATGAATGGAGAATTCATGGAAGAGCAGAGGATTGTGGAGAAAATCCTCAAAAGTCTACCCTCAAAGCTTGATGTATAGTTATTGTCATTGAAGAGGCAAAGGACCTCTCAACATTGATCGTTGATGAGTTGATGGGTTCCCTACAAACCCATGAGCAACACCTAAATAGGTCTACAAATTCTTCCCATGAGAAAGCTTTCAAAACTCAAGCCAACACAAGAGACAAGGGAAGAGGTAGAAACAACTCTGAACGAAGCTCAAGAGGTAGAGGTAGAGGCAGATCTGGATGTGGAAGTGCTGGAGAAGATAGCTCAAGATGAGCACACAACCAAGAGGGAGCAAGCAATTCTCAATCTAGCTCCTGACAAGCCAAGAAGAAGAAAAAACTCGAGTTAGAAGTTTGACAAGAGTAATGTTGAATGTTATTATTGCCATAAGTTTGGCCATTATGCAAGTGAGTGCTGGAAAAGGCAACATGATCAATCCAAGTAAAGTGAAAAAGTGGCTAAAAGTAATCAACAAAAGGCCTTCATCAAGTGCAACATTGTTGAGCAAGGAAGTGATGAGGTATGGTTTTTAGACAGTGGATGTAGGAACCACATGAGTGGTAATGAGAGTTTATTTTCTTTCATTGATAAAAATGTCAACTCAAATAAAAAATGGGGAACAATGAAATAGTTCCAGTTGTGGGAAAAAGGTTTATTATGTTTCGCACCAAGCAAGGTGAAAAGAAGGAGATTGACAATGTATATTTTTCCCCTAGTATAAAGCACAATCTCATGATTATTGGACAACTGATCCAAAAAAGCTACAAAGTGTTAATGGAAAAGGATGAATCCATCATTTATGAGAAGGATGGAAGCAAGAAAATAGTTGCAGCAGTGCCAATGACAAAGAATATAATGTTTCCTTTGAGTTTAAAGACATGTTTCTTAGCTCAGCCCGCAGCTGCAACCCCAGGCATGGAAAATGTACAACAATATAGCAGCAAGTAGCCTTCAAGACAGTCATTCAAGATCTTTTTAAACTTTGGCATCCTAGGTATGGACACTTAGGCTATGTTGGTTTGAATATTTTATCAAAGAAGGGTATGGATAAAGGTTTTCCAACCATAGTAGAGCCTAGTGGTAGATTTGAATCTTGCATTTTAAGCAAGCAACATAGGTAACCCTCTCAATCAGACAATTCTAGAAGGGCAAGAGCACCATTGGAGCTGGTGCACATTGATTTGTGTGGCCCTATGCAAACAATTTCTATTGGTAAGAGCCAATATTTTATGGCTTTCATAGATTATTACAACCGTAAGACATGGGTATATTTCTTACAACATAAATCTGAATCATTTGAAAAGTTTAAATAGTTTAAGGCCAAGTCTAAAAAAGGAGAGTGGACATTTCATCAAGGTCCTAAAGTCAAATAGTGGGGGAGAGTATACCTCCAATGAATTTGTGATTTTTTCCAAGCAACATGGTATTAAGAAGGAGCTAACAACAACCTATACTCCACAACAAAATGGAGTAGCTGAGAGAAAAAACATAACCATTGTGGAGATGGCAAGAAGTATGCTTTAAGCTAGGAGACTCCCAAATGAATTTTGGGGTGAAGTTGTAGCAACAGTAGTATATTTGTTAAATAGAAGTCCTACAAAGGAAGTTTGTGACAAGATTCCACAAGAGGCGTGGACAAAATACAAGTGAATGGTTGAGCACTTGAGAGTGTTCAGGTGTGTGGAATATATAGTTGTGCTAAAAGAGGAGGCAAAATTTGGATGACAAGGGTGAGAAGTGCATCTTCATGGGCTATAGTGAAGAGTCCAATGCTTACAGGTTGTATAACCCAGTCACGAAGAAAATAGTTATTAGCAGAGATGTGGAGTTCTTAGAGGATGAATCATAGGATGGCTTGATAGATACTGATAGCTTTGGTTGATGAAGAAAAAGAGTATGAAGTGCAACAAGATGATGTTATGGAGCCCCCAATAGCTCCCAATAGCTCTGGACCACTTCAAACCAATGCACAGATAGGGTTTTCTCAACAAAGCAACAACAGTAGTGAAAGTTTAGACCCCACTCTCACCTCACTAATACCAAGAAAGACTAAGAGTCTAAGGAAGATCTACCAAAATGAAAGGTTTGATGAAAGTATGAATTTTACATTATTTTCTCATAGTGATCCAATTTATTTTGAGGATGTTGTGAAAGAAAGGAAATGGTGTGAAGCTATGGATGAGGAGATAGATGCAATAGAGAGGAATAGAACATGGGAGCTAATTGATTTTCCTCCCAACAAGCAAGTAATTGGAGTGAAATGGGTCTATCAAACCAAAAGCAATGTGGATGGAAGAATAAAGAGGAATATGGCAAGATTAGTTGTCAAGGGATACAAACAACAATTTGGGAGAGATTATGATGAGACATATGCTCTGGTTGCAAGGATGGAAACCATGTGGGCAGTCATAGCAATTGCAGCCCAACATAAGTGGAAGGTGTATCAAATGGACGTGAGGTTCGTCTTCTTGAATGGAGTATTGAAAGAAGAAGTGTATGTGGAGTAGCCACCTGGTTATAAAATTTTGAGTCAAGAAAACAAGGCATGCAGACTCAAGAGAGATCTTTATGGTTTGAAGCAAGCACCACAGGCATATTACAATAGGATTGATTCATATTTGTTGAGTAATGGCTTTAGCAAAAGCATTGGTGAGCCCACTCTTTACATCAAGGTAGCTGATGGAAAGATTTTAATTATTGTCTTGTATGTTGATGATTTAGTTTTCACTGGGGATAATCATTTCCTCATTGTTGATTTTAAAGGGGCCATGAAAAGAGAATTTGAAATGACAGACTTAGGTCTCTTGAGGTATTTTCTAGGCATAGAAGTAAAACAAATGCATGATGGTATTTTTATCTCTCCAACAAAGTATGCAGCAGAGATTTTAAAGAGGTTTAGGATGCAAGATAGCAAGCGTACCCCCACACCAACAGCCATAGGTTTGAAGTTGAGCAAGGAAGATTGTAGTAGCAATGTGAATTTGACCATGTACAAAAGTTTGGTTGGAAGTTTGATGTATTTAACAATAACTAGGCCTGATATAATGCATAATGTAAGTTTGTTTTTAGATTTATGGAGACTCCAAAAGAGTCACATTGGCAAGCAAGTAAAATAATCCTGAGGTATGTGAATGAAACCAAAGTATATATGGTATTTTGTATAGTGCAACAAATGATTTTGGGCTAGTTGGTTACACATGGATAATGATTGGGCAGAGAGTGTGGATGATAGAAAGAGCAGGATATGTGTTTCACTTGGGATCGAGAGTCATTTCATGGGCTTCCAAGAAATAACTGATAGTTTCCCTATCTACAACTAAGGCACATGTAGGCACATTGGGATCGAGAGTCATTTCATGGGCTTCCAAGAAATAACTGATAGTTTCCCTATCTACAACTAAGGCTGAGTATATAACAACAAATGTGGCTGCATAGGAAGGTATTTGGCTAAGGAGGACCTTAGCAGATTTGAAGGAAGAACAAAAGGATGGAACAACTATATTTTGTGACAATGTTTCATCAATAGCTTCGACAAAGAATCTAGTTTTTCATGGAAGAAGCAAGCACATAGAGATCAGGTATCATTTCATAAGAGAATTAGTTGAGAAAGGTGAAATCAGAATCAAATTTTGTAGGTGTGAGCAGCAACTTGCAAACATTTTTAACAAACCATTGAGCAAAGATTGCTTTGAGTGCCTAAGAAGAAATTTAGGTGTTGTTGATTTGTATGAAGAATGATGTTTGACGACTCAATCAAAGGGGGAGTGTTGGGAATATTTATTTTTTTGTATGAGCCCTTCTTATGTCAACTTCGCTGATGCACCTACTTGTTAGGAGGCTCTTTTCAAAGTTTTTTTTTTGGGATCTTCATCCCTACTCTATCACTAACTCCATAATTTATTGTGTTAGGTAAATTTGAATTTTGAGAGGGATTTTTTGAAAGAAGACAAGAATAGACAAATAGAAGGAATGTAATAGTCAGTAAAAATGGTGGAAAGAAGAAGTTGCAGTAGGAACAACAGAGAATGTTTTAAGAATGTAGCGTAGAATGTGTGTAGGGAGCAGTAGATAGCTCGAGACTGTTCTGTGTGTGCAGGGAGCAACAAATAGCTCCAGATTGTTTTGTGTGTGTAGGGAGCAGCAAATAGCTCTAGACTATTTTGTGTGTGGAGGGGATGACAAATAGCTCCAAATGAATAGGAAGAAGAAGAGAGAGCTCTAAAAAGCTTCAAATTGTTGTAAGTATGTGCGTGCAGCTCCAAATTGTTGTCAAATTATTTTGTAGTTTCAAGTTTAGAAATAATTTTGTAAATGTTATTTTCCAAGTTAATAGAATTAAAAAGTTTGCATAAACAATTTTGTGTCTCCAATCAATTTTTTTTTTTATTCCACATTTTATTTTTCTATTCCCAACTAATTGGAGAACATAGCAGCAGCTCTATGCATTTTATGTGAGTTTTGGATTTAGAAAATCAAGTATTAGAGAACAATAGAAGAGCACGTAGCAGATAGGAAGAAGAAAAAGGAAGAAATAAGACCTGCAAATTTATTGCAATATTCAAGTAAATGTGTAAAACAATTATACCTATTATTATTTTCATAATGTAATGAAAAGAATACTAATTTTTCTCCTAAAGATTGTTGATTGTTGAAACTAAGCATATGTTTGTGAGTGTTAAATGTGTGGAATTCGTTTCTTTGAAAGTGTTGATTTTTGTTTGTGAGTTTAGAGTATTTTACAATTTAGGTATTGTGTTTTGTCACCTACAACCATAGTTTATGTTACTTGCAACAATTCTTTTGTTTTGGAAAACATCATAGTTATTTTTCCTCCGGTTTATTTTATGCCCCTTAAATCTTTTCTTGACCCACAATCAATATTTAGACTCTTTTAGAGGTTTTGTGAGTTGCTTACAGTAACAAAACCTCTCCTTTTCCACCTGCTAGCTCTTGTTTGAGTGGATATTTGGGTGCCTACACGGAAGTGGGTTCCATCAACATGGTATGAGAGCCCAACTACAGCTCTATGAAGAAAAATAGTGGCTTGAGATTAGGGTTGAAGGAAGCCCTGTGAGTGTGACTATGGATGTGTCCCTAAAACAAGGGGTATTGTAGATAGGAAGACTATAGTAAGAAGAAAAAAAAAAGGAAAGAGAATTAGAGCAATAGGATGCTATGAAGGAGAAGGATGGTAGAGGTTGTAGCTAGAGAAATAGCAAGAAGAATAGATGAGGTTTTAGAGGCTCTAAGGGGAGTGCAAATAATAATGGATGCAATAGAAGGTAGAATGAGAAGAGGTAGATCACACAAAGATATTGATAGTGAAGATGAAGAAGGACCAGAGATGGCTAGACAAGAAGGAGAAAATATAGAAAAAGATACAAATACAAAGAAAAGGACTTATAAGAGCTATTTCTAACATTGGGAAAAGAAAAAGATTAAAATTACCAAGCTTCTCAAGAAGTTAAAACTAGATGAATTAATTGATTAGATAATAGAGAAAGAGGAATACTTGAGTATGATGAAGTGGAGGACCCTAAAAGAGTGGAGGTTGCTCAAAAAATATTGAAAATTCATTCAACACTTTGGTGGAAATAGGTGTAGACTATGGACACCAGAAAAGTATCCCTTTTTCCTTGCTTGATTTGAGAATAATTAATGATAAATTGGACTTAATATCACCTTAATATAGTGTTGTAATGTGGTTAACACATTCACATTAGGTCTTGGGCCCTAACAAACTAAATAAAATGCATGTCTTGTAAAGGTGTTGTAAAAAATTGTAAATGACTTTCACATTTTTCTAGACTTTTATTAAGTATTTAATCCTAATGGAGCTATTTTCCCCTCAATCCAATATTGTAAAATATATTTAATGGAATTCTCATATTAATCTAGAAGGCTTATAAATTAAACTTAGTTTTAATCTAGTGTTGTAATGTGTTTCACACATTCACATTGGATGTTGTGCCTTTCTACACTATGTGGGCCTCATTTTAATGTTGTAAAGTGTATTTAATCACACTTTCACATTGAACTTTGTGTCCCTAGCCCTAATTACCCTTTACATCAACATTGATAGGCCACCATAACCCCATATTGTGCATCTTGAGGCTTATTTTGATCAAAGACCTAATAAAATCAACATATAAACCTGATTTCTTCACTCCTCGACATCCTAGTTGAAAAAAGAACCCTTGTGGGACTAAGTCACCCATCTTTGTGAATGAGTCCCATCTAGGTGGGACTAAGTCTCTGAACTTCACAACTTAGTCCCATTTGGGCCATTTTTGAGGTTTGAGTGGGAAAAATTGGGTTTTAAGTTTAATTTTCTTTCATGTCGGCCTTGGGGATCAAATTAACGGGAATTTTAGGTGGATTTCCTATATAAACAAGATTTTAAACCCTAATTCATAATTAATTCATCATTCATTCTCTATCTCAAGTCAAGCAAGCTAGGGTTAGGTCATTTTAGAGAGCATTCAAGATCTTTTTTCAAACATTCAAGGATAGATTCTTCATCCATTGTTGCAAAACTTCAACATCTATCATCATGGCAAGTTTCTAATTTCTTCATTTCATCTTCATGTTTCATCTTAGTTCTTCATTTGGTTTAATTACCTAAAAGGGGTTTGACCAAGGCAAAACCCCATTCCCTAACATTCAACATTTCTCTTTCTTTCTTTGTGTGTTTGCAGATCTAGGTACTTTGAAGGCTTGGAGATCATTGAAGAATAGGTTGCAAACTTGTTGAAGACATATCCTTGTTGGCTAGGTCAAAATATCCACAAAAGGTCACTTACAGTGCCAAAAATCAAGGTTTCAGATCTGGACACCTGGAAGAATAGAAAGAGTAGACCGAGAGCTTACGATTCCACTTTCAAGTTTTCAGAAAATTCAAAGTGGACTCATACGCCATTAGTGGCATGTGAGTCCCACTATACCTATTTTCCAGATATTTTTGTAGATTTGGATACCCATTTGGCTAAAAGGGGCCCCGGTATAGTTTTCTAGAACTAGGACTAATTCACCCAGAGTGGTGAATGAGTCCCACCAAGCCTAAAAATCAACATCTTTAGAATTTCATAGTTGTCTCCAGTCTTCAACACATTTCCAAGTGCACACTTTTTGTTTCATTTATCTACATTTCTAAGTCATTTTCTAGGTCTTTTTGCACACTACACTGTGTTTTCAAACAGCTTGCATTTTCTTAGTTTTGCATTAGTAGTCAACCAACTTAATCAATTTCCAGCCTTAAGAACAATCTCTTTTGACAGATTTCAATCTCCTTTTTATTGGAATCTCAAGGGTTTGTTCTTGACTATGAACTTTGTGTAATCGGATTCCTCTTCTTGCATTCCCCTCTTTAGGTGTGGATAAAGGAAGTTGTGATCCCATTTTCCTAGTTCACATAGACTAAGAGAAGAAGAAATGGAAAAGATAAGATTACTTGATGGGATTGAATGGTAAGAAAGATGAAGGTTATATTTTTAATTGGTGATTATCTACTTGAACTTCCCAAGAAACTACATAATTTAAGACATAGAGTTAAGTCTAAAGGCCAATACAAAGGGATTTTACAAAATTTCTATAAGATTTTGATATAATGAGTCAGACCATGAAAAGGTGGCTATATATGTTAATGGATTGGGGCTTAATATTCAAGAAGAGCTAAGTATGGTAAGGTTACCAAATATGGAAGAATCCTATTAGTATTCCCTAAGGGAGAGGATAAATTAGCAAGAAAGCAAGTAACAAACAAAAGAAAAGGTGGATTTAGCAAAAGAAAAGGGAAGCAATAGAAAAATTACAGCCAAGGTAAGGAGGATATCCCTTCAAAAATTCAAAAAGAGAAAGATAAAATAAGATCAAGGCCATACCCTGTGAAAGGTAGAGGTGGATATGGAAGAGGCCAAGGTAGAGGCTTCCAAGGCATGTGTTTCACTTGTGAACAATCAGACCATCAATTTTATGAATGCCCACAAGATAGACCAGAAGGATCAAGACGGATAGGAGCTGCAAGTGGACACGTAGAAAAAGGGGATATTGAGTCTACAGGGTCTGTTAGTCAACCAGATGAACTTGAGAGAGGGAAAGCACTTACGATGAAGAGGACATTGATAAAACCAACCAAAAGAGAAGATGAGCCTATCCAAATAAAATTTGTATTTATGATAATATGTAAATCGGGGGGGAAATGTTGCAAGGTCATAATAGATAGTGGAAGAATAGAGAATTAGGTTTTAGATGAAATGGTGGATAAGTTGGTGTTAGAAAGGATAGCTCACCCTACTCCTTACAAGGTTTCATAGTTACAAAAAGGGCACCAAGTCTTGATTGATTAACAATGCCTAGTGAATTTTTGAATAACCACTTATGGAGATTAGGTGTGATGTGATATCATGCCTATGAACTAATGTCACTTAATCTAAGGGAGACCATGATAGTTTGGTAGGAAGGCAATCCATAAAAGGAAGAGAAAACACATGCACTTTGGAAAATAGAATAAAACACGCTTTTATGCCATTGGTAACTAAGGAAGAAGAGGTAGAATGTGGTACAATAACATTGCTAGTGGTAGGAAAACAATTCTTAAAAGAGATTAAGGTGGAAATATTATGTTTTGCAATAGTTCACAAGGAGCTACAAGTAGATGCAACAACAAACAACAGTGAAATGCCTTTAGAAGTAAAGGGGTTTTTGGAAAAATATGAAGAAATTATGTCCAAGGAATTATCCAAAGGAATACAACCTATGAGGAGCATCATCCATCATATTGATTTTATCCTAAGGTCAAGCTTACCCAACAAGGTTTCCAACAGGTTGACACCTACAGAAAATGAAGAGGTGAACAGACAAGGGAAACAACTATTGGAAAGAGGATCAATCAAAGAAAGCATTATCCCATGCACAATACCAGCTATGTTAGCACCCAAAAAGGATGGTGAATGGAGGATGTGAATGGACTCAGGAGCCATCAGAAAAATAACAATCAGGTATCATTTTCCTTTACCAAGAATGGATGATCTCAAGGATTGTTTGGGAAAGGCTGGGTGTTTTAGAAAAATTGACCTAAAAAGTGAATATCACCAAATTAGGATAAGAGGGGGTGATGAGTGAAAGACTACCTTTAATACCAAAGAGGCGTTATATGAGTGGTTAGTAATTCCCTTTGGGTTAACAAATACACCCAACACATTTATGTGGTTAATGAGTGAAGTGTTGAAACCAGTTTTAGGAAAGTTTGTTATTGTTTATCTTCATGAAATTTTAATATTTCTAAGTAGCTTCAAGATCTCCCTTGACCCACTAGAAGGGGAAAGTATGTCGAGAATTTCCAATAGGTGGTTGAAAAATAACTAATGTTGGCTAGGCTTTGGAATTTTTCATCATGCTCAACATGTTAGTTTCACTAGGTTTTAAAAATTAAAAACCGAGACCCCTTTCCAATGGATTTAGAAGAGGATTTGGAAGAGCTAGTGTTATTAGCTTTGTGATCAACCAATGTAGAACAATTGTCTTCCTCTTTTGTGGGAGGTGGTTCCATGTGGAGGGTTGAGTAATGTATTTATTCCATTAGGAAGCTAATGAACAATCCATAATCTTGTGGTTTGAGACGTAACATTGATAGAAAGCATTAGGGAGATTAAAAAATTTGACTAATTTGATTATCCACTAACTCCTTGATGAATTTGTAAATTTTAAACTCAACACCAACTCAACACTAGGGTTGAGTCAAATAGAACATCTCAAATTCTACACAAATGAGAAAACCTACATAAGAAACTATCTGAGTGGAGAAAGTTCTAGCATGGAAAAGGTAACCCTAGGAATGATCTAACCCAAATGGGGACACAGATTGAGTTTTTATCAGAGACTAAAAGGCCACAAATCTAAGGTTTAAACATGAGGGAAAGAAAATATAGGCCATTGGCCCCGACAAAGAAAAACCTCAGCATGGTCGACATAAAAAAAAAGTCAAAAAGGATAAACCCTTAGTGATGTTTTACACAACAATGTGGATCTCATGTGGAGACCAAAATTCTCCAAACAAGTCTCAAATCATGCTTTCAAGGAGAACTCTACCCACAAAATAATCAATTGAAGTAGAATTCTCAAGCAATTTGTAGGCCTCATCAAACTCTAGAATGGAAAGCACAAAATATAGAGGTGGGTCAAGGGAATTACCTCGTGAAAGACCTTTTAGAAAAAAAATCTTATGGTTTTTCAGTGGGAGAGTCATTGATGGTTTTTTCAAGCTTTAAAATCTAGTAGCAAAAGTTGCAGATGAATGAAAGGTTGGGCCATATAAAGGAATGAAAAAATTGGCCTTGGGCCTAGTGAATGAAAATGGACCACAATAAATATAGTTAAACACTAAAACAACCCTATTAAAAACTATAGTATGACATGTATTCAATGAAGCCAATAAACCACGCTCACAAATCCAGCTTCTTCTAGAATATTTTTTTCATTCATCCCTCCTAAATATTATAATTATAAATGCAATTTTATTTATAAAGGCCTAGAAACTCAAGTTTGGAATATAATTTATTTTCGCACGTTTATTTTTATGTTATTTTTTATTATTCTAGAATATTGGTACATGTCCTTATCTCTTCATGTGTTCAATTCATTGATTATGATGAATTCTATATATGTTTTGGACCACTAACACTTGACTAATTGTAAAGTGTTTCTGGTGGTTATCTAAAATACATGAGTGACAAAAAATTTAATATTTCAATCCCTCAAAGTTCCTTTCGATAGATTACACCACCCTACATGAATATTTAAAAATATGACATTGCAAGGATCGGTTTTACTCATATTATCCTAATTACATAATGAAGGATAAGAGTTGTTGGCTTAGAATTTTTTAACCCTTCTCCTTTTATCCTTTTTATTCTAATTCTTGTTAGAGTAAGATTATTTTATATTTATTTTATTTTATTTTTTAAGTTTTAGTTTATGTGCAAAAAAAAGATTAATATTCTTTTAAGGTATACAAGGGTTTAAAAATTAAAGAATGTTCAAAATTCATAATCTTGTGACTAGTCATTGGAAATCTTTAAATTTTTCACATGGGTTTTCTAATTGATGTTTAATGAAATTAATTTATTGATTATTATATAAAAATTGAAGTAAGAAATCATTTACATCTTAAAATTTTATATTGTGATTTTTCATCTTCTAATGGTAAGTCTTGTTGATATTTTGAATTATTTATGTAATAATTGTTGAAATCTATAAGTTGTGTGCAAATACAAAATTATTGATTTTGAATGTGATTAAAATTAAAATTTAAAAGTTTCCTTAAGATAAAGAAAACCTTGACTATAATTTAATTTCTTAAGAATTTTTTGTTTTCCTTCAAATATTGAACCCTTGAAAGTTCCACTAGAGCCCATTGAATGGGATAATCCAAAGCTCACCTACTAAGATTCTTCAATCTTATTCATTGAGAAGATTAAAAGAAGATATTGAGTACATGTCAAATCTCACGTTAACACTTCCCACCATAATTGAAAGGATTTTGACAATAAGGCAAGACTAAGGATAAAGTGCATAAGGATTTGGACTGTATGTACAGCACAAAGAATAAAAAGATATGATGTAAATAAAGACCAAGCTTTTAAATATGATCTAAGTATGACCTTTGCATGATTTCTATGACAAGCATAGGGAGCCTACCATGACTATATGAATATTGTAATTTTTAAGTTCAAGGTCCAACCATAATGAGCATTAATAACATACTTTAAAATCATGGGAATAATTTGAATAAAGAGATAATTGAGCAAAGGTATCTTGAAGCAATGGAAACACAGACATCTAGCATCTTAATATTTTAGTTAACCTAGAATCCTCATTATAGTTTTAGGAAGACAAAGAGCCCAAAATTTAAAGCAACGTGATTTTTTTTTGTAGAGGATCATACAAAGTAAAAAAAAATGCATCAAGTGGGATGGATCAATCAATACAAATTTTCAGAACCACTAAAATGAACTCCATGACTTAAATAACTGACAATAACGACATATATGAGCTGACATTGATTTGCAGTAGAGAAATAAAATATTCGAAACTTGCAAGTATAAATGAAGAACAACATATAAGAATTCAAAATCAAAGCTATGGTCTTTTCTACAGACTATTAAAAGTGAAAATATTTAGGATGTCAATGCTAGAGGTTTTAATGCAAATCAAATGGTGAAATTGATACAATGAATATGATTTTATAGTAAAAATCAAATGGAGAAAGTGATTCTTTGAGTTATAAAATCAAGAATTTATATCTGCATACATTAAGACATCAAAAGATGTGAAAGAGAACTAGAATTTTGAAAGGGGCACCCCTAGTACTCTTTGAACTAGGTTGTGTTGTGGAGGAAACTATGAGACCTAGAAATTTTTGAGCTTACATCCAACATACAAGGATTTCTCAATCTAGGCCATTGAATCTAAAATTGTATCATTATGCATATAAATTTCTCTAACTATGTAATGTATACATTATCGTTTTGAACTATCTTTGAAACCATTCATCTCATGTGCATAGAGCTTTGCTTGGCTAAACATGTATTGGTTCCCATTAATTGAGAATTGAGTAAATCACCACATTTCAAGAGGGAAAAATATCTACTTTCCTTTTAAAAGGCTAAGACTAAGGACCATTTTATTTTCACTTGTGTAATTTTTACAAATATATGTGGGAGATTTTGGTCTCTTTAGGGACTCAAGATACTCTTTGAATGCTTTATTTCAATAGAAAGACCATAATTCCTCAAAGTAATACATCAAAGAATCGCGTGTGAGTATACATCATTAATTTAGAAAGGGAAAATGGATGAATGTTTATACTAACATCAAAATTTTCAATTCTCCTTAATTCCAATGAATTTTCTTATTGGCTTGAAACATACATTTGACAATTCTTGACATAGAAAATTAGTCAAACAATAGGCTTTTAAACAATGGTAACACTAAGCATGAAGTGTGAAATCTAGGAGATATGATGAAAAAACTTGTGATGCATATTTCTTTCACAATTAACTCAATTTTAAATGTGTTATCAACCTCAATCATTTAACCTTGTGTACTTGAGAAAATTCTTTAGAGACAAACTTTAGGTGCTCTCTTGTAATATATTATAATTCTTCATAATTATTATCCTCTTTTCAATCTTATTATCCTCTATAGCTATTTGTAAATATTAATAACAAATTTCTCGTAAATTTCAATTCATATCCAACTAATAATAATCACTAAAGAAAATTCGGCTTGTTTGCTTGACCTACCTTCTTTGATCTTATACATGAAAGCCCTTTTTCTAGCTTAGTTTCAAGCTGCTGGAGGTCCCGTATACTTAATGATGTAGGGGTGTCTCCCATTAGTTGTCTGAGAGAAAACACAATACTTCAAAGTCAGGCTGTGTTTATTTGATCAGAAGTTAATCTTGAAAATCATAAATAGTAACAAGACATACTATATTTTAAACTAGAAATATGTATGATATTTTGCATTTAAAACTAGATAGAAGTAAAACCTGATAGAACTAATGAGAGTGTCACTTTGATGGCCAAGTCTTAGGGCTTCTCCTCGCAAAAATTTCAAGTTCTGATGACATTACATGGTTAGGATCAGTCTAAGTAAAATATAATGAGTTTCTTTACCAAAATTGACAAAGACTAATCTCACAACTTTGTTGATTTTATTGGAGTTACCTGTGTATCAGTCTCCGTAAGTAGTTCATCTTGCGGCATCTGATCCGGGTGCTCATTAATGTACTTCTCAATTGTTTCTTCCATACTTCCACCACAAAGAAAAAATATGCAAGGAAATGATTACTAACACAACCTCACAAAAATCTTGAAGGAAATTTTCACATTCTTTGTCTATTTTACAGTTAGAATCGTATAGATGTTATTGCATGTTAATATCAGTTAGCTATTATGACATGTTAATATCAAATATTGTATCTAGTGATAGGTTTTATATAAAACATAGTGATACGTTTTATATAAAACATGTTATTACTTATAGAGAATGAAATAACAATCAGGCAAATTTTCTGCGGCAGTAAATTATTGGTGGTGAATTTTTCTTAAGGTGAATTTGTCATGGTTTAAATTTTTTCCCTGTGAATTGCTGAGGTAAATTTTCCTACAATCGAATGAAATAAAACCATTTTTTTTTAAAGAACTATAATGGGGACAGTTCTGGTGGCTCAGCAGAATCCAGGGGACAACACCAATTAACCCTGAACAAGCTCTCCTAGCCCAAGCAGCAAGACAAACCGAAATAAATTGTAGCTTTAGAAAAAGCATTTTGTTGCAGTATGCATTAGTGAACTGTCAAGATACTAAACTCCCATTAGAGTTGCTACAAGTATACTCATGGTACAACAATGCATTTCTTGTTGGAAATATAATCTAAAACAACTCTAATAGAGACTACTGCTCAGATGAAAGAAAACAAACTACGGAGACTTATAGACAAGGACAAGACATAAAAATAAAGAAATCATATATTTTATTTATGTCAAAATATAATTTAAAAAAATATATATTCAGATTACAAAATGTTTACAGATAGCTTTATTAGTGTTGTTAATTACTACTCTTTCCAGAGCTACAGGATGCTATCTGGAGCTGTTGTATACGACTGCTCTTTCTGGAGTTTGAGGGTGCTGTCTGAAACTGCTATATATGACTGCTCATTTTGGAAATACAAAATATTATATTTTCTTCTAGAGTTGCTTATTGCTGCACAACACTCCCTTCTCTTTTATCATATCTTCCTTTCACAAAGTCTGCTTGAGGCAGGGGCATCATATCTAAGCCCTTTTTATTTATTTTTGTTTCTTTCACACCCGACTGAATGTGTTCGTTGCAATTTTGATTTTAATTTCTTTTGTCTTTTGAGGCAGCAAATATCTATCCACATGTTCATTTATGAACAATAGCAAGAAAAAACGGAGAGGAAAAGGTCTGAGTGGAAATTTTGAACCCTGAAGGTAGTAGTTGGACCTTAATGACTAATTTTTATATGTGCACCACATTTACGTGGGATTTTTGGGAAGAAGTTTCCAAATTGAGAAGAAGAAAAGTGAAAAAAGAATAGAATAGAAGAGAGCAAAAAAGAAAGGATAAGAGAATTAGAGAAGACAATAGTGAAAAAACAAGGTTCCAAAGGATTGAGAAGACGACGTGAATAAACAGAGGAGTATGTGACAAACCAGGAGGAGAGAAAGGAAACAGAGGAACCTCCTATTTGTCCCCGTACTTTGTAAATTAGTACAAATGATTGTAAAAGATGTATTTCTGAGTTAAAATATAGTAGAATATATCTCTTTTAATAATTGTTGTCGTTTTGGACTCTGTGTTATTTGTGAATGGTAAATGATTATGAGTTTGCTGCTCAAAGGGGGTTATTTTCTGTGTGTAAACATTTGGGTGTTTTGTAAATTGGTATTGTGTAGTTAAAACCCTTGCAACATATGTTTTTGTTATCTACAACATAACTCTTTTTTCTTGCAACTCAATTTTTTGTTTCCTCAGGATAAGATTTGACTTGCAGCAAGCATTTAGACCTCTGTAGAGGTTGTGTGAGTTTCTTGCAGCAATACAACTTCCCTTCTCCACCTACCAGCTCAAATTTGATTGAGTTTTCATGCACCTATAAAGGATTGGGTGCCATCGACGTGGTATCAGAACCCAACTATAGCTCTGGTAAGGAAGATATTGAATTTGGATTGGGGTTGAAGGAAGTCATGTAAATTCTGAATGTGAGTGTATCCTTGTAGCAAGCGATATAGCAATCAGGAGGATTGCAGTAACAATTAGATTGCAGTAATAATTAAAATGAGTGAAAGGAAATTTAGGGTAGGAATAAGCTACTAAGGAGAAGGATGGAAGAGGTTGCAGCTGCAGAATGGATTCAATAGAAGTTGGAATGAGAAGAGGTAGGGCATATGAAGATATTGATATTGAAGATGAAGAATAAGGAGGAAATATGGTAGGATAGGAAGGTGAAAATGCAGATGGAGATATGGATGTAGGAGAAATAAGGCTTAAAAGAGCTATTTATAACATTGGAAAAGGAACAAGGATGAACTTACCAAGCTTCTCAAGAAGTTTAGAACCAAATGAGTTAATTGGTTGGATAACAAAGATTGAGGAATACTTTGAATATGATGAAATTGATGACTTTGAAAGAGCGAAGGTTGCTCAAACAAAATTGAAAGGTCATGCAAGACTTTGGTGGAAAGAGGTATAGGCTAAGAGAAGAAGAAATGGTAGAGATAAGATCTCTCGATGGGTTCGAATGGTGAGCAAGATAAAAGTTAAATTTCTACATGATGATTACCAACTTGAACTTCTCAAGGAACTATAAAATTTAAGACAAAGAGAGTTAAGTGTGAAGAAATATATAAAGGATTTTTTTAAAAATTCCATAAGATCTAGCCATAATAAACTCGACCATGAAATGGTGGCTAGAATGTTAATAGACTAAGGATAAATACTCAAGATGAGATAAGTATGGTAGGGCTAGAAACTATGGAACACACAATTTAGTATGCTCTAAATGTAGAGGATATATTGGCAAGGAGACAAGGTACAATCAAAGGAAGAGGTGGATTCAACAAAGGAAAAGGACAACACTAGAAAGAATACAACCATGGTAAGGAGGCCAACCCTTCAAAAAGCTAAAAGGAGAGAGATGAAACACAACTAAGACCATACCCTATAAGTGGCAGAGGTGGACGAAAAGGCTTCCAAGGTACATGTATCACATGTGGACAATCAGACCATAGATTTTACAAATACCCACAATAAAGACCAAGAGGACTGAAGAGAGCAAAAGTTTATAGATGCACACATAGCCAAAGGGGATACTAATTCTACAAGGATTTTTAGTCAACGAGATGAAAGTGAAAGATGTGAAGCACTTTTGATGAAGAGGACATTGTGGATTCCAACCAAAAGAGAAGATAAACCTATGCAAAGAAAAAGTTTTAGGATAATATGTGAGATAGGTGTATTGCAAAGTCATAATAAATAGTGGTAGCATTAATAATTTAGTTTCAATTGAAATGGTAGTTAAGTTGGTGTTAAAAACAATATCACCCTATCGCTTACAAGGTGTCATTGTTATAAAAAGGGCACCAAGTCTTGGTTTATCAATAGTTCCTAGTGAGTTTTTGAATAGGCACTTATGAAGATGAGTTGTGGTGTGATATCATTACTAGAGACGTATGTCAAGTAGTCTTAGGGAGAACATTGCAGTTTGATAGGAAGGTAATCTATGATACAAGATTAAATACTTACACTTTGGAGAAAAACAAAAGAAAACATACTCTTAGACCATTGGTAACTAAGGAAGAAGAGGTGGAAAGTGGTCCAAGAATATTTCTAGTGATAGGAATTTTTTTTTATAGTGATGATTTGATGCAAGCAAGGTGGTTGATACTCAAAATCCAACTCAATTTGATCAAATACAAACAAGGAAACAACCTTCACAACACAATTCTCCCAAACTATCCCTAAACAACACCAATAGTCTTCTAGCCTTCAAAACTCAACCAATGGAGACATCTTTTAGAGAAGGTCATACAATGGCCAACCAAACATCAAATAAGATTCACCACAGACCCCAAACAACAATCCAAAAAGGTTTGAAGTGATTTCTTCACAACACTATGGAGAACCAATAATCCACCCATGTTTTGGGCTATTAAATTATCCCTTTTTCTCAAAGGAAGTTCCTCTTAAACATCAAGTAACCCCTCAAACTCTTTTGAAAGTCACAAATCATGATACAAAACTCCAAATTCACTTGCCAAAACACTGATCTAAGTCCTCGAGGATGTTGTACCATAAAACCCTGATTCTCCGAGCATAAAACTCTAGGGTTTATTCAATCTCACAATACCTGGGCTTCTCAGACCAAATCAATGCATCCAACACCTTTCAAATACCATGCACAAACTTAAGAATCCATCACAAAACTAGTCTCATCAATATTATGTCAAAACCCTACTTTGGTTCCTTCATTTCACCATGAAAACACCATGTATGACCCTAGGGCTACACTCCAATTTCACACAACTTATCTTCCCTACATTAAAAACTAAATGAAAACCTAACCTATCAATAGACATGTCATTCCTCTAAGTAACAAGACAAGATAGTAGGAGGAATGGCTGAATTCGTTATTCAACTCCCAAACAAAGCACTTATTGGCCTGTTACAGGCAGTTTTTTGAAAGCTAGATAGATCTCTCTCAAACCTTGATATTAAACCCTCAAAATAGATTCAAATGAAATATAATTCATGCTACCACAAATTACCATAAGTTACAAAGCATGTTCAGGTGGTACGAGATCATACAGCCCTTGGAATGTTCAAAATTATAGAGATTTAGCACAAAAATGCGTTGTTTATTGCTTGGAAAACTTAAAATACAACTTCAACAACTAGGCCCAAGCCTTCAAGAGTCTTTAAATAAATTTTCCAATCAAGTTTCAACTACCCAATGTACATAATCAAATTTCAAATTCTTTTCAAATTCTAAGACCCTTAAAATTCCCTTAAACTGCATTTTGACAAGTTTTTGTTTTAACAACATTTTTTATTTTTTTGTGCAACTTTTAACAACTTGACTCCTAAGACACAAACATCAACTTATTACATAAAATATGGTCTTCAAAGACCTTATTTAGCATGAAAAGACTTAAAAAACCTTAATCTACCCTTGACACACCTAGTAAATCACACTAACAACCTTCAAGCATTCATCCTTACAAATTGTGGATTTGGTGCTCCTGCACTATACACCCCCATAGAAAAAGAGCTCTTGTCACAAGAGTTAAGTCTTGTACCATACTCCATCTTTTCTCCACATGATATCTAATCTAAATACACCTTCCTCTGGTCCAAATTCTGAGTTCTTAGGATCTACCCTGCTTCTTCATCATTCTTGATATTGTTTGCACTTGAATGTGCCCTTATCTCTGTTATCAGTCCTGCTATCTACCTTTTATTAATCCTTTGTTCTAACCTTGTTTGTATCTCTACCTTCCCATCCAATTTTTTTTTTTTTTGAAAGTCTTCTTGAATTGGTATTACCCTTACCTCATCTCCGTACTTGCAACTACCCTTACTCACTTGCATCCTTGTCATTAGCCTTATTGTTTTGTCAAACTTTTGCACCTTTGTACTATCAGATTTATCAACCACTATTCTGTCAAACTTATACCTTATTGTGCCTACAAATTTTACTTTCTTTCCACCATTACACTCAACCAAAGGAGACACAATGGATCCTACCATAACATTCTTATTCAAATTCACTGTCAATAGACCTAAATCAACCTTCCTACCTGCTTTCTCAGTATTCTCAAACCTTGAACTGTCTAAAGTATCCATTCCTTTGTTTTCTTCCACAACATTCATAGGTTCCTTTTTCCCACACATAATTACCTTGGCTTTACCCTTGACATATTCCACAAGTGGAGTCAAAATAAACCTGCACCCATCCTTCATTATTGTATAGGTGTTCTCTATGCCATCATACAAGGCTCTCCTATCATACTGCCAAGGTCTACCTAGGAGTAGGTGACAACGATCCATGGGAAGGACATCACAAACTACACTATCTTTAGAATCCCCAATCTGGAATTCAACTACAACTTTTTCATTAAGCAACAAACATTGGCCATCACTTAACCATGACACTTTGTAAGGAAATTCATGCGTTACTTTTTTCAAATTAAACTTATTCACCATCTCACTACAAACCATGTTCTTTGTTGTGTTGGAAAGAAGCAACATTGAGAGGGGGGGTGAATCAGTGTTCTGCAAAACATAATTCTTTTATTCTAATCTTCAATCCACTTAACACATTTAACCAAAATCAATATGCAGAAACAAAAAACAAGAAACCACACAACCATAACACAAGGATTTTTACGTGGAAACCATATAAGGGGAAAAACCATGGTGGATGGCCCATCCACAATAAGTTCTGAGTATACTCAAAAGAATTATTACAAAGTGGGAATGCACTTGCATTCAGGCTCACTGCCTAGAGCTCACTACTCAAAATGGGGCTCACTTCCCTTACAAAAGTTTGGAATAGATCCAAAAGAAAATGAACTAAGATAATAGCATTTTCCAATGCTTGATTACAATTTCGATTTAGCTTTGATGTGGAAATTTTGTCTTGGTGACTAATGAAGAACTTTTGTTCGGTTCTGCTCAAGTTCACACACAAAATATTTATGCACAAGTGAAATTGCACATGATATCACTCAAATACAACTTAGACACTCGCAAAATACACAAATAAAACTTTCACATACCACCAAATGATATGACCGATCATCTAAATATATCCACTTACAAGGAATCAATCGCCGCAGGTTGGCTTCAATAAAACTTAATAAAATTCCCAACTAGTTGCCCCAATCGATGGATAATTTTGATGTGGATCCGAACAAGTCGGCTATACAATAGCTAAGACCAATAGTTGACCATCTGGATTTGATGATAATTAAAATAATTCAACTTTATACATCCACTACACATTATTACCACTAAGTCAGATTTATCAAGCAAATAGACATAAGATGTCCAACCGGACCTACTCAACCATATAGCCACAAAAAAAACTTCACGAGATTCAATAATAATATGTTCCACGTGCCAAAAAAAAAATCATCGATCCACAACCCAAAATGGTGATCCAGTGAAGCTATCAAACCGGATGCCTTGTTCTCTCAATAATATTGTCGATAACACACAATTTTTATTTCCTCTAGCGGTGTGACTAAATGCATAATTGCAGACAAAAAAGGTGACTTCAGTTGCCATCAATGACAACACTAGAAGCCAAAAATCACGTCCACTTGCATCATATGCCAACAATCTCCTCCTTTTGGCATTGATGGCAACACTTAGTGAAAAATGACTAAGTATCGAGATTAACATACTGTCGGTATACAAAATACTGAGTAATGTACCACTGCCAAATATTACTCCCCCTAAGAATATTAAGACATTTTTCACTACACTCTCTCTCCCCCTTTGACATGAATGACAAAATTAGGGATAAAAAATTATATAAGTATTATCTGGAGACTTACAACAATTTGAAGATGTCTTCAAAGACCTTTTTCAATTCACTAAGGGTGGAGTCCCAAATACTCTTTAGATTTTCCAAAATGGTGATGTGACCACAGAGAAGATAGGATAATGTTTATGTTGCTTCCAGGCTTACCATATTAGGGGGGTGACAACACTTTTTGCTTCCTTTAAGGCATTCACCAGCATCTCAATTTTTGTACTAATCAGTCCCCTTAAGTCACATACTCTGCTAATGATTCTTTCATTTTCAAACTTTAAATTCTTCATTTGGTCAAGCAAGGATATTACTTGACAATCCCAATGACACACATTGTCGGCCAAGGGATCAAGGTTGTTGGAAATGATAGCCAACTATTGTTCAATGTATTTTATCTTCTTCTCATTTGCAGCTATAAATTCAAATAGGATTAAGCAAGATTTGTACACATTTCCTCCTTCTGTTATATCACCTTGAGTGTGCTAAATGCAAGTTCCTAACAACTTTCTATCTTTAGCAATTAGCATGTTTAAGCTGCCAAATCTTTCCTCCTTAAATTCCTTTCTCACTTTAACCAGGGCTAAGTCCTCAAAGGATTTGAAATGTGAGTCCACTGAGTTTATAAAACTTTTTAACTCACCGAAGGTGGAGCTTGATGGGTCCAAAACATACATAGGCAGTAGTTTTTGCGGAACTCCAGAGGAAAATTTTAATAGCTCAATATCTTTAATGTGGGATTTCAATATTTTCTCATTTGCTTTATCTTGAGCTATTTTGGCAACTTTCAGCATCTAAATTGGAGATAAAGTAGATAAATTGATTGAATTCTCATCAAATTCATAATCTGATACCAGGGATTCATTTTCTTTATTTGGGCTGATTTCTGGCTGCTTACCCTTGTCAGATTTAGACCAAACTTCTGAAATGGTTTTTGGAGTTTCCTTTTCTTCAGCAAGCATTCCTCTACCTTCAACAATCTCCTCAACTTGTTCCTTAGTTTTTGTAGGAGTCTCAACTTTTTCAATAATGGGAGGAGTCATAGTATCCTCAAATACCATAGTATCAGATACATTTATGTCTTCCAAATTCTCATTTTCTTCTCCTAACACCTCTACTTCCTCATCTTCATTCCCTTCTTTCACTACTTCATCTACACTTCCTTCTTCTAATTTATTTACTTCCACATTTATTTCTTCATGACCTTCAGTCTGTTTAGTATTGACTTCTTCAACATTTTCCTTTTCTTTTAACAAAAATTCTTCCAAAATTGCCTTGGTCTCATTCATCACAGCTTCGGTGTCACCAATCATAAGTTTGTTTATTCTTGATTTGGTTATGAATTCTTGTTTGACTCTTAGAAGAAGTGAGTCCATTTCTTCAATCCCCATCTCAGGACATAGGTCAACACGAACCCATTTTCTTAAATTATCTTCCTCAGTTCTGGCAGTTTCCCTTCTTGACTCCAGAGCTTTATATAGGCTTGTAGGCAAGCTAGATATAATCTCAACAAGAGTTTTATTGAAAGCATTTAAATGCTTAACTGCAGCTTCTTCAAGAATCCTTTTACTTGAATCATCAAAAGTCTCAAATAAATCACAAAGAGGTTTGAGATTACCATTAGCTACTGCTACATTTTCAACTTCTTCCATAGACATGCTAGGCTTGAAAATTTAGGGCTTCTTTTGAGCTTCTTCACTTTTCCCGGAAGGCTTCCTTTTTTTTAGCTTGACCACATGAGTCCTAATAGCCTTCAATTATCTCCATATCTCTTCTGAATTTGTGGATGCAACTTTGTAAGTTCTTGAACTTTTTCTCTTCTTCTTTCTTCTGGAGGCTTCTACCTTACTTGGCTAGCTAGCAAGGGAACTCCTAGTTGCTTTGGTTGAAGATGTTCCCTAACTAGTTGTTTTTTCTTTTTTCTTCCCCTTTGCTGCTTCAGCTTCAACTTCATCCCTTTGTCTTCTTATTTCTTTCATTTTTTCAACTGGAATATCCATATTCTCTGCAAGGATTTCAGTTTCCTTCCTTACTTTCTTGATGGACACTAGTTTCCTTAAATCTCAGTGAACTTGCAAAATTTTCTCAGCATATGTACTAAACCTTTCTTCATTAGGATCTAGAGGTGAGTTTAACAGATGTTCTGCATACATCATCAAAATATTTCCATCTACCTCATATCCCATCATCATGATCCAAACCGACCTAGGATCAGTAGCTTCTATGTAACACTGATCAATATCAATCATGTTCAAATTATATGGAGTCCTTGTATTATTCTACTACAACTTCAGGTATCCTTTCTCTGGCATGCATCTATTTTTGAAATTTTTTGAAGTGACCCCATAGAATTGTGTTGCGGGTCTCTCGGTTTCCAAGATTACATAGTATATCCCAGATCTATATTGCTACCAGAGTATCATTTCTCCACTGAACTTTACCGAATCTTGGCACTTCGCCCGAGAATTAAAAAATAGATAGATCAATAGGTTTCCGAACTTGAAGACATTCTTTTTGTCCTTTTTGATCTTCTTCAAATTTTCAAGAAGTTGTCCTCTGAGCACTTCGCATAAATCATAGTCTACATTCTGCTTAATTATCTCATAGGTTGTATAGGTAGCAGTTCTGGATACTGAATTTTCTCAGCTCAAATGATAGATCTTATACCCTATGATCATGGACACAAATTTAACATCAATTTTGAAAATATCATCTATGGTCATTTCCCTTCTATCCCAATGAGAGCCAGTTGCTTTAGTAACATCATCATTTTTTATGGAATTCAGTACAAGGAGTCTACCGGAAGAGTTTAAACCCATCACTGCACATATAGCTTCCTTGGAGATTTTAAATGGTATATCTAGCCACATGAATTCATCATGCACTCTACTCAGAATGTATCAAACCCACTCATCCTCCTCAAATATGGGAAACTTTGCATATTGCACAAAGTTCTTGTCCACTAGGGTTTCAAATTTAGGTTTCACAAAGAAATCATCTTGCACTATGTGTTTAGAGTATAATTCCAGTAGTTGAGCACTACCCAAATCTTCAATGTTCCCATGCACATATGCCCTAATATCCTCAATGTGTAGAACACCATATGAAACAAAAGAAAATGCACCTGGGGGTTCGGTGTCTACCGATTAGTATGGATGCCACTTAAACTTTGGATGTGGCCTATCTTTGACTTCAACCAACAGTGGGGTAGACATGATTGAGAGAACACAAATTTACAAGTTTTTGCTATAAATACCTTTTGGAGACAAAATGGAGGTTGATTCACAGATTCCTTTTCAATCTTGAATCTCCTTTCCACTTTACCAAGGGTTACCTTAGAGTGCTTCAGACTTCTTTTACTCGAATGCAATGTGACAAATGAGAGTAAGAATGGTTCTTTTATTGTCATTGAACTTAACTTTGTACTTTTGCAATAAATGCTCTTGCCCTAATTCTGTAGGTTTTCAGACTTTTTGTATTCTAGGAAAAAAAAAATTATACAAACCATCAATAATCCTTGTTGATACCTTAGCTTCATTCCACAACATCTGAAGAAAATTTGATTTCCTACTAGACTCATCTGAATTCCAGTGCCAGCCACTTGCAAGGGATTTAGAAGATTTTCTTGATAGCTCCCCTTGTGGTAGAGACCTACAATTAGTTTCCAGAGGCATTACCAGAAGAGACTTCTTGTGTGGATCCATTTGTGTCTATAGAGGGGTTCTTCCTCACCCATTTCTTCCTCATTTGCTTCTTGATTTCATTTGTAGTTATCTCTCCCTTTCCCTTAACATTTGGTTGCATGTTCTATTTTAACGGACCTCTTCTATTCCAACAGAATCTGTAGGTGTGACCAAATTTGTTGCAATTGTAATGAGCAACATTCCTCTATCTAATCCAATTGTTCCACTGGCTTTGTCTCAATCTACATTGGTTAGCAACATGTACAAATCTATTGCATGCATAACATTTGATGTCTCTATGTAAATTATGCATCATAATTCTGCACTCACTTGACTTATGACCATACTTGTAGCAATTAAAGCATTGACCTAAAAATGATGGTCTACTTGTGTTTGTCTTACTCCTACACTGAGAAGCCATATGACCAAATTTGTTAGAAGCATAATAGTAGCCATTAAATCTTTGAGCATTGGGTTGCCTTACCAGATTCCTCCTGGATTCATTCACATGGCTTCCTTGTTTGAATTTTCTTTGTCTGGAATTCCTTTGATCAGATCTCCTTTGTCTAGATCTGGAGATTTCTCCTTCTTCATATCCAAGACCTCATTTATCACCATTAGTTCTTTGAACTTTGATCAGTTCATCAAGCTTGGCTGAGCTTTCTTTGAATTTGTCCTTAAACTCATTTTTTGTAGTGAGTTCATCTCTAGGATCATCAAGCTATTTTTCAAGCTCCTCTTCATTATTCTTGGTTTGTTCTAGCTCATCTTCTAGTCAGTTGCATTTTTTAGACTTTTCTCTCAAGGATTGTGCAAGCTTTTCTTCATTTTTCTTTCTCTCCTCTAACTCCTTGGTCATCTTCATCATGATGGATTTTGTCTCACGATTCAAGGTTGCATTCTCTTAGGCAAACTTTTCACATTCTTCTACTTTCTCTTTCAGGGCTTAGCTGAGTTGTTCATCTTCACCGGTTTTGTTCTTCTACTTGAGCTAACCACATAATTCCTTTCTTTTCTCCCTTGATTCATTGATTTTATCTTTCAATGACTGGATAATGTTTTTTGCATTTTCAAGGCTTTGTTGTAGTTCCCGGATTTCAGATTTTGGCTGGTCAAGATCATTCAAGGCCACCATGATTTGCTATTGTAGACTACTTGTATCCACTGAACATACTTTCCAATATCTCCCCAAGCTATTAGGATTCTTTTGAGGAACATACTCTAATACCAATTGTTGGAAACAAGCAACACTGAGAGGGGGAGTGAATTAGTGTTCTGTAAAAAAAAATTCTTTTATTTTGATCTTTAATCCACTTAACACATTTAATCAAAATCAATATGTAGAAACAAAAAAAAAGAAACCGCACAACCATAATACAAGAATTTTTATGTGGAAACCCTGTAAGGGGGAAAACCATAGTGGATGGCCAATCCACAATAAGTTCTGAGTATACTGAAAAGAAGTATTGCAAAATGGGAATGCACTTGCATTTAGGCTCACTTCCTAGAGCTCACTACTCAAAATGAGGCTCACTTCACTTACAAAAGTTTGGAATAGATCCAAAAGAAAATGAACTGAGATAATAGCATTTTTCAATGCTTGATTACAGTCCCGGTTTACCTATGATGTGGAACTTCTATCCTGATGACTGATGAAGAACTTTTGTTTCGTTCTGCTCAAGTTCACACACAAAATATTTATGCACAAGTGAAATAGTGCATGATATCACTCAAATACAACTTAGACACTCACAACATACACACACACAACTTTCACATACCACCAAATGATATGACCGGTCATCTAAATATATCCTCTCGCAAGGAATCAACTGCCACAGGTCGACTTCAATAAAACTTAATAAAATTTGCAACTAGTCAGCCCAATCGATGGATAATTTTGATGTGGATCTAAACAAGTTGGCTATACAATAGCTAGGACCAATAGTTGATCATCTAGATTTGATGATAATTAAAATAATTCAACTTTATACATCCACTACACATTATTACCACTGAGTTAGCTTTATCAAGCAAATAGATAGAATATTTTCAACTGGACCTACTCAACCATATAGCCACAAAAACAACTTCATGAGATTCAATAATAATTTGTTCCACGTGCCTGAAAAACAAATTCATCGATCCACAACCCAAAATGGTTATCTAGTGAAGCTATCAAACTAGATGCCTTGTTTTGTCGGTAATACTGTAGATAACACACAATTTTCATTTCCTTTGTCAGTGTGTCTGAATGCATAATTGTGGACCAAAAAGGTGACTTCAGTTTCCATCAATGGCAACAATAGAAGCGAAAAGTCACGTCCACTTGCACCATATGCCAACATGTTGAACCAAATTCAATTAAAATCTTGCATACCTTGTTTTTACACTTACATGTAGTCTTGAAGAGGCTCTTTCTATGCAATGGTTCCAGCTCTTTTGTTGAATTCAATATTGTCTTTCTCATCATCAACATTTCACCTATTTTAGGAACAACTCTTAAACTTGTAGAATGATTTCTCTCACACTCTTCTTCTTGGATGATTTGGGCCCTCCTATCAATCCTCTTTTCACCACTAGAAACTACCAAGCCTTTTAGGACACTTCCAAGATGGATGACCATATTCATTACAAGTATAGCATCTCCCTACAAAATCATTAGAGTTTCTACCACCACTAAACCTTCCTCTACCTCTAAAACCACCTCTAGTATCAACACCTTGCTCCTTACCTCTATTTTCTCCTTCTTTTTCCTCACTTGACTACTTTGGTGTAGGGATTGTTCCTCTCCCTCTTGCACTAGTAGCACCTCTTCCTCTAACTAATTTCTCTTGTCTCCTTTTAAGATTTTCCTCCACCCTGATTGTTAATTGGAAATATTCCTCAACAGACTTTGGGTTAGCAACAACAAGTTCATCTTGTATATTAAATCTCAAACTACCTAGATATCTAGCCACATTTTCGGTATCATCTTCATCTCTTCTTGATCTTATACTTAATTTGTAAAATTCATCAATGTAGGCCTTAACATCTAGATCTTTTTGTTTTAGACCTTTGAACTTCTTATACAATTGAACTTCATAATCCATTGGAAGAAATTTACCTTTCAACTTTTGTACCATCTTCTCCCATGAAGTAATCCTTGATTTTCCTTGTTTTCTCCTTTTTTCTTGCTCATAGTCCCACCATAGAAGAGCATGTCCTTTTAGCTTTTTTTTGCCACCTTCACCATCTGCTCATGAAAAATATATTCACTTTCAAAGTAATTATACATAGCAGCAATCCAATCAAGCAAATCCTCTTCATTTAAATTACCACCATACATAGGAAGTTCAAATTTTACCTTATTAGATTCACCTTTCACTTCTTTGAGCATCTTCTCCATGCTCTGATCTTTAGGGTCTAGTTCTTCATCAACAACATCATATTCTTCTTCATCTTCCTCTATTTCACTTTCTTCATTTTCATGTCTCATTTTCTTTGTCTCCAAGGCAACAAGCCTTGCCAAAACTATTTTGTGTGACTCCAAAATCTTAGCATGCTTCTCTTTCAGATCTTGCAACTCCCTAGCAGCACCAACACCTTTTAGAGGTATCTTCACAAAATTATATTTTCACCTTCTATCTTCAAACCTGCAAAAACCAATCAAGTCACCGACAAGAGACCTTGTCCCTGAGCTCTGATACCCCTTGATGCAACCAAGGTGGTTGATACTCAAAATCCAACTCAATTTGATCAAATACAAACAAGGAAATAACCTTCATAACACAATTCTCCCAAACTGTCCCTAGACAACACCAATAGGCTTCTAGCCTTCAAAACTCAACCAATGGAGACATCTTTTGGAGAAGTTCATACAATGGCCAACCAAACATCAAATAAGATTCACCACAAACCCCAAACCATAGTCCAAAAAGGTTTCAACTTATTTCTTCACAACACTATGGAGAACCAATAATCCACCCCTGTTTTGGTTTATTAAATTAGCCCTTTTTCTCAAATGAAGTGCCTCCTAAACATCAAGTAACCCCTCAAAATATTTTTATAGTCACAAATCATGGTACAAAACTCCAAATTCACTAGCCAAAACACTAATCCAAGTCCTCTAGGATGCTCTACCATAAAATCCTCATTCTCCTCACAAAACTCTAGGGTTTATTCAAGTTCACAATACCTGAGCTTCTCAGACCAAATAAATGAATCCAACACCTTTCAAATATCCTGCACAAACTTAAGAATCTATCACAAGACTAGTCCCATCAATATTTTGTCAAAACCCTACTTTGGTTCCTTCATTTCACCATGAAAACACCATGTATGACCCTAGGGCTACACTCCAATTTCACACAACTTATGTTCCTTCCATTCAAAACCAAAGGAAAACCTAACCTATCAATATACATGCCATTCCTTTGAGTAATAGGATAGGATAGTAGGAGGAATGGCTGAATTCATTATTTAACTCCCAAACAAAGCACTTACTAGCCTATTACAGATGATTTTGTAAAAACTAGATAGATCTCTCTCAAACCTTGATATTAAACCCTCAAAATAGATGAAAATGAAATATAATTCATGCTACCACACATTACCATAAGTTACAAAGAAAGTGCAGGTGGTATGAGACCGTACAACCCTTGCAAAGTTTAGAATTATAGAGATTTAGCATAAAAATGCATTGTTTATTGCTTGGAAAACTTAAAATACAACTTCAACAACCAAGCCCAAGCCTTCAAGATCCTTTAAATAAATTTTCCAATCAATTTTCAACTTCGCAACATACATAACCAACTTTCAAATTCTAAGACCCTTAAAATTCCCGTAAACTGCATTTTGACAAGTTTTTGTTTTAACAACATTTTTGCATTTTTTTGTGCAACTTTTAACAACTTCACTCCTAAGACACAAACATCAACTTATTACATAAAATATGGTCTTAAAAGACCTTATTTAGCATGAAAATACTCAAAACACCTTAAGCTACCCTTGACACACCTATTAAATCACCCTAACAACCTTCAAGCATTCATCCTTGCAAATTATGGATTTGGTGCTCCTGCACCATGATTGGGAAAAACCAATGTTTTGTAATTGTTCTCAAGGTGATACAAGTAGATGTCACAAGAAAAAGTAGTGATATGAATTTATAAGTAAAGGGAATTCTTGAAGAATTTGATGAAATTGTGTCCAAGGAATTACCAGAATATCTACCACTTATGAAGAACATTAAAAATAATAATTTGATCCCAATGTAAATTTTACCAAACAAGGTTGCTTAAATATTGACACTTGTAGAAAATGAAGAGGTGAAAAGTTATGTGTAGCAACTACTGGAAATATAACTTATTAAAGAAAGCCTTAGTCCATGCATAGTACTAGATGTATTAGCAGTAAAAGAGGATGGTGAATAGAGGATGTGCATGGACTCAATATGCATCAACAAAATAACAATCAAGTATCAATTTCCTTTTCCAATAATAGATGATCTCATGGGTTGTTTGGGGAAAGCTACATATTTTACAAAAAATGATTTAAATATTGGGTATCACAAAATCAAGATGAGAGAGGTGTTGGCCTTGTCGTTGCACCAAAAGGTTGACATGGCAATGCCCAATACACGCTTCAGATAAGATCCATAGGAGGTGGTTAAACCATGTCACAAACCCAAGTGTTGTGTTGGACAAGGAAGACCAAGGGACACACCATCTTGCAAAAATCCCCCCAGCACAAGCGAGGGCTTTGAACCTGTGACCTCCACTTTGATACCAATTGTTGGCCTTGCCATTACACCAAAAGGTTGACCTGTCAATGCCTGATACAAGCTTCAGATAAGATCCACATGAGGCGGTTAAACCATTTCACAAACCCAAGCATTGTGTTGGACAAGGCAGACCAAGGGACACACCATATTGCAACAAGAGGGTGATGAGTGGAAGACAATTTTTAAGACCGAGGGGCTATATGAGTGGCTGATAATTCCCTATGTATTAACAAATGCACCCAACATGTTTAAGTGATTAATAAATGAAGTGTTGATGCCAAAATAAGGAAAATTTATGATTTTTTGTCTTGATGAAATTTTATTTTTTAGTAACCACAAAGAGGAACATTTGTCATGTATTATATAAGTCTTAAAAAGGATCAAAGAGGAAAATTTATTGGTGAATTTTAAAAAGTGTAGTTTTATGAAGGAGAAATTGGTTTATTTGGGATATGTTATCTTACCACAAAGATCACAAATGAATTAAAAAGGAATGTAAATGCTATAATTGAATGCCCAACACCTAGAAGTATTCATGAGGTTTAAATTTTTCATGGTTTAGCTAGCTTCTATTGTAGATTTATTTGAAATTTTAGTAGGATGTGCGCACCCATAATTGAAACCATAAGGGGAGACAAAATAGAGTTTAAGTGGACAACAAAAAAATATAAAATTTTAATCTCTTGAAGAAGATGATCATGGAAGAAAAAATATTTATATTACCTAATTTTATAAAAGTGTTTCAATTGAATTGTGATGGTACCCACCTACTTTTAGTTTCTTAAAAACCTAATTGGTGTAGGAGCACATGGGTGGGAAAGCAATCGACACCAACCAAAAAAATAATCATTGGATTTTCTTTCAATTTTTGGTTTGATTTGAATTCATTTCTCTCCATGCTCGATCTCGTTCTAATGATTATTTGGATGATTGTAGAAGGTAAAAGGCAAATTTTAAAATATTGATTGACTTTAATCATTGTAATCTCGACATCTATCGCATTCTATGGCAATTTTTCAAATGTTATATTTGCAACTGCCTTTTCGATCTATATGCAAATATGGAATCATAAAATAACACATTGGGGGATCTTAGGCTTTCCTTAAATCCAAAACTTCAATTCTTTTGTGCCTTTTTAGTTTCTACTGTTGATGTGGAATTTGAGAAAACAAAACAACAGACATTATCGACTCCTAAAAGTGGGTATATGAAGGATATGGGTGATATGAAGATGATGGAAATTGGCATCAATTAGAAACAAGTAGGAAAAATAGAAGGTGTGCTACTATGAGGGACTATAATGCCAAGTTTGAGGAAGAAAAAAAAAAAAAAAACAGTTGTGCCTTATGTGAATAAAGGAATATGAATAGTTACACGAAGACAAAAAACTAGACAATGTTGTAGCATGAAAAGGAGAATGCAAAGGTAGAGGGGAGGTTGTGCATAGGAATGATAGGAAAACTAGAAGAAAATGATAGGGCTTCACCATTTTGAGAGAATGGTAGATTAAAAATTAGAAATTGGAATAAAATGCAAAGGTAAACTAGTTTGGGAAACACACAAAGAAGAGATAGGGGTGCCAATTGAATAAGATAAGAGTAAGCCAATTAAATTGAAGATAGAGCTACTGCCCATGAAAGAGGGTGAGGATGGATGGAAGTGAAAGAAAAAAGAAACCCACACATGTTCTAAGAAACTAAGTGAGACAGTGGAGGGAGGCATCAAACTTGGAGATACGCACGACCTTAAGGAAGCCGACATGATCTAGAGGAAATGAAGCAGGTATGAGAGGTAACATAGAATAAATTGCAGAAGTAAAGGGAAATAGTAGGAACAGAGCATAGAGTAGTTGGTTTGAATAAGAATATATATCAGAATGGCATGAAGGTCCATCGAACACAAGAGAGTAATTTTATTTTGCAGATGTATTTAAATTAAATTAATAAAGTATGAGCTTGATGAAATTGTTATTTTAATGAATGGTTAATTTTGGTAGAGTTTTTTTTGGGAAATTGTTTTGTGTTTGAGTTTATAGTTTGTAGAGAGGAGTACCTCCCTGCATTAATTGGTATCAGAGCCGGAGATCCTGAATGTGGATAGGATCCACCAGGATCGTGGGTGAAGAGTTTGTGAAGAGTGGAGAATCCTTGAGATGCCATTTTTTCCATGGGAATTGTTGGTTGTTTTTACAACAAACCAATTAGGTCTCAATAGGTACCTATGAGCTTGTTGGGCTCAATTATCAAATATCTACTAGACAAGTGGCCAACTAACGAGATATGGCACCAATAGCTTTATCTACTAGACTTCAGGCTCTGCAAATCTTGGGAGGGTGATCCCACAATGTATATTATACTATTATTTTAGACAATTCACATGTACATTGTATATTTAAGCAGCTATATTCTCATCCATGGCTAATAAGCTGAAATTCTTCAAGAAGTTAGCAATTCTTTGAACAAACTACACACCTCAAGTCGAGAATATCACAAAAACACAAACCACAAATTCAAAATAGATCAATGATTATTTAAAATAATGTTCTCAAGCTAGGTTACTGGAGGCATCAGAAAGATTTAAATGAGTTAAGATTAGTGCCATAATCTATGGGCTAGGAGTCAGCAAATTTAAATACAAGGTTCATTTAATTCTGAATATTCATGATCTTAGGGAAATTACCATGCAATTCACAAATCTATGAACAAAATCTATAGACTACTTATCATATCCAATGACCCTGCACATGAATTCATGATTCAATTCAAGCATTTAACTCATTCCATGAATGGGAGCTAAAACCAAAGCACATATCAAAGCATAAACCATGAAAATTAACGAAATGATCTAAGATCAATATTTTCATTAATAATTCGGATACAAAACCAAAATGGAGAGACTATAGACTCAGAAAAACCTTATTATTATTTGGAAATATTTAGAAATCATACATTTAACAAAACTTGCTACCTAGACTTAAAGCATTAGATAAGGACTCATTATGTTCACTCTGTATTATCAACTTTCATAATTCAACTCCAGAATTCAACTAAAGACCCACAAAAATGGTCCTGAATTCCCTTTTATAGAATAAGGGAACAAAAGAAGCTTCAAGCCAAGTGTACACATGTCACATTCTAATTGGACTGCTAGAAAACAAATTCCCTGATTCAGTTATATTTACATTTATGAAAGTGGAGGGAATTCATATGAGACAAAGTTCATTTACATTTGTTGCGATGAACAACTTTTCCTTCAAAAAAGCACATGTCAAAAAGGATAAACTTCTTCATAGCAGCACATTGATTTTATCGAAGAAGATGACAAAATGACATAGATCAAAAGATGAGCTATTATCTCAGTCAGCATTGCATATCACCAACAATTGATATTTCCTATGAAACATATGTTTATACTTTGTAACTTCTAAGGCCAGACTTGTATAATACTTGATCCAATATATGTTTCACAAACCAAACTTTCCAAACTTTCCAACATACACCCTTCCTCATTCTTCATATTATTCCTCAGATGGCCAATCAAAATCCATAATTTTATCCATGGATTTCTTGTAAGGGGAGTACTTGGTTACCACTGCATTGGATTATCTATCAAAATCTTCTAGAAAGCTAATGAGAACTGTTAACCTCCCAAAGTGTCATTGAAGACATCAATATTAACTTCCTTGCAAATATTATCCAGCTGGGAATCAATAATCTCATTCAGTTCCCTCTTCCATACTTGCAAAGGTTTCAGTTCATAATTGGCCACCTCAATATCTGGTAGTGGTGACAAGTCAGTGTGGCTATATTGAGCTATCAACTCTATTATCTTCTCCTCTAGTGGGGCTACATACCCCTAAAAAAAATTCTTTCTTAACTCACACACAAACTCATAAACATGAAGAACTTGAGGGTATTTATCTTCATTTTGGATAGCTCCCACTAATATCAACTTCAATCTCTTAGCTCTTGGGACCCATTTATTCAAGGTTGGTATGGCGAACATCTTATCTCTTTTGGACAATCTCATTGCACACACCATCAAAACATAGTTGTCATGCACGCTATTGATTCTATCCTAAATTTTCTCATTTGGATGCTTTAAGGCAGTGCATACAACTTTTGATATGTTCTCATACATTGTGCCTTGAACTTTCTCTAATAACTTCTTATATGTTTCAATTTGCAGAAGCAATTGTTGTTTGTCAGATGAGCTAGGGTCTAGTCTACTTGATTCTTCCTCTGCAAATGATTCATGCCCTCGACTATATGGTACTATTCCTAAGGTCGGGTCATGAGGTGAATGTTGAGAAGATGTCATTGGAGAGGCTAGAGGTGGGTGGCTTGAGCTAGGCTGACCCAATTCAGTTTCTAACACGACCACTTTCTATTGGTTGTTATCATAGTCATCAAGAAGTTCTTTGTATTTAGTTCTGAGGTTATCCCTCTCGAGAGTAAGACCCTCCATAGTTTCTCAAGTCAACCTAGCAACATTAACAACCATATCCACAGCTTCCAAAGCTGAGGTACCAACAACTCTTTTTACAAGTAATTGTCCACTAACATATGATGGCTCTGCCAAAGCTAGTTTCCTGGACCCTGAAGATAATGACCATATCGCCAATGCCTCCCAATCCTCACTGAATGTTGAACCTCAAAGTTCCATTTCCAATTCTTCTTCTATTTTTACTAGAGGCCTTTCATCCCTCCTTATGGCATCCAAAACAACATCAGAAATATTCCATTTTGGTAACAAAAACACTCCACTCTTCTTTACAAGCTCTCTACCCTCTTGGGCATTAATCTTTTAAAACTCATTTCTCATAATGCTTCTTACATTTTCCTGACTGACATTTTTCAGGAAATTTAGGATGCAACCTCCTTTCAGTGGCTACCTTCTCTGCATAATCTACAACTTTGGACTTCCAACAGAAATCATGGAATGCAGATGTTTCAATGAAGGAGACATCTTCCATAAACTCCTTGCTAGCTTCTACCCTTAAGTCATCTACAGTATTCGGTCCACTAATATGAAGCTTTCCTAATTTGAGGATGCTTTTCTGTAAACTTGAAGCAATTTCTCTTTCATGAGGAGGCATTCCTATCTGCATTTCTTCAGGAGTGATGTTGATGTCATCTTCATCTGTGTCAGAGTAATCAACCACTCCTTTTACCTCAATATTTTTCTTCTTTTGAGGTGGTTTCTTAGGAGGAGCAGAACTTCTCGGAGGTGGATAAATATTAATTATAGGCAAAGAGGCATATACGAGAGGAGGTGGTACTTCACTCTTGGAAGAGTCTTCTTTTGGACCCTCAAAGGTTATAGGGGTTGTTAAGCTTCTTTCTTCACCTGTTACTTTCTTCCTTCTAGAATATATACTCAACTGCTTGGGTGGCTGATATGTAGGTCTTTCTTCTAATGTCACTTCAACATTTTCTTTAACTGCCATTTCCTTTCCCTTATCTAGGATTTCCCTCTGTTCACTCAAAACACCAACAATATTCTCAAAATTATCCATGGCATGCATAAATTTATTGAAATCACCAGATATATTTGGTAGAGGGTCATATTGAGGATTATTCTTCTACTTAGCTCTTACCATTTTTCTATAAGCTAGGTATTTGGCTTTTCTTTCAACTTGTTCCTCAAAGCTAAAAACATTCCTAATAACATTCTTAGGGTAATTAAAAACATCTACAAAGTTACCCATTTTCTTATCTACTTTGACTTTATTCATAAAGCCTTCAGGATCATGATTCCTCAGGCTCATAGTCATCAATTTATAAGGAGCCAATAGATGCTCTAACTCATTCCATGTCCCTTTTGTCATAATGAAATCTATAAATGAAATCCATTCTGGAAAGAGTGACCCCTTGTTGATTCAGGTAAATGTGCTTCTTCCAAAGCTCTTAACTACCTAATGATCTCAAGGTATCCTATTCTCAAAGGAACATCTCCAGGAAAGATATATGGGCCCAGACTACTACCATATATCTTGAAAATTGTCTTATGAGGATACAAAATCAAATCTCTCCAATTATGGCTCAAATTCAAATTTGGCCTTATCTCCTTAGGTCTCAAGAATTCACAAATTTCTCTGGGGATTCTATGTGGTTCATGTATTAAGGCCCTCCTTATTATGGATGCAAAATCATTTCTAAACATTATAGAGTTATACCTTTTATCATCTTTATCTAGGATTTTGGTTGAACATTGGATGAGCAAGTCAACACCCTCCTTCCTTTCCAAGGTGATCTCCTTCTCAAAATCTCTTTGTCCTTTATAAAAGAACATATGCATTAATAGTGAGTACCACCAGAACTTTACCCATTGTTTACATTCCTTCAATTCAACTAAGCCTTTATGGATATGTTCATCCAAATAAGTTCCATAGTCATAAACAATGCTATACAATGGATGTTGCAGATGTGTGGCCAGATAACTATACTCCTTCTACAATGTGTTAGGTGGATCAACACCAATAATTTGGTATAGAGAATATACAGTCTTTCTAAAATAGCTAGAAAAATAGCTCATTGGGACAAGTTCGAGCTCCCTATCATCAATCTTAACTTTCCTCCTTTGTTTCTCATTGCCAGTCACTACAGTATGGAGAGGCCACATCCTTGTTCTAATGAACACCTTAGTATTGTTGTGCTATGTTCTAATAGTATCCATATCCAAAGGGATCATGTCGGGACTCCGTTCATGCAATTCAAAAACTTCTTCAATCTCTTCCCTAGTTATTCTTACCATAACCACCCCATCAAATGTTCTGACTGCCCTAGAAACTAGGTCATATTTTGAGGCAATATCTTTCAAGAGATCTACATTGATGTACACATTGGGAACAATCAGCTTCCCCATATCCAACTTCCATGAATTACTAAAAGGAGCCCCAAGGTTCCTATTTCCAAACCAATTTTGAAACATTTTCCATCCCGTGTAAGGTACCTCGACATCCTTGATAAAGCAAGCTTTATCTATCAACCCTTCCTTCATAGTAGGGCCATGAAATAAGACCCTTCCCTCTAGTTTCTAATTTGTAGACTAGGGTAGCAAATCAATCATATCCTGAGAAAGCTTTCTCGACTGGGTGGAGGAGGAAGCACTTTGTATTTTGGGAGCTATGGGCTTGAGTATACAAGAGTTCTTAGGGAGGAATTTTAACTACTCAACCTCCTAATTGTAGTTTATGACTTGAGATGAGTGCTAATTCAAGATAACTTATAGGGCTATGGCTTTTAAAAGAAAATATTAACCCTAATTTAAATAAATGAAAGTAAATTGATGAGACACACTCATCTTAAAGCACATTAAAACAAGCCCTAATTCAAAAAGCATAAAATTTGTGTTTGTGTATTTACTGCTTTCAACCGTGACAAACCCTAATGCTAGCCGGGATGACCTCTGTAATTCACTTCTCAACTCTTCATATTGCCTTGGACATGTCTTTGAATCTCAAATAAGCAAGAATCAGCTACATACACATTTTTTGAAGGGAATTGAATAGGTTTACAAGTCACCTCTGCCATTAATGCCCATTCACACAAAGCAAAACAATTGCAATGGGTGTACTTTGCATTTTTGAATGCATTTCATTGATCCATAGCTGAGCTAGGCATCTCGAACAACTTCAATTGAGTCAACCTCATTTGAATTAACAACACTGCTCTAGCTTAGATGAATGATCAATAGAAATCCACTATCTAGACGTTTTGTGTATGTGTGGGCCCCACCCTATAGTAGTCATAGAGTGCACATGGTAGCTTCTCGTTGATCTTGCCATTTTTAAAGAACTTGCATCTTTCCTCCTTGAGCTGGCAAGGAATAGTTGTGATCATATTTCTTCACTCGATTATCATCGACAATCTCAAAGTTCTAGGAATTAAGATGGGATGTAGCGATTGGGCCCACTTACATGTGGTGACATTTTGCTAACCTTGCAGTAATTAAATGACACTCACTTCAAACGAACGGGCTAGCAAGGAATGGTTGAAATGAAATATTTTGATCTGGTGGTTTCTTAATATGTACATGAAACAAAGTTATTCATAAAAGAAGGCCCTGACTAGGCTAACAAGGAAATACCCTTAGGAATCGATGACTTAGATTTAAGTTAGTCATAATTCAAAATTTAAAGGCCTAACATGGGGATAGATTAAAATGACCAACAAATCTAGGCAATGGAGCTGGTAAGGAATGTATGTCGATGGCTCCAAAGACAACTAAAAAAGATCGACAACAAAGAAAACTAGTCAACATGAGATTAAAACATTCAAGGATCAAACATGGATTAAATAAAGATAAGACTAGCTAGGTAAAACCCTTGAACCCTATTTATGGGAATCATGTGACATGTGAATAACCAACACAAAAAGTCTCAAAATTCCAAGAATTTTGAGGGCTATATCAGTGGCTTATGCTCGGGGATGCATACCCCTAGTGGGTATGGCGAGGAATAGATCTCTTGGTGGAGCAGACCAAAGATAGAGGGACCCAAAAGAAACTAGGAGCTTGCCCATACAAGGCAAGCAGACACAGCAGAAATAAAACACACCTAACCCTATATACATAATTTACAGGACTATATAATGTATAGGGATATATAACTTATTTCAAGAGAAATAGGGTTTCATGAACTGTCCATGTACTTGAAGTTCCAAAAATTCACCTGAGAGTGATTGTAGGAAGTAAGAATCTTCCCAAGTGTTTGCAATCAAATAAGCTCCAAGCCATAAGGGGTCAAAGTTCCCATGCTTTCCTTTATCCTCCAATCTGTCATTCCACATCAATACCATACATCCTACCTCAAATTTTCTCTAAGTAGCTCTTTTTTCATGCAGATATTTAACTTGAAGCTGCATTTTCTCATTCTTCTTGTGTGCTTCTCGCCTCATCTTGTCAAGCTTAGCCATTTCATTCATCCTGCTTTGCATCTCATCACATATGTCAGTATCATATTCGTATACAAATTTATACATTTTCATCAAATTATTGTGCAGGATCCTGGCCTCCACCCCATGCACCAAGTTGAAAGGAGAGTTCCCAATAGCTTTCTTGACTATGTTCCTATATGCCCAAAGTTCCAATTGCAACTTCAAATCCTAGGCTTTCTTATTCTTCCTAAGGACCTGTTTGATGTTCTTCATAAGGCTCTTGTTGATGGACTTAGCTTGTCCATTCACTTTGGGGTGGTATGGAGATGAGTAAGACACATTTATACCATGTTGATTACAAAAATCCATAAATTCTTCAGACCTAAAGCACATGGCATTATCAGATACAATCCTCTCAGGCACACCAAACCTACTCAAGATGTTATTCATTAAGAAATCAATAACAACCTTGCTAGTTGCCTTCCGGGTAGGAATAGCCTCAACCCATTTTGTGAAATAGTCAGTTGCCACTAGAATACAACCATGTCCTCCACTAGACTTGACTACCATTTCTCCAATAAAGTCAATGCCCCACTGTTAGAAAGGGGTTGGTGCTGAGACTAGTTTGAGTGGTAAATTTCCTAAAAAAATTAGTTTACCAGTAAATATTTGACAAGAATCACACTTTTTCACATATCTATGGGAATCCTTCAAGACTGTGGGCAACCATAAACCATCCCTTAATATCTTTTTTGTAGTAGTTTTAGCCATATAGTTGCCTCCACACACTCCCTTGTGCATTTCAATCAGAAAGTCCTCTACTTGGTCACCATCTACACACCAGAGAAGCACACCCTATGGGATTCTCCACCAGAGTTAGCCATCAATAATAACATATTTTATTGCATTTAGTTTTAAATTTCTCCTCTCATTTTTTGGCATGCCATCAGGACATTTCATAGTCTATAAATACTCAACTATCCTCTTGTACCAACCACATGTTTGCATATCACAGATGGGAGCAATGTTCTTTTGTTCAACCTCATTGATTTGGTTAGCCTCTAAATTAGTTTCAGCCATGAGCTTGGCCAAACCTTGACTCCTTACCAATCTAGTGATCTAAATATCTATGTTGAACTCTTGGATTCTATTAATCCATCTACATCTCCGACCTGTAGTTTCTTGTTGAGTAAAAATGTCCTTCACCACTACACTTGGAACATAGGAAACTACTGATGCACCAGTTAAATAAGTTCTAATTTTTTTTTATAGATTTAACTAAGGTATAAGCTTTCTTTTTAGTAGTGTCGTATTTGAGTTCAACTGCCTATAAGGATTTGCTAAAAAAGGCAATGGGTTGTTCAAAACCTTCATCATTCTTCTGTAGTAGTACAACTCCTATAGTATGAAAGGAAGCAAATGTGAACAATTGGAATGGTTTTGAGTAATCCAGGGTCTTCAACACAGATGTAGCTTTAATAGCATCCTTAATAGCTTGAAAAGCTTTGAAAGGTTCTTCTGACCATGTTACCTTTTCTCCTTTCTTGAGATTTTTTGAAATAGGCATGTTTATCTCTACAAAGTTGGTCACAAATCTTCTCAAAAAATTATTTTCCAAAAGAAATATTGAATCCCTTTTACATTCCTTGATGGGGTAATCTTATCAATGGCTGCTATTCTTTCAAGATCAATTTTGATACCATCCTTGAAACAATATTCCCCAACAGTTTACCTTCTCTAACCCTGAAAGCACATTTCTTTTGGTTCAAGGAGATACCATATTCTAGAGCTCTGATAAAAATATTCTCAAGGTGGGAGCAATGGTCTTCCTCTTTCTTGTTGTGGGAAGTATGATCATCTTGATAGATAGCAAGAAATAGATCGAGAAAGTCAGAAAAATCCACATCCATGGCTCTTTAAAAGGTTGCACCAACATAATTTATAAGGCCAAAAGGAATTCTGACATAAACATAGGTTCCTCATGGCGTGGTGAATGTTGTCTTGTATTGTTCTGACTCTTTTACCATGACTTGGTTATATCCCAAAAATCCATCCATTATGGAAAGCAACTCACAACCTATTACCTTTCATAACATTGCTTCCATGTTAGGTAAATGATAGTTGTCCTTTAAGGATGCAACATTAAGATTTCTAAAATTCACACATAACCTCAGATCACCATTCTTCTTTCTAACAAGAACCAAATTGGATACCCATGAGGAATGCCTTATAGGTTTAATGATTCCTGCATCACTCAACTTTGCTAGTTCCTCTTGCATTTTAGGTCTCAAAGTAGGATTAATCAACATTTGCTTCTACTTAAAGGGCTTAGTATTGGGCTTTAATGGGATCTCATGCTGAAAAAGATCCTCCCTATATGCCTTCAGATCATCATAAGACCATGTGAACACATGTTTGTATTTCCTTAATAAGGAAATCAACATAGTCCTTACATGAGGCTTCATCTTTTTACCAATGTAAACCTTCTTAGGGGCATTGTTTGTCCCCAAATTTATCTCCTCAAGGTCTTCTTTATGTGTAGGCATTTGTCTAGCACTTTAATTATCTGGACCATCAAAAACTCTTTCAAGTGCAACTAATCCTTTGGGGATTTTTTCTGTTTTCAACTGAATTATCTCATTTCCAAACAATGTTTCCTTTCCATAAACTTCCACCACATATGAACTGAAGTCAATCTCTTGACATTCATATTGGTCAACACAATATAAGAACCATAGAATGTCATTATCATCCTCAAACACTTTCCAATTGCAAATGTTTTTAGGTACAACAGATCTTGTATGTACCTCAATCCTTGAGATACCATCAAAAATCACATCATCTAACTTAACTGCAATGTTAGCCAATAAATCTACTCTGACATTCTATCCTCTTTCTATCCACTCTATTCCAAAGGAATCAAATGTCTCGATAGTATCCCAAACTTCATTTCTATATTTCCTTAGCCTTTTGTCTTTAGTGAAAAATTTAGACCTAACTTGGGAGACTAGCAATTTTGAATCACCAAATACTTTTAACAATTTTATCCCATGTTTGGAGGAAAGTTCTAAACCAAGCAGTAATTCCTCATACTCAGCTACATTATTGGTACATGCAAACTATAGTAAAAAGGAGTATTTCAAATTCTTACCTTGGGGAGATATAAGAATGACCCCAACACCTGAGCCTTCTTTTGAGCAGGCTCCATCAAAGTACAAAGTCCACAAAGGATCTTCTAGCGATTTCAGCAAAACCTCTTTAACAATTGGTGTAGGCCTAACTTATCCTTCTTCTTGCTCCACTTCTTTGACCTGAAAGGTATCTATGCCAGTGTCCACAAAGTTGATCATTGGGGGTTCTTCTAGCTCTTCAACATACTCAATCATATGTCAGAATCTTGACACCTGAGCAACTTTAACATCCTTTTGATCGATTGAGAATGTGGAAAATGACAGGTCACATTGTATGCTCCCTCCCATGGAAGCACACCATTTTCTTAAAAGTAGCATTCCATATGTTGGTGGAATATCCACCATCATGAGAGTCATGACCAACTCTTTTTCTAGGAATGCAACCAATCTATATGGGACCTCATAGATTACACCAATAACAATGACCTCCCTGGAATCCATGGCATAACACTTTCCATATGTGCTATCAACTTTGAAGCCCATTTCCTCCATTATTTTGACATGCATGAAATTATTTGAAGCACTCGAATCTATCATACAATTCCTGAGTACTTTTCCATTGAAATGATTAGACTAAAAAAGAAAGGGTTGACTAAACTTGGGTTTGCAGTGATGGTGGTTCCTAAGTAAATCTCAGGGTTCTCATTGACATTCACCCCTACCTTAGCATCCTTTTCCTGTCCTTTGCTTGTTTCAAGTACGTCACCCTCAACTTTGTGTTTGTTACCCTCAGTAATACTATTGATAACAACCATTGTTTTGTGCTTATGGTCATCAATCCTCGTCATTTCGAGGAATGGAACTGTAACCCGAATTTGAGACAAAACCTGAAACATATCAATAGGAGAGTAACTTGGTACTTGTGGAAGTACTATTTCTTGGGGAACCACTATATCAATTTGCTTCCCCACTTTTTGCTTGGTGGGCTTCAACTCTTTAGCTTTCAAGTCTGGATGTGCAGCTTCAGCAATATCTTTTTCCACCTTTCTTGGCCCAAATTATCATTTCTTTAGCTTCCTTGGGCTTGGTTTCTCCTTTCTTATTATCTATCTTAACCACCTTATTGTCTGCATTGTTCTCCTTAATGAATATGCCCCCTGGATGGCCTAGGTTACCACTCACCACCCTATTCCTGAGATGAAGATCACTTCTTACTTGAGCTCTAGTAGCCAATGCAATTGTGTATCTCTCTATTTCTTCATTCGAAGGTCTCCTTAGAGAAACATTACATGCCTCAAGGTTGTAAGTCATGTATTCATCTTCTCTTTGTTCATCATAAAATAATTTTTGATGGTGTAGAACTACTCCCTATCTCTGCATATCTACATCATTTGTGTCAACATCATCACTAGAAGAATAATCACCACACTCCATATCTAATCTAGTCATAAATACATTTCTAGTTTCATCAAGATCATGGGGAGAATCAGTCTCCCTTTGATCACTTTGAGTTTCCTCGAGGTATCTAGAAACTGCACATTGGTGTGAGGAGTGAGGCATTTCACATACTTCACACCAAGGTAATTCTTCCACAACATTTGTATTATTTTTGCGTAATGGATTAGGTGTTTCCTAGAAATTATTTTGATTACTTTGAATAGGCTTTCCATTATGCCAATTGGTGTGGTATGGATAATCTTGAAGTCTCAAGGCCTCTCATTTCTCTAGAACTGAGGCTTATCATTTTTAGCCCCACCTCTGCAACAAATTCAACATTTGATCCAACTTCTCTTATGGGGCTATAACTTTAGATACCTTCTCGTTCTGAGATTTTGAATTCTTAGAAGGCTTAGGGTCATCTCTTCTACCAACCTTTCCGGATGCTCTTATATTATTTTCAATGTTTACTGCCATCTTGTAATCCTCCCTCAAATATTGTGTATTTTTGTCTCTGAGCAAGTAACACATCTTAGAATAATATGCATTACAATAGACAACCAAACATGCTCTTTCATTAGGCCTTAGAAATATCGGAACCTTATACATTGCTTTTTGAAATCTAGCATTGAATTCAGTAGTCATTTCATTGTGCCCCTTCGTAATGTTGTTGAAGTCATTTAATCTAAACCATGGGTTGGTTTAGTCACCATATTGCTCTTTGAAGACTTAGAAGAATGAATCCTTGGAGTCAATACTCACATCGAGTAAAATTTTATACTAGTCTCTTGCATATTCTATAAGAGACTACATGAAATACTTCATAGCTACATCCTCATCCCATATTCAAAGTCTTCTATGAAACTTTAAAATTCCTTCAAATGGTCTTCCCCACTTAGGGCATTGTTGCCAGTAAATTTAGGTACGTGTTTCCTGGAATTTTTTGGCACTGGATTTGGGTATCTAGGAATATTTTCAAAGCATAATAGCCTATACCTATCAGTATGTAGCAATCTTCTACCAATAGGTCCTTCTTCCTCATCTTGGTTATCATTATCCCTTCTTCTTCAGCCATTATGCCCATGCCTTTTATGTTGAGAGTCATGCTGATCATTAAAATGGATAGTTCTATCGTTGTCTTTAGGTGGTGAAGCAGAGCTGGAAGGGTTATCGATAGGTGAACTTTTGTCACTAGTATGAGGGTTTGAGGAGGATGAGCGACCTTGAGGGCTCTGGGTTTTAGGGGTAGGATCTTTCAATGTATATTCTAGGAAACTAAGCTTCTTTTTCATTTCCTTATTTACTACCATTAACTCCATTTCTTTTGTCTTCCTATCCAATTCTTCATTCTCCTTCATTAATTTATCAAAAATTGAAATGGAATCATCCTAAAATGTATCCTTCTTTGAAGCACCCCCCTCATTAATCTTTACCCCTTTGTTAGCCTTTTTCCCATTCATAGTGTGCTTCCCTTTGTCAATATCATGGGATTCTCACTTAGTATTCTTAGGTGGAGGAGGAGGTGGGATAGCAATTTTTTTAGTAGCATTAGTTTCTAGGCCTACAGTAGTTTTATCAGTTGAGGGATCTACAGGGATTTTTTCCTACAATTTCTTGCACTACCAGACCCTCTTCTTGGCTAGCCTGAGCTTCCAATTTGTCTAATGGTTCTAGTTCCTCTTCTTTCCTTCTTAACATATCCCTTCTCACCATGGCTTCCCTAATTATTTTCTCCTTCTCTGCATCCCTTTTCTTTCTATTTTCATTGCATACAAAGATCCTTTGAGTAAGAAAATACACATCATTCAATACCTCTTTTTCATCAGGCAGAGTAGACTCTCTATCAAATGTAATTGTATTTTTATGTTGAAGAGGGGGTGGGTCGTGGGAATAATCATCTCCAGTTAACAATTCATTAGGGAGAGGGGTGTATGTATGGGAATTTGGGGTGATATATCCTTTTTCTCTAGCACACCTAGCACTAGCATTGTCTCATTTTATTCTATCCCTCTCTCTTTGCCTCATAGCTTGCATGCCAGGGTTTGAGGAGCACTCATTTACAATAGTCTTCATAAAACCCTGCCTCTCATTAGAATCATTATCATTGAAGCCTAACAGATTCTTTTCACATTCTGAGCTAGAACTAGAATGCATTTCATGTTCATGGGTAGGATGAGGTGTAGACTTACCTTTTCATGCGTCCTTTGCCTTAATTCTTAGATAATTCCCCTTCCAACTTCTACTTTGGATGCTTCTTCATATAGCCTCACATTCCTTTCATCAGAGTTTCAGTTCCTTTTTCCTTTGTCACCTTCCTTAGTTTCTTTACACTTTTCTTCTTAACTTCTTTAAAATCCTTGAACACCGGTTCACACTGCTATAGAGACTTCAGAGTCACCACCCAAGGTTCTTGGGATAGATTAGTATCAATTTTGTTATAATCTTGCAAATGTCAACATATATTTAGAAATTGAGACAAAATTTGACACACACTATGTATCTTTATATGAACTTTGAATGCATTCTTTAAAGAAAAATGGGTGGTAAACTTATCAGGAACTTAAATGGAATACTGCCAAAGATTGGAGCTAAACTTAGTAGACGCTTTCAATTGACTGACTCTATGATTAAATATCACCATGTAATTTGGTGATCTATGATAAGGAATTCTAGAGAACTAATACTTGTAATACTTATGTCCCCAGCAGAGTCGCCATTATGTTGGTTATTTTTACAATGAACTAATGAGGTCTCAACAGGTACCTATGAGCTTGTCGGGCTCAATTATTGAATATCTTCTAGACAAGTGGCCAACTGACGATATATGGCACCAATAGATTTATCTCCTACACTTCAGGCTCTACAAAACTCGGGAGGGTGATCCTACAATGTATATTATACTATTATTTTAGACAATTCACATGTACATTGTATATTTAAGTAGATATATTCTCATCCATCACTAATAAGCTGAAATTCTTCATGAAGTTGGAAATTCTTTAAACAAACTACACACCTCAAGCCAAGAATATGAAAACAACACAAACCACAAATTCAAAATAGATCAATGATTATTTAAAAGATTGTTTTCAATTCAGGTTACTAGAGCCATTAGAAATATTTAAATGAGTTAAGATCAGTGCCATTATCTACGGGCTAGGAGTCAGTGAAAATTGAAATACAAGGTTCATTTAATTTTGAATGCTCATGATCTTAGCGACATTAGCATGCAATTCAAAAATATATTACCAAAATCTACATACTACTTATTAGATCCAATGACCCTACACATGAATTCATGATTTGATTCAAGCATTTAACTCATTCCATGAACAAGAGCTAAAACCAAAGTAGATATCAAAGCATAAATGATGACAATTAATGAAATAGTCTATGATCAATATTTTCATTAATAATTTGGATACAAAACCAAAATGGAGAGACTATAGACTCAGAAAAACCTCCATTATTGTTCAAAAATATTCAGAAACCATACATTTAACAAAACTTGTGACCTAGACTTAAATAATTAGATAAGGACTCATTATGTTCACCATGTATTATCAACTTTCACAATTCAGCTCCAAAATTCAAATAAAGACCCACACAAATGGCCCTGAATTCCCTTTTATAGAATAAAGGAGCAAGAACAAGCTTCAGGCCAAGTGTACACATGTCACATTCTGATTGGACCCCTAGAAGACAGATTCCCTAATTCAGTTATAATTGCATTGATCAAAGTGGAGGGAATTCATACGAGACAAAGTTCATTTACATTTTTTGCGAGGAACAAATTTTCATCCAAAAGCACATGTCAAAAAGGATAAACTTCTTCATATAAGCACATTGATTTCATCGAACAAGGTGACAAAATGATGTGGACAAAAAGATGAGTTAGTATCTCAGTCAACACTCCATATCACCAACAATTGATATTTGTTGTGAAACATATGTTTTATAATCTATAACTTATAAGGCCAAACCTTTACAATACTTGACCTAGTATATGTTTGACAAACCAAACTTTCCAAACCTACCAATATACACCCTTCCATATTATTCATATTCTTCCTCAGACGACCAATCAAAATCCATAATTTTCTCCATGGCTTTCCTATAAGGGGAATACTTGGTTACGATTGCATTGGATTCTCTATCAAAATCCTCTAGAAAGCTAATAAGAAATGTTAACCTCCTCGGAGTGTCATTGAAGACAATAATATTAACTTCCTTGAAAATATTATCCACTTGGGAATCAATAACCTCATTCAGTTCCCTCTTCCATACTTGCAAAGGGTTCAGTTCGTAATTGTCTACCTCAATATCTGGTAGTGGTGACAAGCCAATGTGGCTATATTGAGCTATCAACTCTATTATCTTCTACTCCAGTGGGGCTGCATACCCCTAAAACTTTTGCTTGCTTAACTCACACAAACTCATTAATAGGAAAACCCTGAGGGTATTTATCTTCATGTTGGCCAACTCCCACTAATATCAACTTCAATCTATCATCTCTTGGGACCCATTTATTCAAGGTTGGTATGGCCAACATCTTATCTCTTTGGGAAAATCTCATTGCATGCACCATCAAAGCATAGCTTTCATGGATGCTATTGAGTCTATCCCGAATCTTCTCATTTAGATGCTTTAAAGTAGTGTGGAAAACTTTTGATATGTTCTCATACATTGTGTCCTGAGCTTTCTCTAGCAACTTCTTATATGTTTCAATTTGTAGAAGCAATTGCTTTTTGTCAGATGAGCTAGCCCTGGTCTAATTGATTCTTCCTCCATAAATGATTCATGTCCTCGACTATATGGTACTATTCCTAAGGCCTGGTCATGAGGTGAATGTTGAGAAGATTTCATTGGAGAGGCTTGAGGTGGGTGGCTTGATTTGGGATGATCCTATTCTCTTTGTACTACTCCTCTTTGTTTATAAAATTCCAATTCAGTTTCTAACATAGCGACTTTTTGTTGGTTGTTATCATAGTCATCAAAGAGTTCTCTATATTTAGTTATAAGGTTATCCCTCTTCAGAGTAAGACCCTCCATAGTTGCTTGAGTGAATCTAGCAACATTAACAACCATATCCATAGCTTCCAAAGCTGGGTTATAAATAACTCTTTTTACAAGCAATTGTCCACTAACATCATATGGCTCTACCAAAGCTAGTTTCTTAGACCCTAAAGATAATGACCCTATCACAAATGCCTCCCAATCTTCACTGAATGCTCAGCCTCGAAGTACCATTTCCAATTCTTCTTATGTTTATATTGGAGGCATTTTATCCCTCCTTATGGAATCCAAAACAACAACATCATAAATATTCCATTCTGGTAACAACAACACTCCAATCTTCTTTACAAGCTCTCTACCCTCTTGGGCATTAATCTTTTTAAACTCATTTCTCATAATTCTTCTTACATTTTCCTAAATGACATTTTCAAGCAATTCAGGATGCAAGCTCCTTTCAGTGGCTACCTTCTCTGCATAATTTGCAACTTTGGACTTCCAGTAGAAATCCTAGAATGCAGAGGTTTCAATGAAGGAGAAATCTTCCATAAACTCCTTGTTGGCTTCTACCCTTAAGTCATATGCAGTATTCAGTACACTAATATCAAGCTTTCCTAATCTTGAGGATGCTTTTCCCTGAACTTGAAATGATTTATCTTTCATGAGGAGGCATTCCTATCTACATTTCTTCAGGAGTGATGTGATGTCATCTTCATCTATGTTAGAGTAATCAACCACTCCTTTTACCTCAATATTTTGCTTCTTTTGAGGTGGTTTCTCAGGAGGAGGAGAAATTATAGGAGGTAGATCAAGATTAATTATAGGAAAAGAGGTATGTACGGGAGGAGGTGGTACTGCACTCTTAGGAGAGTCTACTTTTGGCCCCTTAGAGGTTATAGGGGTTGTTAATCTTTTTTCTTCACCTGTTACTTTCTTCCTCCTAGAATATATCCTCAACTGCTTCAGTGGATGTAATGTAGGTCTTTCTTCTAATGTCACTTCAACATTTTTCTCAACTACCATTGCCTTTCCCCTATCTAGGATTTCCCTTTGTTCTCTCAAAACACCAACAATATTCTCAAAATTATCCATGACATGCATAACTTTATGAAAATCACCAGATATATTTAGTAGAGGGTCATATTGAGGATTATTCTTCTTCTTAGCTTCTACCATCTTTCTATAAGCCAGGTATGTGGCTTTTCTTTCATCTTGTTCCTCAAATCTAAAAACATTCCTAATAACATCCTCAGGGTAATCAAAAACATGCACAAACTTACCCATTTTCTTATCTTCTTTGAGTTTATTAATGTATCCTTCAAGATCATGATTCCACGGGCTCAGAGTCATCAATTTATAAGGAGTCAACAGATGCTCTAACTCATTCCAAGTTCCTTTTTTCATAATGAAATCTGCAAATGTTGTCCATTCTGGAAAGAATGACCCTTCCTTCCTGATTCAGGTAAATGCTCTTCTTGTGAATCTCCTAACCACCTCATGATCTCAAGGTATCCTATTGTCAAAGGAACATCTCTTGGAAAGATATATGGGCCCAGACTACTACCATATATACTAAAAATTGTCTTATTAGGATACAAAATCAAATATCCCCAATTATGGCTCAAATTCAAATCTGGCCTCATCTCCTTAGGTCTCAATAATTCATGAATTTCTCTGGGTATTCTATGTGGTTCATGTATTAAGTCCCTCCTTATTCTAGATGCAAAATCACTTCTAAACATTAAAAATTTATACCTTTTATCATCTTTATCTAGGATTCGGGTCCAACATTGGACAGGAAAGTCAACAATCTCCTTCCTTTCCAAGGTGATCTCCTTCTCAAAATCTCTTTGTCCTTTATATCAGAACATATGCATTAAAAATGAGTACCACTAGAACTTTACCCATTGTTTACATTCCTTCAATTCACCTAAGCCTTTATGGATATGTTCATCCAGATAAGTTCTATAGTCGTAAACAATTCTATATGGTGGATGTTGTAGATGCATGTGCAAACTGTACTCCTTCTGCAATGTGTCAGGTGGATCAACACCAATAATTTGGTATAGAAAATATACAATATTTCTAAAATGGATAGAAAAATAGCTCATTGGGAAAGGTTCGAGCTCCCCATCATCAATCGTAACTTTCCTCCTTTCTTTCCCATTTCCAATCACTGCACTATGCAGAGGCAACATCCTTGTTCTAATGAACACCTTAGTATTGTTGTGCTATGTTCTAATAGTATCCATATCCAAAGGGATCATGTTGGGACTCCGTTCATGCAATTCAAAGACTTCTTCAATCTCTTCCTTGGTTATTCTTACCATAACCACCCCATCAAATGTTCTGACTACCCTATAAACCAGATCATATTTTGAGGCGATATCTTTCAAGAGATCTATGTCGATGTACACATTGGGAACAATCAGCTTCCCCATATCCAATTTCCATGGATTATTGAAAGGAGCCCCAAGGTTGCTATTTCCAAACCAATGTTGAAAAATTTTCCATCCTTTGTAAGGTACCTCGACATCCTTGATAAAGCAAGCTTTATCTATCAACCCTTCCTTCACAATAGGGCCACAAAACAAGACCCTTCCCTCTGGTTTCTTATTTGTAGACTGGGGTAGAAAATCAATCACATCTTGAGAAAGATTTCTAGACTAGGTGGAGGAAGAATCACTTTGTATTTTGGGAGCCATGGGCTTGAGAATATAAGAGTTCTTACTGAGAAATTTTAACTACTCAGCTTCATAATTGTAGTTTATGACTTAAGACGAGTGCTAATTTAGGATAGCTTACAAGGCTTTGTATTTTAAAAGAAAAGATTAACCCTAATTTAAATAAATGAAAGAAAATTGATGAAACACACTTGTCTTAAAGCACATTAAAACAAGACCTAATTCAAAAATCATAAAATTTGCATTTGTGTACTTACTACTTTCAACTGTGACAAACCCTAATGTCGGCTAGGATGACCTCTGTAATTCCCTTTTAAACTCTTCGTATTGCCTTGGACACGTCTTCGAAACTCAAATAAGAAAGAATCAACTGCATACACTTTTTTGTAAGGGAATTGAATAGGTTTACATGTCACCTCCACCATTAATGCCCATTCGCGTGAAGCAAAACAATTGCAATGGGCATACTTTGTATTTTTGAATGCATGTCATTGATCCATAACTGAGTTGGGAATCTTGAATGACTCCAATTGAATCAACCTCGTTTGAATTCACAACACCACTCCAGCTCAGATGAATGACCAATAAAAATCTGCTATCTAGATGTTCTTTGTGTATGTGTGGGCCCCACCCTATAGTAGTCATAGAGTGCACATGGCAACTTCTTGTTGATCTCGCCATTTTTGAAGAACTTGCATCTTTCCTCTGCGAGTTGGTAGGGAACGGTTGTAATCATCTTTCTTCACTCGATTAGCACTATCAATATCAAAGTTCTGGGCATTGAGATGGGACGTAGCAATTGGGCCCACTTACGCATGGCGACATTTCACTAACCTCACAATAATTAAACTACATTTACTTCAAATGGACGGGCCAATGAGGAACAGTATAGATGAAATCCCGTGATCTGGTGGTTTCTTAATCTGCACATGCAACAAAGTTATTCATAAAAGAGGGCCTTGACTAGGATGAAAAGGAAATACCCTTAGGAATTGATGACTTAGAATTAAGTCACTCATAAATCAAAATTTAAAGACCCAACACGGGGACATATTAAAATGATCGACAATGGGGCTGGTAACGAATGTATGCTGATGGCTTGAAAGACAACTAACAAGACCAACAACTAGGAAAACCAATCAACGTGAGATTAAAATGTCAAGGATCAAACATGGATTAAATAAAGATAAGACTAGCTAGGTAAAACCCTTGAACTCTATTGATTGGAATCATGTGACATATGAATAACTAGCACAAAAAGTCTCAAAATGTTAAGAATTTTGAGGGCTCTATCATGAATCATGTTGACTTTCCACCAATAGAGATGAGGTTGGGTAGAAGGTGTGTAAATACCTTCCACTAAGAGGAAGTGGGTAGAAGAGATCATTAGGGTTCATCTTCCAAAATCCTGTTGGGTAGAGGATAGTGGTGAGAGTTTGTTGCAAGGACAAACCATGGAGAAGTAGAGAATGTGAGTTGTGGAAGATTGCAGTAGGAAAAGATGGGTTGGGTCGTGAAGAGGCCCGTGTGGATATGATTTTTGCAGCAATATTGGGATGATTTGGAGGATGAATTGTGTGAAGCGTTAGAAATGAAGTTTTGTGGAAAAAGCATAAAAGAGTGTTGGAAAGAGAGGAAAATGGTGAAGAGTAGTGAGAAGATGAATTTTCTCTTGAAAGAGGATAACAGAAAGAAGAATAGAAGAAACAAGTGTTGTAGCCCTAGATGGAAAGAGGAAGAAGTAAGAGAAACCCCTACTGATGAAGAAGTTGGAGCAATGACGTGCCATGAGGAAGGAAGGACAATAGGAGAAGAAAATACAAAGGTGAATAGTGAAGAGGTCATAGCTGAAGGCAAAGGTGAATTAGATTTGTTTGCTAAACTGCTAGTGATTGAAGAGGAGTAGACAACAAAGCTAGATGGTATAGTAAATGGAGATGAATGAAATATTGTAGCTGATGAGAATGTGGAAGATGTGAAAGTGGAGTTTGATATTGTAGCTATGGATGCAGATGAGGTAAATCAAATTTTTGATGTTATTGAGTTTTCAGATGAGATGATAAAAGAAAAGAGGGATAAGGATCTAGAGTGTGTGGTAGATGTTCCATATTTTCTTGTAGAGAAAGTGGAAGATGTTGCAAGTTGTTTTTGGTGGAGGTGGATGGTTGGATGTTGGTTTGAACCCATGGAAGAGGAGAGAAGTGTGAAAAGAATTCAATAGAGGAGGTCAAGATTTGGTGGATGTGAGTCCACGAGGGGAAAGAAGAAGAGGGTGAAGCTTTGTTGGAGGATGGTGGTGTGTATTCTGAAATGATGCTGGAAAAGATGGAAGAAGGATCAATTTTCAGCACTTTGATAGTGAAGGAGTTCATTGCAAGTTAATGGAAACCTATAATCATAGTGCAACTATGCAACTCCACTGTTGTGAGCCTATGCTCACAATATTTCTACCTGATGTGTCTGGTGTAGAAGCGCGTGGGCGTACAAGCAATTGACATCAACCAAAAAATATCATTAGGTTTGCTTTCAATTTTTGTTTTGATTTGAATTCATTTCTCTCCATGCTTGATCTCATTCTAATGATGATTTGGATGGTTGTAGAAGGTGAAAGGGAAAGTTTAAAATATTGATTTACTTTAATCACTATAATCCTGACATCCCTCATAGTCTATGGCATTTTGTCAAATATTGTCTTTACAACTGCCTTGTCGATTGATATGCAAATGTGGAACCATAAACCAACACATTGGGGGATCTTAGGATTTCCTTAATTCTAGAAAATTCAATTTTTAGCTTCTAATGTTGATGTGGAATTGGAGAAAAAAAAACAACAGACATTATTATCTCCTAAAACAGGGTATATGAAGGATATGGGTGATATGAAGATGATGATAGCTAGCAGTGATTAGAAACAAGGAGAAAAAATAGAAGGCCACACTACTATGAGGGAGTATAATGCCAAGTTTGAGGAATAAAAAAAAAAGAAAACAAGCATGTATTATGTGAATAAAGGAATATGAATAGTTACATGAAGACACAAAACTAGATAATGTTATATCATGAAAAGGAGAATGCAAAGGTGGAGGGAAGGCTATACGCAAGAATGATAGGACAAACAGAAGAAAATGAAAGGGTTATGCCATTTTGAGAGAATGGTAAACCAATTTTAAGAAGGCACAAAGAAGAGATAGGGGGCACCAAATGAATAAGATAAGAGTAAGCCGATTGAATTGAAGATAGAGCTTTTGCCCATGAAAGAGGGTGAAGAAGGCTGCAAGTGAAAGAAAAAAGAAACCCACACATGTTCTAAGAAACTAAGTTAGACAGTGGAGAGAGGCATCGAACTTGGAGACACACACAACCTTAAGGAGGCTAATAGGATCTAGAGGAAATGAAGTGGGTATGAGAGGTAACATAGCATAAATTGCAGAAGTAAAGGGTGATAGTAAGAACATAGCATCTAGAGTAGTTTGTTTGAATAAGAATGTATATCAGAGTGGCATGATGAGCCATTGAACATAAGAGAGTAATTTTATTTTGTAGATGTATTTGAATTAAATTAATAAATTATGAGCTTGTTGTAATTTTTATTTTAATGAATGTTGAATTTCTGTAGAGTTTGTCTAGGAAATTGTTTTGTGTTTGAGTTTGTGGTTTGCAGAGAGGAGTGCCTCTCTGCTTCACTAATTAAACAAGAGCTAGCAAGTGGAGAAGGGGAGGATTTGTTGTTGTAAGAAAATCACACAATCTCTACCAATAGTTAAAATTGTTGTTGCAAGTCAAATTTAGGCCCAAGGGGCATAAAATGAGCTACAACAATAAATACTATACTATTATCAAAAGTAGAATGATTTCATAGGTAACAAAAGATTATGATGTAGTTGATAGAGCCTAACTCCAAAACCATAAAATAATCAAAACTTTTAGACATAGAAAATAACTCACTTTGAGTAGTAATCTCACAAAATCAACATTCACAAATTAGGCACATAGTAAAAAAATAAAAGTATCCTTTGAACAAGAAATGTTCTATTAATTTCAATTTTGAACAAAAGTAACCCTTTTTCACACTTAATTTGGGAATAATTGATATTAATGCCTTGATTTAGTGTTTTAATGTGTTGTACACATTCAAATTAATCTATGGCCCTTTTTTAACTAAATATACTTAATTTTTACCTTATTTAGGGTGTTGTTAAGTTTTTATTACACTTTCACACTTATATAAGGTTTTATTAATTAATTACATTGGTTAATTGAGCTTAATTATCCCCTTTAATTCAAATTTAAGCCTTATTAATGACACTTTATGAAGGATCTAACTTGACACCCAATAATGATATATCATAACATTTATTTTGGAAAATTTGAGGTCCTAGAAAATGGTGCTAGGACCCATTCACCTTTATTGGTGAATGGGTCCTCTCCACATAATACACCCCTTTCTTTGCATTTTGAGGTGGGTTTTTGATGTTATTTCATAACCTTGAAGCATGGTCTTAGAAAGTTGTGCTAGGACTCATTTTCCTTTAGTGGTGAATGGGTCCTCCTCACATAGGATACCCCTTTTTGAATTTAATTGTAGTGGGATCATAATGATTTTAAATCCTAGATCTAGTGTTAGCTTGAATTATTTGAATTTTGGGGCTAATCTTTAGACTTAGTATAAATATGAGGTTAATTCACATAGTTTCATCTAAGACTGTGAAGAGAGAATCCTAGTACTTTACAAGAATATTATAGAGCACTTTAAGAGCATTTTAAAAGGCATTCATGGGTAGATTATTAAGACTTTATTGCAGCAATTCAAGATCATTTCATCATGTGAAAGGCATAGTGCATTCAAGCATGTTGTTGAGCTAAGCTTGTTTATGTAGCATTGAGGATCTACTTGCAAGCATTGTTACACATCTTATTTGAGATTAATATCTACATTCTTCATTGCCACTTCATGTTAGTTTGCAGATTTATACTCCAATATAACTTCCAAGGTAACAACACATCATTGTTTCATGTGCATGCTTCAATTTCATTATTTCATCATTTGGTATAATTACCTAAAAGGGGTTTGACTTAGGAAAACCCCTATTCATTAACAATCAATGATTTTTTCTCCTCTCAAATGTGTATTTGTAAATTTACAGGTTGAAGATCATGTGGAGGAGAAACTTGAAGCAAAATTGTTAAAGTTTTCAAGTTTTCAAGTTGTCATTAATAGTGCAAGAACATGGAAAGAAGGCTACAAAAATTTTCATAGGTTTTCAAGAGTTGATAACTAAGGATCTAAGAGTGCAGAAATCAAGGAACATAAACCAAATCTTATTTTCAAAAACACTAACAAGGACCATGGTGAATGAGTCCTTTATGTCCTAAAAACAACCTTCTTGCAAAAAGGTACACATCATTCTAGCCTCTCAAAACTTCCCTCATAGTTTTTGTAATAGTTAGGATTGATTCTAATTTTTATTTAGAAATTTTGGGCATCATAATTTCATGTTTTATAGGAAAATCTAGGGGTTCATCATTTTGATTAATTCATTTTGATTCAACTCCCTACTTTTTCTATTAAACACTTTCTTCTACTTCCCTCTTCTATTCTCTTCTATGCTTCTCTCCCCGTTCTTGATCCCTATTGTTTTGACCTTATTTAGCTCCTTTATTCCTTCTCTTCTTTTCTAGAACTTCCAAATATAGAATCTACTCCCCAAAACTCTCATCTAAAATTAGATGCACTGCTCAAAATTCATTCATTATTATCCCAACAGCTCCCTTCTTGGTTCAAAACTCCTCTTTCTTGTGCATGGTCCAATCTTCTTCCACATTGTCTAATATTCTTCCACTTGAGCTTATTGTAGGTATGGGTAGGAAATATTAAATTTCATAGATGTGCCAATACCATATCTCCCACTTCAAAATTATATTCCCTCCTCTTCAAATCAACTTTCTATTTATACTATTAGCTTCTCCAAGTATGTTTTTCTTTTACTTGCTAATATAAATCTTGCATGTTCTTGGAAAATTATTTTCCTTTAGAACTTCTCTTGTATCCCTTGGTATTTCCAAGCTCCCTTAGTTCTGAAATATCCCTATGGTTGTATCCATTAATAATTTAAAATAGAGTGTTGTGTGTACTTTTGTTGACTAAGTGATTGTATGCAAACTCATCTTGATGGAATACCAAATCCCATTGATTATGCTTGTCACAATGTAAACATCTTAGAAAATTTTGTAATCTTTGATTAATAAGTTAGTTTTTCCATTCATTTGAGGATGATATATAGAGCTAAACCTTAAATAAGTCCCTATTTTTTTCTAAAGTGTCCTCCAAAATTTCCTACAAATATAGCATCAAGATCTGACACTATACTTTTTGGTAAGCCATGCAATCTAACAAACTCCATGAAGAATAGATTTTCTACATGAGTGGCACTATTTATCTTTTTGTATAATATAAAGTGGGTCATTTTAAAAAATCTATCAACAACTACAAAAATAGAATCCTTACCTCATTGCTTTCTTGGCAATCCAAGAACAAAATCCATGCTTACATCTCCCCACAATTTCACTAATATGGGTAATGGGTGATATAGGGATATGTTTTTATAGCCCCCTTTGGCATATTGGAAAACATGATATCCTTGCAAAAAAATTATTATTTCTACCCTCATCGTTGGCCAAAAATATCTTGCACTAATTTCTACCATTATTTTATTACCTTCAAAATGTCCAGCTAAACCACCACAATTTTTCTCTTGTCAAATTCTTCCTTGCTGACCCTTGACGTATCCAAAGTTATTGTCCTTTGAATAAAAATATATTTTATAAAAATTAATCCATCCGTGGTGTCCTATTTATAATACTAGGTTCCATACATGTTGTCCATGCATCCCTAAAATCCACATCATCTTTGTATAACTCTTTCATAGCATCAAACCCAACTACTGCAACTCTCATTTTAGTCAATAATATTTCTCTCCTACTTAATGCATATGCTACTTCATTTGAGATTCCAATTCTATGCTTGAGGAAAAAAGCATATCTATGTAAGAATTATACCCACTTCATGTGTCACTTGTGAAGCTTAGTTTGGCTATTAATAAATTTCAAAGCATGATGATTTGTGTAAAGAATAAAGTCCTCTAGAAGTAAATAATGATGCCACTTATTTAAAGCTTACACTATGGTATAATATTATTGATCATAAATATAATACCTCTTCTTGGCATCATTAATATTTCCACTAAAATATTCAATATTTTTTCCCTCTTTATTAAGAACCACTCCTATGAATATCCCACTCCTATCATAATCCACTTGAAACAATTTTAGAAAATTGAGAAATGCTAACACTGGTTACTCGATGAACTTCTTCACCAAAATATCAAAACTTTTATCTAATGGTTTTTTCCACTTAAACTCCTTGTCTTATCTTATGGTTTTGATTATGGGTGCATGTATCCCACTAAAATTTTGAATAAATCTATGATAGTAGCAAGCTAAACCTTGGAAAAATTGAAGCTCATGTACACTCCTAGGATTTTTCCATTCAATTACAACATGTACCTTTAATGAATCCATTTTTAGCCCTTGTGGTAAGATAATATCCCAAATAAAAAAAATTCTCCTTCATAAAACTACACTTTCTCAAATTCACAAACAACTTTTCCTCCTTAATCCTTTGTAATACTTATCTAATATGAAACAAATGATCTTCCTTGCTGCTACTAAAGTTAGAATGTCATCATGGTAAACTATCTCAAATTCTCCCAAAAATAGTTTCAGTACTTCATTAGTTAACCAAATAATTTTGTTGGGTGCATTTGTTAATCTGAAGGGAATTACTAACCACTCATACAACCCCTTCTTGATCTTAAAAGAAATCTTCCACTCATTACCCTCTCTTATCCTAATTTTGTGATATCCACTCTTTAAATCATTTTTTTGTAAAATACATAGCCTTCACCAAATAGTCCATGAGATCATTCATTCTTGGAAAAGTAAAATGATACTTGATTGTTATCTTTTAATGGCTATTTAGTCTATGCGCATCCTATATTCACCATCCTTTTTGGTGCTAATGCAACTAGTATTTTGCATAGGCTAAGAATTTCTCTAATAAGTCATTTTTCTAATAGTTGTTGCAATTTTTTGTTCACCTCTTCATTTTCTATAAGTTTCAACCTATAGTAAACCTTGTGTAGGTAAACTTGACCCTAGAATCAAATTGACATGATGGCTAATGCTCCTCATAGGTGGTATTCCTTCTAGTAATTCATTGGACACAATTTCCTTATATTCTTATAGCAACCCCTTTACTTCTAAGGCATGCCATTGTTGTTTTTTGTTCTATCTACATGTAAATCCTTCGAAACCATTGCAAAACATAGTTTCCCCCCTTAATCTCTTTCAAAAAGTATTTTCCTACCACTAGTAGTCTCCTTGGACCACTCTCCATCTCTTCTTAGTTACCAATAGCATAAGAGTATGTTTTCTTCCATTTTTTTCCAAATTTTAAGTGTTTTCTCTTCCTTCATGCATTTCCTTTCTATCAAACTACCACAATATCCATATTAGTATTAAGTGAAATATATCTATAGGAATGATATAACACCACACCTAATCTTCATAAGTGCCTATAATTTTAAAATTTACTTGGAATGATTGATCAACCAAGACTTGGTGCCCTTTTTGTAACTATGCCATCATATAACTTGCGTAGGGTGAGTTGTTCCTTTTAATCCCCACTTGTCCACCATTTAAGCTAAAATTAAATTAATAGTGTTTCCACTATCTATTATGACCTTGAAACATTTTCCACCAAACTTACATATTATCATATTGGTAAATAAATTCTTCACTATAGGTTTCCTTGAAAAATGACCCTGAGTTGCCCTATGAGCAATGGAAAATAAAATAAAAGTGAGAGAGATCATTGTTGGGTTAGCGATCTTCCTCTAAATTTTATAGGTATAAATCCCTCTTATGTTAAAATTTATGTTATTCAAATTTTAAAGACGAGGTATACTTTTAAGTAGAAAGTAGGAAAGGAAAGCTAACACTTATGCATAGCCATGAAATAAATGTGATCATATGATTAAATATGAAAGGATCTTAATTTTTTTTACACAATACACATATTATGAAATCAAAGTAGTTTCAAAGGAATAAATATGACTAACATTTCAACACAAAGACTGAAACACAAGTGACAAATGGGTAATTTCATATTTAAATTTTACCACACCCCAAAAATAAAATGAATGCCACACAAATGAATACCACATTTAAAAAGAAAGGAAATATCAAGATATTTACCCAAGCTCACATACTTATCTAAGTAAATATAAAAGCATCACATTCAACTTCACATGCACACCGACAAAATGAATTCCTTTAGGAACCAACAAAATTTAATTATTCCTCCTTTTGATTGACTCACTTTTACATCACAGTGTAATGAGGATCAAAATTTTGAACCATTCTATTTTCCTTTGATTATATATTTAAAACCTTCAAAATTTAATTATCAAAGAGTCTTGAAATTGATTCTTTAAAATAATCATTAAAAATTAAAATACAATTTAAACTATATGAACTATATCATCCAAAGAAAAGCATGGCTATTATTGAGGTGGTTGATTCTATGGGTCCATATTTGCTCCATTTGTTAGGTCCTATTGATTGTTGCTAAGTTTCAATTTTTCTTTTTAGGAAAATAGAGTCAAAAATTTAGTTAGTTGTCAAAACCTTGTGGGAGTTTGACAAAGGTTTTGAAACCTCAATTGGTCCCTGCTTTATTGCTCCCTTTATTGAATTTTTGTATTCCTTCCTTTCTCTGTCCATTTATTTCTATCTCCATTTTCTATCCTTTGGAGGATCAAAGGTTACTAGTTATGTGTCAGACACTGATGAGATTGTGAGAACAACATCAACCTCCACAAAATTTGTAAAAAATCATAAAATGCTCTTTGAATTTGAAAGAATGCTCTTTAATTCTCCTTTGGATAGAAGACTTGAAGTTCTTGGTTTGATTTTGGGGCTTGATAAGGTTGTGAGAACCTCATCGAGGCCCAAAAATGTTGTGATAACCTTGTCCATTCCCGTCACTAGTTTAGAAACCAAGTAGAAGGGTCACACTTGCATCTTTCTTTCAACAACTTTAAGACCACCATTTAAGAAGAGTTCTTTTTAGTAATACATAAGCTTTGCTAGAGTTAAGGTGGGTAGTGAGAACCTCCTCAAGGCTTGACAAGGTTGTGAGAACCTCATCGGGGCCTAACAATAGTTTGGAAACTGACTTAAAGGTCAATTTTAGGTAGAAATGACTAAGTGTTGAGATATTTAAGGGACTAAAAATGACTAGGTGTCAATGAAATAAATCTTGTATGCAATTCTTATAGAGGCATACCAAACACTGAGATTAATGGTATCCTTTACCATTAGGGTTCTCTTATCAATCATAACTCCAATAAGCTCCATAACCCTTTCATTCTTAAACAATTTCAACACTATAACTTGTTTAGAGGCACAAATTCTAGTAACTACCCTAATTGCTTCCTTTGTGGTCATGTAGGGCTTATCTAACCAAATGAACTCTTCATGAATGAAACTTAAGATGATTCTTACCAATTATTTTTGGCACATAAGTTAGGAAAATATTTCCATATGTCTAACCCTTTAATAGCCACATTTTCATATTTTGGCTTGTACACACAATTCTTATTCAATAATTCATGTCAGAAAACTACAAAGGATAAAGTATGATCAATTTCATTCAAAAATTCATGGATGTAAATCCTTACATATTCAGAACAAATATGTAAGAACCTTTTAAAATTCACCATCCTTTTCAACCTCCTTTTCCTTGAATGGAAAAATTTTGTATTTAGGCCTAGGTTTCTCCACCATATTAATCACCTGAGGTGTACCCATTGATGTTTCTTTAGAAATATACAAATATTATCACTAGGGTTTCACATAGATAGCTTGAAAACATAATCACTCTTATTCACTCCAAACTCAAGCGCTCTTGATTGCAAATGAGATTGAATAATCAAAATAACACATAAAAATCCTTTCAATAGACCTAACTTTCCACCATAAATGAATTCATACTTTGTTAGCTAAATCATCTACCATAAATATTTATGTCATCACAAGAATACAAAGATGCTCAGGACGCCTCCACAAATCAAACTTCTACATTGGAATCTTCATTAAAAGGTTCAATCTTGCTCAACAGATGCACACCAAAGGGATTGGTCCAATTAATCTTCTATACTGAAATGTTCAACACTTTATCCATTTCAAGGGGCTAAAGGATTTGCAAATGATAACTCCCCTAATATAATTATCTATCTCATTTTGTCACAAGATCTTTTGTATAATACACAAGAATGGTCCATCATTCTCATTTTATCAACCTTGCTTCTCTTTCCAAACTTTTGTATCTCCCTTCTTTTGTTGACTTAGTATTTCATCTTTCTTCCCTGATTCTCAATAGGTGGCTTCACAAAACCACTCCTACAATTTTTTTCCTTATGCCCAACCTTATTTTATCTTTAGCACACAATGTTGTGCTCTAGAACAAAGTCATTTGTTGTAACCTTAGTTCTACACTTTGCAACCTTATGACCAATTTTTTTGCAAGAATAGCAATATCCATGAAAAATAATAACATCATATTTTTGAGGCATAAATAATCTTATACCCATGTTATCATTCCTTCTTTACCTAAATCTATAATCAAAAATCTTATGCATATACTTATTGTAAGAATAACAATAACCTTAAAAAGGTTGAGTGAACCTAGTAGGGGAATGTTGTCTAGCAGGTGGAGGACCTCCGAATCTCCATTGTCTTTGAACAAAAATGAATCTACATTCTTTCTTGCTATCTTGATCTTTCCTTGTATCTCTGAAGGATGTCTTCTTAGGTTCTTCAGTGGAATCATTCTCCTCCTTTGTTTTAGACTTTCCTTCTCCCTTCAAATTTTCATATAGGTTTGTTGATGCACTAGTTATAATACTTTTACCATTTTCAAAACCAAGACCATATTTTTCTTTTGATGGATTTTGAGATTTAACAATTCATCAAGTATTTCAAAACCTCTTGTTAGCTTTAAACCCTTGTCAAATTTGTTCTTTTTCTTTTTCTAGTTCTTTTGTCAAGGAAACAATCTCTTCTTCAAGATTTGAACATTAGAATTTTTTTTCAATGAGCTTCATATTCAGACACTCTTGAATTATTTTTCCTTCTTCAAATTGAACTTTCAACTTTCCAATTTTCTTCTATACTTTTTCAAGTTGGAATTGAATCTCTTCATTCTTATCCCTTTCTTCATCTAGACCATTTAGAGTAAAAATGAGATCTCATTCATAATCCACTAAAAAATCTTATATATTGAACTCAAATTCATATTCATCATCCTCCTTTTGGAGTATGATCTCTTTCTCCTGAGAACACTTCTTCTTGGACACTACATTATTATCCATGTGTTTTGAATATAGGATCTACCTCATCTATTAGGCTTGTATCAACGACCTTGTTTTGATACCAATTGTTGAACACACTATAATATTGAGGGGGAGTTTAATTGGTATGCTTTAAAATTCAATCCCAATTAACTATTGCAAATGTTGAGTTAAACCAATTAAGAATTCACCTAATTAATCAAAAAATGAAAGAAGATAAACATCCATGCAAGAAGATAGATTCCACTAGGTTTACATGGAACACTTCATAGGGAAAAATATGGTGAGAAATGCTATTAGGAGATAATGTCCTAATCTAGCCTCACAAGTAAATAATGGTTTATAATTTGATTTTTGGCTAAAACCAAAGGAAGCAAATACTTTGTGACTTTGTTTTAGGGGCTAAAACTTAAGTAAGCTACAACTCCCTAATTTATAGAAAGAACAACTGAAAGATGACTAGTTTTATGGCTTCAACCACTGATAGTCATCAATTCTACTCACTAGGTATGTACCAAATCTTGTCAAGCTCTACTCATGCACACATTCATCTTAAAAATTCCATAATAATATTCACATCTTTGATCTTCTATAAATATCATTTTCACACTTGCAAAATGAAAATTCAGTCAACCATAATCAAGGTATATTAAATTTGTAATATATAAGCCTACATATCCTTTGGCGGTATAGAAAAATTATAAAACACTATTTACATTTCACTCAGTTGACTAAGAAATAACTCATAAAACATATACAAACAATCCTTGAACTCTACTAAAACATAAATTTGTTCACACATCACCAACATACCCTAGTTGGCCTTAGCAATAACATAACTTCACAAGAACTCATACAACTAAATTGAACAATCTTCTATTGGTGCAATAAAAAAAAATGTTATGATAAAGGATAGGCATATAGAACAAGTTGTAACACTCTATCAGTGAATAACTAAACTTTTCGAGCACCAAGCCTCTTGAATCTTTAATATCTAGAATGTACTAGACATCACTAAACATGTCCACAAAATTGCATGGCCAAAACATCAAATATGGAGGAACATAGAGCATATCAACAAGCCTTCATAACCACTTTGCACTACCAAAGCACAAAAAAAAACTTTTTTACTTCTATCTTTCACTACAAAAGGTGTAATGACTTGAGATCTTGGATATAACACCTGAACAATGGGAAAATGGGTGCTTTATAACCTAGGTCATAGAACACCACTTTTCTCCTATTGTCATTGAAATATGTACTAGGAGTCCTAATTGGATTGACTATCAACCTCATAAGGTGAGTCAATTCTCAACAAGGAGGACCTAGGAGGGGGTTCTTTAAGCTTTTAGGGGTTCACCACCAAGAAAATGCTTGGAAAAGACACTTTAACATTCAACTCACAAAACGTAGTAATGTAAGCCAAATAATGAATGCAAATGATGAAATTAAGCTACACCAAGTTAGGGTAATCATACCTCAGAAGTCTAGAAATGCTGAGGATTTTGGAAATGAAAAAATGTTGTAAAAATATGCTAGGGAGGACTAAGATTCCCTTAATGTTTTCTTAGTCTTGTTGCTACTTTTCAAGGAAAATGTGGAATCTTCAGATGCTAGAATTAGATCTAAAAGAATTTTTGCAAAATATTCTCGGGAGGACTAAGATGCCCAAAGTGGCGTATTAGTCTCATTTTGAATTTCTAAAAATTCTAAATGTGGTCTTGAGCTCCAAGATCTACACTTGCTTCTCCTTAGATATGAGGTCCTAAAACTTCCAAATTTGACCTATAGATGATTTTCCTTGAAGATGAAAACTTTGGCAATGCAACTTTGCAACTTTGACAATTTTGCACTTTAAAGTATCTTCAAGTCTTCAACCTAGATTTGCAAATACAAACACATAAGAGAGGAAAAACTTGTTAATTTTTTGTAAATTGTGAATTTCCTTGGTCAAACCCTTTGTAGGTAATTAAACCAAATGATGAAATGAATAAAATTAAGCATGAAACATGAAATATGTAAATGATATCACATTGGACATGATGTCTTGTGAAGAAAATCTACAATCTACCATTTAGTGGCAATGAAAAATTTAGATCTCGGATCCTTGGATATGATGTGAACAATGGTTGCAAATAGATCTTCAATACTACATCCACAATCTTGGCTCAACAACATGAATGGATGCACTAAACCCTTGACATGATGCTTGAATCTTGATGATGGCTCCAAATACTTGATGAATTACTCTTGAATGCATAAACTTACCTTAGGAATGAATACTTGAATGTTTTGTTATGAAAAATGAGTGGAAGAACCTTTTATTTATACTTATTCATGTTTAATATCCTAAAATTACACCACCACAAGCCAACATAGGAAATCATTAATTAAAAGAGGCTAAATCCTACAAAGATTTGAAATTGAATCCTGAAAATAAGCCAAGAAGGACTAAGATTCCATAGGTGGAATCTTAGTCCCAAGGCACAAATCTCGGGGCATAGACTCCAAAAAGGGAAATTTTCAGGTATATTCAAAATTAGGGTCCCAAGACCCATGGAGGAAAAAAATGCCCTAGGTGGCGTTTTAGTCCTAGTCCATAAATTGGGGACACACAAATAGAATCATTAAATGATCTTTTATCTTTTAATGTTTTTCAGGATTGGCTAGAAAAATATATAGTTTATTAGGCTCGTGGATGCAAAATAGGACCAATTAAGCCATAAAGAAGCATAAATAAAGCAAGGTGGGCCCAAACAAGTGTGAAAATGTAAGGGTGTGCATTTTACTACACTACCTTTAGCCCCCACTTTAGTGAGAGGATGAAATTGCTTCAAACTCACATTAATGTATCCAACCACATAATCAAGAGGGGTTCATGTGTATGAATGCTAGTAAGATAGGATGGCAATGATCAAGAGGGATGATCAAGCCCCCAGGGTCGAGATCCTATGGAAAACCAACATAAGCATAGAGGAAAACACATATGGAGATGATATATGAAGCCATAACTAGATCACAAGAATACACCATCAAAGATAGAGAAATGAAAAAAAAAAGGAAAACAAAATGGGAAAGAAAAATGCTATGGATCAAGCCTCGATTGGCTGTCCAACATGGTGGACCGGGTCTAGGATATTTTTTTAAAAAAAATTACAAGTGGAACATGTTTTCCACTATGTAAACAAAACACATGCTCACAAGGGCTAGTGGGAGCTAGGTGTCCACTAGGTGAGCCCCAAGGGACCATATCAAATCCATACCTCCATGACTTTAATAAGGTACAAAAAAAATGCATGCTCACAAAGGCTAGTGAAGCTAGTTGTTCACTAGGTGAGCCCCAGGAAACCATATCAAATCCATACCTCCATGACTTTAATAAGGTACAAAAATTCATGCTCACAAGGATAGTGAAGCTATTTGTTCAATAGGTGAGCTCTATGAAACCATATGAAATCCATACCTCCATGAATTTAATAAGGACCAAAGTAAAATGCATATAACAAGAACAAGAGATGTTCAAAGGGATTTTTCTTAGTTTATATGAGGTCTTACTCTTAGGGGACATCATGCTTAACATCTCCAAGATAGGAAAATTCAAAGAAATATCACACTCTCAGAGGAAATCAAACCCAATGACACCACCAAGAAAAGGACACATCACAAGAAGAAAGAAATTTTCACAATGAAATATAAGTGTCGATGTATGCCCCCGGTTGCTAACACCATTGCTACGACAAATTTATTTAAAGTAGAAGAAGACATGAGATCTTATTCAGAAACCCCTATGCTAAGTCATATGTTTCCAATAAGCTACTTCATGCAATAGGATGGAAGGGTTGCTCAGTACGTCACATGCGAGCCAACTTAAGGCATGTTGTCCATATCCCAATCTTTCTCTTATATGTACATGAAATGTGGTCAACTAGCCAAAAGAGAAAATGGCAAGTGACATATGAGGACAAGGATATCTAACCCTTTTCCCCCACTTAGTGCAGGACAAGAGTGAGCCGAATATGATGAAAATGTGTATCAATTGGAGGAATTAGGTGCTTCAATACAAGGAAGAGTAAAAAATTCCTTGAGATGTTGAATTTTGTTACTTAAATCCTTACATTAATTAGTAGCATGGCCATGAACTCTATGATATGAAAAAAATGAATTCTTGTAGTAAAATTTATTTCATGTTCTTGGAGGGAGAGATATCAGACAATCTTGGAGAAGTCTCAGCAAGATATTATCTTGATCAATAGTAGAAGATGTTCCTTTATTTTCAAAAGATGTCATACACACACTAAATGACAAGGCTTTAGATGAAAGTGGACATAAAGGTGGCAAACCTAGATCTTTCTTGAAAGAGTATGGTATGTTAGTTTTCTTCGCATATTCATTGTAACTAGGTGTAGTAGGGAGATTGTATCCAATACTGGGTCATAACAATCTTCTAAGTCAGATGAAGGGGGTTTATTCTTTTGAGAAGGATCGCCTTCTTCACAAGAACAAAAATCCTTGTTAAAGTTATGTTCCTTCATGAGGGATGGGTGTTATATAGTCCCTACCACTACCATGGGCTAATGTTGTAGAACTAAGTTGAGTGAATGAAACACAAGGTTGTTCAGGTTTAAATTGTGATATTTTGAATTCTCCTATAAAGGGAGGTGTAAAACCCCAATCATTATTAGAACTCATATTTGAAAATGAATCGTTGCTATATGACTCTTTAGATTTTAAGGGTGAGATTTTGGATTCTTTATTGAAAGAGGCATAAAATCTAATGACCCCCAATTATCACTAAAGAAGTTTGTTGTAGGTGAAGGATTAGAATCAACTTGTATAGGTTCAACATTTTATTTTGGAATGAAATTATTAGGAGAGTTGGAAGTGTTTTGATCATGTGACTCATAGCTTCATTCATCTGCTTCAACCATGTATATCTTGTTTTTGTACTCAAATTTCATTGTACGGTGGAGAGTAGAGGGGACTCATTTCATAGCATGAATCCATGGTCTCCCCAAGAGAATATTGTATGAAAGGGATCCTTGCATGATATGAAAGCGATCCTTGCATGTATGATAGGGTTGGCTATTAACATTGTCAAAGCCACATATATGAACATCTCTAAGTTGAATGAGCCTTTTGTCTATGCCAATTTTTTCTAGGAGGTCCATGCTAAAAACATTACTTTCCACTCCATTGTCTATGAGAGTGGGCCTAATTTCAGTTTGATTAATGATCACCTTTATCATCAAGGCTTCATTTTTGTTTTGAATCTGCAGTGAGGGTAATTGGTGCAGGGGCACCTAGGCCATATTTTTGCAATTAGGGGTCAAGTATTAGTGCTTAGGGAATTTTAATGTTTTTGGTCATGAATAAGGTCCTTTGAGACAATTTTGATGTAATTGGTGAGTTTTGGGGTCTTTTTGTTCAATATGGTAAAAGTTGCAAAATGTAAAATTGTGATATGCAAAGTTGCACAAAAATTGCAAAATAGGGAATACCAATGGTTAAAGAAGTTAAAATTTTAGTTGTAGTCATATGGTTAGGTGGAATTGAAGTTTATAAGTTTAAAAGGGCATAAAAAGGCTCGTGGAAAGTTGGTTGATGTAGAAATCACAAAATTGAATATCCAATACACTCATTTTCTTGTGTTTTCCTTTAAAAATTTATGTTTCCAGCCAACTGTACAGTCTGTGTGGAGAATCATTTGGCATGAAATTAATTGGAAATATTAGGAGGGTTAATCCACCTTCAATTGCATCTAGTTTGAGGTTTATTCATTTAGTTTTGTAAATTTTATAAGAAAATTACTGTAACTTCCTGTGTAAGATTCCTCTTAAAGGTTTGAAATCATAAAATGGAGGTCTGGGCCATTCCACCCATTGTAAACTAATGTAACTCAGTGGAATGTCCCCATTATGTGTGGGCTTGGTGTTTTTATGATATTAGGAGTAGGGGAGGTGAGTTGGATGGTTAGGTGTCATGCCCTAGTTGGAAAATGTGTGGGTTTTGAGTGAATTTGATGGGTTTAAGAAGGGAAATGGTTGTAACCCTTCGGAGCAGCAATTCTTAATGTTAAATTAAGCTTGTGCAAGAAAAAATAGATGTGTTTGAGTTGTTTTTAGAGTGAGATAAGCGAGGGAAAGTGTATTTTCAATAAACCCTCCTAGGGAAGGGTTAAATTGAGAGTTTGGTGTTGAAGAGGCTAAATGAGAGTTTCTCCTGATGAAAGTGATTGATTTTGGATGGTTGTAGTTGAGTTAATGATTATCCATAGATATTTGAGGTTGGGAAGGTGAATTGAGAATACTCGCTTTGGAAAATAGGCCTAATTAGCCAAGTAGGACATTGTAGAAGCCTTTTTTTTTTATGAGGTTGGTCCAAAGTGACCTATGGGGATTTTGAGATATGTTGTAGTAGGGAAAAAAGGGTGTCTGAAAGTGTAATTGGTTAGTGGGTTATAGTTTTGATTTGTGAGATTTTATAAAAAACATAGGTATGTAGACCTACTAGTGAAACTGGATTGTTTTAAGAAAAGTTGATGAAATAGGAATTTAAGAGTTGCAAAGTTGTTTCAAGGGATTTTAATTGTGTTTGGAAATTGATTGCATCCCTGCTTTGCATCAATTTCTATAGCATAGGTATTAGATTCTTTGAGGGTAAAAATGTGGATAGAAAGATGCAAAAGATGGAAGAGAAGACTGAAAGAGAGATTAGGAAGTTGAAGGAACTTCAAAATAGGTTGGCAGCAACACTAGAAAGTGTTGAAGTAGGGTAGAAAAGAGGTATGGTTGTGAGTGGTGAAAGTGACACTGAAGATGAAGAAGATGAAGAATATGAAGATGTGGAAGAAGAGTTGGATCTTGAAGATCAAAAGATAGCAAGGATATTGAAGGTAGTAAAAGGAAACAAACACAAGGTAAAAGTTGGTTTCCTATGTATGATGGTAATCTTGATGATGAAGCATTGTTAGATTGGATTGCGGCTTTGGATAACTACTTTGAATGCAAGGATGTACCTAATGAAGAAAAGGTGAAGATAGGAAAAACTAAATTGAAGGGGCATGCACTTGTTTGGTGGGATTATGAACAAGCTAAAAGGAGAAGAAAAGGTAAGTCTAAAATAATTTCATGGGATAGGATGGTAGCCAAATAAAAAGGTAAGTTTTTTCCAAGTGATTATGCAATTCAGATTTCTAAGAAGCTTCAAGATTTGAAACAAAGGGAAATGGATTTGAAAACTTACACTATTGAGTTTTATAAGTTGAGCATAAGAGCAGGAAAAATGGTTGACAATGTAGAAAAGGTGGCTAATTATCTTAGTGGACTAAAGTTCAACATCTAGGATGAATTGAGTTTGCACAATCTAAGGACAATTGAAGAATGCAACCAAATGGCTATAAGGGTAGAAGAAAAAGTGAAAAAAAGGCAAGATAAGACAAATAGAGGTAGAGGCAACATGTCAAGAAGGATGGGATCGTATTCTACTTCAAGAAAATCCAATGAAAGCCAAGGAAATGTATATAAAGAACAAGGACAAATTGTTGATCAACATGGTGGATTCAAAGGCTCTAGAGGCAGATTTGGAGAATGTAGAAGTACAAGCATATTTTTAGGTAGATGTTATAATTGTAATGAGTTTGGGAATTCAACATACAAGTGTCCTGAAAGACAGGGTTCTACTTCAAGTGGGGGTGAAAGGAGAAGTGAAAGAAGGGATCAAATAGTGAAAGGCTCAAATAGTGAAAGAAGATGAATGTGAAAGCACAAATTCTCAAAATATAGTTGCTTCTCTAGAAGTTGGGGACTTGTTGATGGTTAGAAGACAACTCCTCAAGGAAAAAAAGGAGAAAGAACAAAATCCAACAAGAGCTTTATTTAGAACTACACAAAAATACAAGAGTAAGGTATGCAAGGTATTCATAGATTTAGGTAGCACTCAGAATATGGTCTCTAATGACATGATAGATAAGTTGAAGTTACAAAAATTTCCTCATGAAAATCCATATAAGATATCATAGTTGAATGATAACCAATCCATCTTGGTTAGTGAACAAGCTTTGATTGAATACAATATTGGTGGTTATAAGGATAAAGTTGTTTGTGATGTTGTACCAATGGATTATTGTCATGTATTGCTTGGGAGACCATGGAAATATGGAAAGCATGCCATATATGATTGTAGAAGCAATAGTTATCAAATTAAGCATGAAGGGAATGGTTTTACACTAACTCCATTGCAAGGAGGTTTTGAGGATTAGTCTAAGACAGCAAAGGTGATTATGTTTGGTAAGAAAGAGTTTGTGAAGACAAAAGAAGAGGGGCCTAAGGAGTTTTCAGCCACTCCTGGATCATCCCACAATAATGGGTTACACTTTTTTGCCAAACTTGACATTGAAATCAAAATTTTCAGAGAAAACTTCACTTTCTGACATTTATAGTAGGTAAACTATTAGGAATTTGAGAATGATGTAAACTAGTGATTTGTGAGATTTTTTCTATAGATTTTAAATGTATTTTTTTTAAAAAAAAATGAAATTAAATTGTACTTTTTTTGCGTCTCCCTTGATAACTAGTTTTTAATAGTAAACAACATTTTTAAAAAGTGGTGTGTACTTCAGCTCACATAACTTTTTTTCTAAAAAGGATAAAACTCTAATTCTTTTGAATTTAGGTTGGTAACACAAGTATCTAGGGCTTTAATTTTGTTTCATAGCATTTTGTTGAATATTTTTCTTTTAATTAAGTTTTGAAGTCAAAACATTTATAATTTAGACATAGGTGCATTTCGGCTCACATAACTTTTTTGGTATGTATTGAAATTCAATTTTTCTTTTTTTGTTAGAACAAGGACATCAATACCTAGTGGATATATATTTTTCAAAAAAAAATTCCTCAAATTTACTATTTTTCCACAATGATTTTTCATCGAACTTCACGTTCGGTGAAAAACCTATGTACAATAAAACTATAAAATAGAATATAAAATAAAAACAAAATATATTAAATTTATAGTTGTTGGAAAGCATGTTTCGATCACTACAATCATCCAACTTGGTTTATCAAGTTGACTCCATTTCCACCTCCTTCCCAAGCTTCGATAGTAAAAAAAATGCATAAATTTTGAAATTGTGGAGGGGAAGGCGAAAAAGGGGGGTTCATTAGAACCCCCCTTCTAATGAAGGTGGTTCATTTGAACCCCCTTCATTAGAAGGGGGGTTCATTCGAACCCCCCTTATATGGTGCAAAAGGGGGTTCATTAGAAGGGAGGGGGGTTCATTAGAAGGGGGAGGGTTCATTAGAAGGGGGGGTTCATTAGAAGGGGGGTGGTTCATTCGAACCCCTTCATTAGAAGGGGTAAACCATTTTAATTTTTTTGATGAGCATTGCTAAGTATTCTTCATTTGAAAAATTGTAACCCACTATTGTGGGTTTACCCTCCTACATTTGAAAACATCAAGATAGTAACCTTGAAGGATGGAATGAAGCTAGAAGGGAATGGTATTGAGGCAAAAAACAAATATGGTAATACAGTGATAAGATTGCAAAGCTAAAAAGATAAGATCTTGGTAGGGATAATGTTTTGTCTTGTGATTCCAAAAGGGACTTGTAAACAAACTGGTTTTTTCAATACAGAGGTTTATAGACCTATGAATGTAGTGGTCTTTGGGACAAACAATCTAATGACAAAGGTAAAGGCCAAGGATGGAGTGAAACAAGGTGAAAGGAAAAGCCAAAATATTGAGTTTGGATATGCAACATAGGTAAAGGTGAAGCAATTTCATGATGCAGATGGTAATGATGTGTTAGCAAGTATAACCTCAATCTCAGATAAGGAAATTTTTGAAAGTATGGAACAGGTTAGTTTGGGAAGATGAGACAATGTCAAGGTGAAAGAAAGTTCAGTGGTGTAAAGCATGATGCAAGGTTTCAGTACCTAAAGCAGTGGAATGGATCACCCAATAGGACATGTAGAAGACAAGGAGATTCAATGATCAGACATATTCTCATACCATGTAATTCTATAGGGACTTGTTGACCTTTTTCAGGCTGGGTGTATGGTGCAGAGGCACCTAGGCCATGTTTTTTCAATTAGGGGTCAAGTGTTAGTGATTAGGGTGTTTTAATTTTTTTGGTCATGAATAAGGTCCTTTGAGACCATTTTGATGTAATTGGTGAGTTTTGGGGTCTTTTGGTTCAATATGGTAAAAGTTGGAAAATGTTGTAAAATTGTCATATGCAAAGTTGCACAAAAATTGCAAAATAGGGAATACCAACTGGGTATGTGCAGAATCATGATGGGCCAAAAAGTGGCAATATGATGGGTATGTGGCTGATGGCTATTTTTTTACCTAAAATTGATGAAATGAAAAGGGTTTTTAAAGAAGATTCTCAGCTTGCCACCGATATAAATTATGCTTTACTTTGAATTTAATAAGTAATTATTATTCATTTTCTATTCAAATTATGACTAAAGTCCTGATCGATAGGCTCATTGAAAAATTCTATAGCTTTCAAATGGTATCACATTTTTTGAATCCAAAACATGTGTCACATTCTATGCTTCACATACTATAGGATTAAAAAAAGAAAAATTTAATTTCAAAAAGTTTTGACCAAGTTAAGGTGGTCAGACATATGAGTTTTTATATTTTTTAAAAATTTGTAATAAAAATTCATAATTAATTATTTACTAAAATAAAAAATTACAAAAAAATATGCATCACATTGGGGCATGAGTCCTCTACTTATATCTAAAATTTTATAAAAAAAAATTATCATTTTATTGTGGTTAGGGTGGTCAGACAAACACCTACGTCTTATTTTTTCCTTGAAATTTAAGTACCACTGCATTGAAATTTCAAATTTTCACCAAATAGATTTTTTTTTTAAACAAACCTAGTAGTTTAGAAACTACATTCAATTTGCTATAGATTCTATTCTTACATATTTTTTAAATAATATAGATAACTTATTCAAATTTTTACGTCAAATTGCCTAACTCTGATTTTTCTAATTTTTTTGCCACTTAAGGGTCTATTTTTTCCATGATGATCCTGCACATGCCCAACTCTCAAAAAGGTTCAAATGGTAGTTCTAGTCATTTTGTTAGGTGGAATTGAAGGTTACAAGTTTAAAAAGGTCTCAAAAGGCTTTTGGAAAGTCCGTTTATGTAGAAATCACAAAATTCAATATCTAATACACTCATTTTCCTTTGTTTTCCTAAAAAAAATTGTGTTTCTAGTCAACTGTACGGTACATACATAGAATCATTTGGAATGAAATGAAATGGAATAGTTAGGAAGGTTAATTCACCTCCAATTTTATCTACTTTGAGGTTTATTCATTTAGATTTGTAAATTTTATAAGCAAATTACTATAACTGCCTGTGTAAGATTCATCTTGAAGGTTTGAAAGTATAAAATGGAGGTTTAGGCCATTCCACCCATTGTAAACTACTATAACTCAGTGGAATGGCCCCATTATGTGTGGGCTTGGTATGTGTATGATCTCAGGATTAGGGGAGGCGAGTTGGATGGTTAGGTGTGATGCCCTAGCTGGAAAATGTGTGGTTTTTGAATGAATTTGAGGGGTTTAAGAAGGGAAATGGTTGTAACCCTTGGGTTCAGCAATTAATGTTGTTAGATTAAGATTTTTCAAGAAAAAAATAGATGCGTTTGAGGTGTTTTTAGAGTGAGATAAGCGAGGGAAGGTGTATTTTCAATAAACCCTCCTAAGAAAGGGTTAAATTGAGGGTTTGGTGTTGAGGAGGCTAGATGAGAATTTCTCCTGATGAAAGTGATTGATTTTGGATGGTTGTAGTCTGGTTAATGCTGAACCACAAATATTTGAGGTTGGGAAGGTGATTTGAGCATACTTGCTTTGGAAAATAGGCCTAATTGGCCAAGTAGGACATCGTAGAAGCCTTGTTTTGATAAGGTTGGTACAAAGTGAAATATGGGGATTTTGAGATATGTTGTAGTAGGGGAAAAAGGGTGTCTAAAAGTGTAATTTTTTAGTGGGTTCTAGTTTTGATTTATGAGATTTGATCAAAAACCTAGGTCTGTAGACCTACTAGTGAAACTGGATGATTTTAAGAAAAGATGATGAGATAGGAATAAATTAAGAGTTGAAAATTTGTTTTAAGGGATTTTAATTGCTTCCTTTATCTACATTGATTGGTATTATATCATAGGTATCATATTCTTTGAGGGTGAGAAGTGAGAATTTGAAGACTCAAGATGAATCTGAAGGTTAACAATGTGGCTACAAAGATGCAAGAGATGGAAGAGAAGACTAAAAGAAAGATTAGGAAGTTGAAGGAACTACAAAATGGGTTGGTGGTAAGACTGGAAAGTGTTGAAATAGGGCAGAAAAGAGGTATGGTTGTGAGTGATGAAAGTGACACTAAAGATGAAGAAGATGAAGAGTATGAAGATGTGGAAGAAGAGTTGGATCGTGAAGACAAAAATATGGAAAGGCTACTAAAGGTAGTAAAAGAAAACAAACACAAGGTTAAAGTTTATTTTCCTGTGTATGATGGTAATCTTGATGATGAAGCATTGTTAGATTGGATTGCAACTTTGGATAACTACTTTGAATGTGAAGATGTACCTAATGAAGAAAAGGTGAATATAGCAAAAACTAAATTGAAGGGGCATTCACTTGTTTGGTGGGATTATGAACAAGCTGAAAGGAGAAGAAAAGGTAAGTCTAAAATAATTTCATGGGATAGGGTGTTATCCATATTAAAAGGTAAGTTTTTTTCCAAGTGATTATGCAATTCAGATGTTTAAGAAGATTCAAGATTTGAAACAAAGGGAAATGGATGTGAAAACTTACACTAGAATGAGTTTTATAAGATGAGCGTAAGAGCAAGACATGTATATGGTTGATGATGTAGAAAAGGCGGCTAAGTATGTTAGTGGACTAAGGTTCAACATCCAGGATGAATTGAGTTTGTACAATCGAAGGACAATTGAATAATGCTACCAAATGGCTATAAGGGTAGAAGAAAAAGTGAAAATAAGGATAAGACAAATAGAGGTAGAGGCAGCACATCAAGAGGAAGGGAATCATATTCTACTTCAATAAAATCCAATGAAAGCCAAGGAGATGCATATAAAGAATAAGGAAAAATTGTTGATCAATGTGGTGGATTCATAGGCTCTAGAGGTAGATTTGGAGGAGGTAGAAGTACAAACATATTTTCAGGTAGATGCTATAATTGTAATGAGTTTGGGCATCCAACATACAAGTGTCCTGAAAGAAAGGGTTCTGTATCAAGTGGGGGTGAAAGGAGAAGTGAAAGAAGGGCTCAAATAGTGCAAGAAGATGAATGTGAAGGTACAAATTATCCAAATCTAGTTGTTGCTCCAGAAGTTGGGGACTCTTTGATGGTTAGAAGACAACTCCTCAAGGAAAAAAAGGAGAAAGAACCAATGCAAAGAAGTGCTCTATTTAGAACTACATACAAATGCAAGGGTAAGGTATGCAAGTTAGTCAAAGATTCAGGTAGCACTGAGAATATGGTCTCTAATGACATGATAGATAAGTTGAAGTTAAAAAAAATTCCTCATGAAAATCCATATAAGATATCATGGTTGAATGACAACCAATCCATCTTGTTTAGTGAACAAGCTTTGATTCAATTCAATATTGGTAGTTATAAGGATAAAGGATTTTGTGATGTTGTACCAATGGATTGTTGTCATGTCTTGCTTGGGAGACCATGGCAATATGACAAGCATGCCATATATGATTTTAGAAGAAATAGCTATCAAATTAAGAATGAAGGGAATGGTTTTATACTAACTCCATTGCAAGGAGGTGTTGAGGATTAGTCTAAGGCAACAAAGGTGATAATGTTTGGTAAGAAAGAGTTTGTGAAGAAAAAGGAAGAGGTGCCTAAGGAGTTTGCAACCACTCCTGCATTTCAAAACATCAAGACAGTAACCTTGAAGGATGGAATGAAGTTGGAAGGGAATGGTATTGAGGCAAGAAAAAATTTGATAATACAGTGATAAGATTGCAAGGTTGGCAAGATAATATCTGTGTAGGGACAATGTTTTGTCCTTTGATTCCATAAGGGACTTGTAAACAAACTAGTTTTTTTAGTACAAAGGTTTATAGACCTGTGAAAGCAGTGGTCTTTGGGATAGAGAATCTGATGATAGGGGTAAAGGCCAAGGATGGAGTGAAAAAAGGTGAAAGGAAAATCCTAAAGATTGAGTTTGGATATGTAGAAAAGGTAAAGGTGAAGCATTTTCATGATGAAGATGGTAATGATTTGTTAGTAGGTATAACCTCAATCTCATATAAGGAAAAAGTTAGAAGGTATGGAATAGGTCAGTTTGGGAAGATGAGGCAATGTAAAGGTGAAAGCAAGTTCAATGGTGTAAAGCATGATGCAAGGCTTCAGTACCTGGATTAGTGGAATGGATCACCTAGTGGAAGGACATGTAGAAGACAAGGAGATGCAATGATCAAACATATTCTCATGCCAAGTAATTCTCTAGGGACTTGGAGACCTTTTTTTAGGTCAGGTGTATGGTGCAGGGGCATGCAGGTCATTTTTTTGCAATTAAGGTTCAAGTGTTAGTGCTTAGGGTGTTTTAATGATTTTGGTCATGAATAAGGTACTTTGAGACCATTTTGATGTAATTGGTGAGTTTTGGGGTCTTTTGGTTCAAAATGGTAAAAGTTGCAAAATGTTCTAAAATTGTCATATGCAAAGTTGTACAAAAATTGCAAAATAAGGAATACCAACTGTCAAAGAAGTTAAAATGGTAGTTGTAGTCATTTGGTTAGGTGGAATTGAAGGTTAAAAGTTTAAAATGTTCTCAAAAGGCTCGTGGAAAGTTGGTTGATATAGAAATCACAAAATTGAATATCTAATACATATTTTCCTACATTTTGGTAATTTTTTTTGTGTTTCTAGTCAATTGTATGGTCTGTATAGAGAATAATTTTGCATGAAATGAATTATAACAATTAGGAGGGTGAATCCACCTTCAATTGCATATAGTTTGAGGTTTATTCATTTAGTTTTGTAAATTTTATAAGCAAATTACTGTAACTACCTGTGTAAGATTCATCTTGAAGGTTTGAAAGCATAAAATGGAGGTCTGGACCATTCCACCCATTGTAAACTATTGTAACTCATTGGAATGGGACCATTATGTGTGGGATTGGTGTGTGTATGATCTGAAGAGTAGGGGTGGTGAGTTGGATGGTTAGGTGTGATTCCCTAGTTGGAAAATGTGTGGTTTTTGAGTGAATTTAAGGGGTTTAAGAAGGGAAATGGTTGTAATCCTTAGGGGAAACAATTCCTATTGTTATATTAAGCTTTTGTAGGAAAAAATAGATGTGTTTGAGGTGTTTTTACAGTGAGATAAGCGAGGGAAGGTGTATTTTCTTTAAACCCTCCTAAAAAGGGTTAAATTGAGCATTTGGTGTTGAGGAGGCTAGATGAGAGTTTCTCTTGATGAAAGTAATTGATTTTGGATGGTTGTAGTCTGGTTAATGCTACCACTTAGATATTTGATGTTGGGAAGGTGATTTTACCATACTTTCTTTGCAAAATAGGCCTAATTGGCCAAGTAGGACAATGTAGAAGCCCTTTTTTGATGAGGTTGGTCTAAAGTGACCTATGGGGATTTTGAGATATGTTGTAGCTGGGGAAAAAAGGTTTCTAAAAGTGTAATTGTTTAGTGGGTTCTAGTTTTTATTTGTTACATTTTATCAAAAACCTAGGTCTGAAGACCTACTAGTGAAACTAGATGGTTTTGAGAAAAGTTGATGAGATAGGAATTTAATTGTTGCAAACTTGTTTCAAAGGATTTTAATTGTGTTTGGAAATTGATTGCCTCCTTGCTCTACATCAGTAATTCATGTTTAGGGAATGTGATTTCTGACCATGTTACTTGCATGGGACAAAAGGAGGATGTTAAATTATTCAATTTCATATAAGATTGGATCTCCTCCTACTTTATTTGCAACATTTCTTGAAATAGAAACTTGTATGTAGGTGATAGTTGAATGAGTTGCCATACAAATATGTTACCAAGAGTATTTTAAGATCTTCAACTATATTATGAAAAGGTGAATGAGGAGAATTAGAAAAAATATGTTGAGGTGATAATGATGTTGCGGGAGCTATTTTTGGTGCCCTACATGTTTGAGCAATTTTGTTATATCTTGGTTGTTGCAAAATATTGTTAGATTACATCGTATATTTCAAGAAATATCTTATTTTCTTATGTGATTCATTAAGGGGAGGTGACTTAGGAAGCTCGCTAATTAAAGGAGATCCAATTTGTGTCATTAGAACCTCAAAAATGTTGTCTTTATTTGCATGTTCTCTTAGTGAAGAAGAATCTAATGTATCTTCATGTAAGGAAGGCTAATTACATGTGTCAATGTTTAAATTTTCTTGCACCATGATATCCTCCCTAGGAGGAGATTTTTTAGGAGAACCACAAACTAAATGTTCATGACACTCAAAGGTATGTTCTTCTAAAATTAGTTCATCACAAGTAGGGGAATGATCAATTGTTGAATTTTCCTTCTCAATAAGAGTTTCCCTAGGTGTAGAGGGATACCTAATATTTTCATGACTTTCATCGATCAAAGTATCTTCTTCAAAACTGGGAGAGATACTAGGAGAAGAAAAAATGTTATTGTCATTATTACCTATGGTTGTGTTGTCTTTTCCATTAATGTATTGTCCACTAAGAGAGGTAAGAGGAGAGAACAACTAGGACTCTCAAAACTCTCATTGATTAGTTCTTATAACATCAAAACATCTTCTTCACCAATAAGAGAGATTAGGAGAAGAACAAATATGAATGTTAGGATTGTCCACTTGGTTGTATTCTCTTTACTAAAACACTCTCATAGGGAGGGGATATGAGCTTTTTCTTAGCATTCCTAGACAGGTAAGGTACAAACATTATTTGACCAAAAATTAAAATCACTTTTAACCATCTCATACAATAATTTAATAATGTAAGCAATGTATATCCAAAGATGCAAAACAGTTTTATCCATTGAATGCAAAACCTTAAGAATAAAATAATGTATATCCAAAAATGAAAATCACTTTATCAAACTTATGCAAAGTTTTATGAATGTAAACATTGTATATGTAAAAGTGAAAAGTACTTTTATCCATATTATGAATTTTTTTATAAATGTGAGCATTTTCAGATCTAATGATGCTTGTACTTGAAATGGTTTGAAAAATGAGTTCCCTAAATTTATGTTTTTGACCTAGATGCATAAAATAGATGTTCCCAAAACTTTATAGACTTATAGTATATGTTACCAGGAGGCTCAAGAAGCATAGAAAAGCACATTTAAATCCTGAAAAACCTACAAACTGCAACTTCAAACTCATTAGGGACTAAGATGGAAATAAGGGAATTTTAGTCCTACTGAAGGAATTTGAAGGGTATAGAAACTGGAACAAAATCCAATCAACTTAGAAAGGATTCTAAGGTAAAAACCTAGAGAAGGATGAAGAATCCTATAAGGGTGTTTTTGTCTCAGTGGAGGGTTTTTTAGAAAAACAACAAATTATGTGTTGTTAATAATGTTCCCAAATTTCCTACCTAGGGATTGATGTTTCAAAACTATTTTTTTGAAAATGAATACAAGAAAAACTAGTGACAAGCAATTGGATGCAAAGTTGAATGCAATTTTTTTCAATTTTGGATGCAATAATAATGTTTCTAAATGCAATTAGGATGATGAATAATGCACTTTTTAGTTTTTCAATGACGTAAAATGATGCAAGCAAGCAGAAATTTAAACTACATGCACTTTCACTAATACAAATATGAGAAACCCTAGATGCAATTTCACTAAATATGAGAAACCCTAGATGTAATTTCACTAATGCAAGATGTAATGCAAGAATGAGTGCAACCTATATCTAGGAATGTAATGGAATCCAAATAAGAAAATGAATGCTCAAAATGTTGGGTTCACCAAAATGATTAATAGGAAAATGGGTGCTTTATAACCTAGGTGGGTATGTGCAGGATCATCATGGAAAAAATAGGCCCTTAAGTGGCAAAAATATCAGAAAAATCATAGTTAGGAAACTTGGCGTAAACATTTGAATAAGTTATCTATATTATTTCAAAAATATGTAAGAATAGAATCTGTAGAAAATTGAATGTATTTTCTAAAATACTAGGTTTGTTTAAAAAAAAAAGAAATCTATTTAGTGAAAATTTGAAATTTCAATGCAGTAGTACTTAAATTTCAGGGAAAAAATAAGAAGTAGGTGTCTGTCTGACCACCCTAACCACAATAAAATGATAATATTTTTTATAATATTTTAGATATAAGTAGAGGACTCATGTCCTAATGTGATGCATATTTTTTTGTAATTTTTTTCCAAGTAAATAATTAATTATGATATTTTTATTAGAACTTTTAAAAAATATAAAAACTCGTATGTTTGACCACCTTAACTTGGTCAAAACTTCATGAAATTCAATTTTTATTTTTTTAATCCTATAGTATGTGAAGCATATAATGTGACACATGTTTTGGATTCAAAAAATGTGATATTGTTTGAAAGCTATATTTTTTTTTCAATTAGTCTATCAATGACGAATTTAGTCATAATTTGAATAGAAAATAAATAATAATTACTTATTAAATTCAAAGTAAAGCATAATTTATATTGGTGGAAAGCTGAGAATCTCCTTTAAAAAACCTTTTTGTTTCATCAATTTTGGGTAAAAAAAAAGTCGTCAGCCACATACCCATCATATTGCCACTTTTTGGCCCATCATGATCCTGCACATACCCTAGTCATATAACACCACTTTTCTCCTATTGTCATTGAAATGTGTCTGAGGAGTCCTCATTGGATTGACTATCAACCTCAAAAGGTGAGTCAATTACCAACAAGGAGGAGCTAGGAGGGGGTTATTTAAGCTTTTAGGGGTTCACCACCAAGCAAATGCTTGGAAAAGACACTTTAACACTCAACTCACAAAATCTAGTAATGCAAGCCAAATAATGAATCCAATTGATGAAATTAAGCTAGACCAAACTAGGGTATGTGTACCTAGGATGTCTGGAAATGTGATGAGGATTCTGGAAATGCAAAAATGTTGTCAACATATGGTAGGGAGGACTAAGAATCCCTTCCTATTGTCTTAGCCCACTGTTGTGTTTTAGGGAAGATGCAAAATATTTGGATGTCAGAACTGAATCTAAAATATTTTTTGCAAAATATGCTCAGGAGGACTAAGATGCCAAAAGTGACATATTAGTCCCATTTTGAATTTCAAAGAACTCTGAATGTGGTCCTAAGCTCCAAGTTTTTCACTTTTTTCTCCTTAGATCAGAGGTTCTAAAACATCTAGATTTGACCCATAGGTGAGTTTCCGTGAAGATGAAAACTTTTGAAATGCAACTTTGCAACTTTGACAATTTTGCACTTTAAAGGATCTTCAAGTCTTTGACCTAGATTTACAAACAAAAAACACAAGAGAGGAAAGCATTGTTGATTGTTAGTAAATGGGGGTTTGACTTGGTCAAACCCCTTGTAGGTAATTAAACCAAATGATGAAATGAATGAAATGAAGCATGAAACATGAAATATGTAAATGATGTCACCTTGGATGATGTTTTGTGAAGAAAATATGTAATCTACCATGTAGTCTCCATGAAGAATGTAGATCTTGGATCCTTGGATATGATGTGAACAATGGCTGCAAATGGATCTTCAACACTACATCCACAATCTTGGCTCAACAACATGAATGGATGCACTAAACCCTTGACATGATGCTTGAATTGTGATGATGGCTCCAAATACTTGATGAATTGCTCTTGAATGCATAAACTTACCTTAGGAATGAATAATTGAATGATTTTTATGAAAAATGAGTGGAGGAACCTTGTATTTATACTTATTCATGCTTAATATCTTTAAATTACACCACAACAAGCCAACATAGGAAATCATTAATTACAGGAGGCTAAATCCCACCAAGATTTGAAATTGAATCTCAAAAATAAGCCGAGGACTAAGATGCCCTAGGTGGTGTCTTAGTCCCAAGGCTCAAATCTCATGGCACAGACTCCAAAAAGGGACCTTTTCAGGTATATTCAAAATCAAGGTCCTACGAACCATTGAGGAAAAAGATGCCCTAGGTGGCATTTTTGTCCCAGACTAGAAATTAGGGACACATAATCAAAATCATTAAATGATCTTTTATCTTTTAATATTTTTTAGGATTCACTAGAAAGCTATATAGTTTATTAGGCTTGTGGATGCAAAATAGGACCAATTATGCCATAAAGATGTTGGAATCAAGGAACACTAAGAGGGGGTGAATCAGTGTTCTACAATTTTTAACTTTATTAATTTGATCTTTAAAGCACTGATAACATTCAACCAAAAGAAAGATGCATGAACATAAGACAAGTAACCACAACACCATAACACAAGGATTTTTTATGTGGAAACCTGCTAGGGGAAAAAACATGGTGGAGGTCAATCCACAATATGATCTTAGTATACTCAAAAAGATGTTTACAAAATGGAAATGCACATGCATTTAGGCACACTACCTAGAGCTCATTGCTCAAAAACAGAAAGGCTCATTGCATTACAATCAGTGTCAAAAGACAACTGGAGTTGTGAACTATGAAATAGCATCTACAAATGCTTGAGAATATTTTTGGTTATGCACATCAATCACTTTCTTTACCTTCTGTTTGATTTTTCTCTTCTTCTTTGTTTTGCTTTAACTTGCATCACAAATCCTTTATTGCACAAGTGAAACTGTGCATAATTTCTTACAATTCTTCTGATATTCATAACAAACTTTGCACATATATCAAAATGATGTAAATAATTGCTTATATATATCCGCTGCTAAGGATTTAATTGCTAAATACCGACTTCAACAAAAATAGAAAATATTTTCAAACCGTCAGCTCAATCCATAATTAATTTTCAATCGGAATGAACCAAATTCAGCCACAATATAGTGAGGACCCAAATCAACATGCTCAAACACAAAAACAGTTAAACAATTACTCCTCGAATATCTACAACATTCTACATTCACCAAGTCGGCCTTCTTGCACTAATGAACAGAAAAAACAATCAACCAGATCGTCTAACTTCCACACAAATTGATATGAGGCTCTAAGATTCAAGGATAGCATAGATCATACATCGAACAACCTTTCCTAAGATCCACAACTCAAAAATATAATAGAAAATTGAATATGAATCGATGAACACAATTCTTTCAGATGCTCTGTTCTAGTTTGATAGTTAATTACAAAACTTTGATCTGACTTCTAGTATGATCAAATGATGACGTGTTGATCAAATCACTGACTATGGTTGCTATTAGTGACAACACTAGAAAACATTTTCAATGTCTCTTGCCAACAATCTCTTCCTTTGGCATTGATGGCAACACTTAGTGAAAAATGACTAAGTGTCAGATCAATACCAACATGAATTACGCTTCCAACCTTCCAAACTTCAAAAACACAACTCCCCTTGAGATGATTAAGGAATTTTTCACAATCCCACTCTCCCCCTTTGACATCAATGGAAAAGGCAGGAATTTTCATACCAAAAATCAAACAAAAACATCTATGAACAAATTGCATATGTACAAACATGCTCCACTAACTTACATAAACTTGAATAAGTCTACAAAATTGGTCTTCAATAGGTTCAAACTTGTGTCCCAACACTTATTAAGACTCTCCAAGATAGTCATGTGACCAAAAAATAGATAAGACTGCATCTCTACAGACTCAAGGTTCACTGGATCACTAACCGTCAAAGCTTCTTGTGCTTCCTTCAATGCACTCAACATTGTTTGCATCTTCAGACCAATTAGGCCTCTAAGCTCACATGCTCTTTCCACAATTCTACCATTATCATGCTTCAAAATATTTATCTTGTCAAGTAAGGATATAACCTAACCTTCTTTCTTTCCAATAGAAATAGTTAAAGGATCAAAGGCTTTAGAAATATCAGCTAACTATTTCCCATGATCCTTAATCTTCTTCTCATTGTCCTTAGTAAATTTAGACAAAGATAAACATGACTTATAGATCTTTCCTCCTTCAGATAGTGCACCTTAAATATTCTTCACACAGGTAGCTAATAATGATTTTTCATTAGCAATCATGCACTTTACCCTATTGAATCTTTTATCATCAACTTCCTTCTATACCTTGTCCTCAACTAACTTCTCAAGGGACTCAAAATGAGTACTTACAGAATTAATAAGCTTCTTCAGCTCACCAGAGGGATAACCAGATGGATCCTTAACATGAGAAGGCATGATTCTCACCAAGATGCTAGATGCAAGACTCAATAGATTACTATCCTCAATGTGAGCCTTCAACAATTCTTCCCTAGCCTTCGCCTGAGCAAATGATGCAACTTTCAATTTTTGAATCAGAGACAAAGTAGCCAAATTAATAGGACCTTCACCCAATTCAAGGTCAAACTCTTCCTATTTCTCTTCTAGAAATTTCTTCACTTCCTCTGCAGTGTCTCTTGCTTCCATAGGAACTTCCTTTACTTCAACCTTCTTTTCTTCAATCACTATTTCCTCAGCTACAAATTCTTGATTATCTTTAGGAATTTCATCTTCTTTAGTTGTCACATCTTTAGGAGCTTCAATCTCCATAGGAACTTATGTATCATGCAAATCAAGAGGAATCTGAGTGTCCTCAGCTATATCTTCCTTTACCTTTTCAACCATTGGATTAGATGCAATATCTACATCATGACCTTCTTCAGAAACAACATTGATTCTATTCTTTAACAAAACTTCCTTTAGAATTCTTTCAGTTTCTTTTGCTACCTCTTTATTCTGACCAATCATAAGCTTGTTTACTCTTGTTTTTCTCTTGAAATCCTTCTTAGCACCATTCAAAATTGTCTTCATTTCCTCAATAGACATCACTAGACATAAATTTGTAAGAATGTGCTCTCTCATTTGCTCATCTTCAGTTCTTACATTCAATATCATCATTTCCAAAACTTCATATAGTCCCTTAGGCAACTCGGACATGATCTCAATAAGAGTCAAATTGAAAGCATTCAAATAATTTATTGTTGCTTCTTCAAGAATTCTTTGACCAACACTATCAAAGTTATCATACCATTCACATAGTGGCTTAAGATTATCATCCTTGATTATGCCTCTCTCAAATTCCTTTACCGACATACATGGTTTATCAATTTTCATCTTCTTATTTTATTTCTCTTCTTCACCAGAGGGCTTTTCCTTAGAGACTATTGTTTCCTTTGTGCCTTGATGCTTAATATCTCTCACTTCATCAAATTTTGTTTCCTCATCTTCCTCAACTGCAACATAAACTATTTTTCTTTTATCCTTCTTCCTCTTTCCTTCTCTATCAAATGTATTCACTTGAGCTTTCATAGGGATTGATTTCATTATAGGACCAGATAAGGATGTAGAGCTCCTTGTTGATCTAGATCAAGTAGAGGATGCTACCAAACTAGAAAATTTAGTTCTAGTAGGATCTTCTTCAGCATGTTCTCTCTTTCTTCTAGCTTCTCTCATAGCTTCTATAGATATACCCATCCTCTCTGCAAAGGCTTAAACTTCTTTCCTTACCTTCTAGACTATCATAGGTTTCTTCGACTACTCATGTACTTGCATATATTTTTCTTCATAGGTTCCAAACCTCTCTTTAGTTGGATCCCGAGGTTCACTTAACAAATGTTGTGTATATAGTTCCAAGATGTTCTCCTCAACTTGATAGCCCATTGGCATAATCTAGACCATTCTAGGATTTGCAGCTTCCATCAAGCATTGATCAATGTCAACCATAAAACAGATAGTGTCCTTGTACTTCTCGACAATAGTCTTAGGAATTATTTATCTTGCTTGCATCTCACTCTGAAAACTCTTGAAATATCCCCAAATAACATTTTTCCTTGTCTTACTATCACCAACTCTGTGCAAGATATCTCTAATTTGAACAACTATTAGTTTATTAGCTTGCCATTGTACTTTTCCAAATCTTGGAACTTCATTCATAAAGTAGAAGAATAGGCACAACAAAAAATTACCATACTTAAAGGAATTCTTCTTATCTTTCTTGATCTTACCAAGATTCTCCATAAGATGACTTCAAAATAACTCACATAGATCATACTCTGCATTCTCCTTCACCATCTAATATGCTGCATAGATAGTTGTACTAGATATAGAATTATCCCAACTGGAATGATAGATATTGTAACCAATGTTCATAGATGCAAATCTCACATCCACTTCAATAATATCATCAATTATCATATCTCTTTTATCAAACACTGAACCGGTTGCATCAGTAACTGTCTAATTCTTCACGGACTTCAAGATCAACCACCCACCGAAGGAATTTGAATCATTAATAGTGATTATGGATTCTTTTGTAATCTTAAAAGGTTGAATCAACCACATAAATTCAGCATGAACTTGGCTCAAAATATACCAGACCCACTTGTTTTATTCAAACATGGGAAATTTCATAATCTACATGAATTTCTTCTCCTTTAAGGTTTTGAATTTGGGCTTTACCCTAAAATCTTCTCTAGCTATATGATTTGTATACAAATTCAACAACTGTGAGCTCCCTAACTCCTCAATATTTGCATGAATGTATGCCCTAATGTCTTCAATATGCAAGATTTCTTGCAGAACAGATGAAAATGCACCTAAGGGTTCTATCTCAATAGATTTGAAAGGATGCCACTTGAATTTTGGACAGGATCTATCCTTGATATCAACTACTAATGGAGTAGCCATTTTCACAAATTCACAAGTTCACAAGTTTTCTCGACAAATATCTTTTTTTCTGGATTAGGGTTTGATCACCGAATTGCCTTCACACTTGAATCTCACCACAATTCACCAAAGTTCACTTCATAGCTCTCCAAAAATTTTCTTCTCAAACTATAAAGTGAAAAATGAAGAATACAAATGATCTTTTATCATTCACACACCTAACTTTTTGTCGCAATAAATGCTTTTTCCCTAACTCATCTAGATACCCCATTTCCATACTCTGTGAAAGATAACTCTTTTATGAACCTTCAACTCTACATAAATACTCTCTCCAACTGTTTCAACAACATTTTTAGATCATCAATGCAATCACTGCACTCATCCATATCCCGGTACCAACTATCAACAAGGGGGTTAAAATATTTTCTTGAGAACTCTCCCTAGGCCAAAGGCCATGAAGTAATTCCTAGAGGAATTAATAGATCCATATTTTGGTGTGGAATCATTTCCTACAACAGATGGACTTTTCTTCACCCATATCTTCTCTTCATTTACTTCCTGATCTCATTTGTAGTAACTTTTCCTTTTCCCTTTTCTTCCTTCTGCATGTTTCTCCCTTGATTTACCAAACCCTTTCTGCTTTTAAAAAATCTAGCAATGTGACCAGATTTGTTGCAATTGTAGCACACCACATTTATTTGTCTAGACCAATTGTTCCATTGATTTTCTCTTGATATGCACTGGTTAGCAATATGGCCAAATATATTGTGTGTATAACATTTGACATCTCTATGAAAGTTGTTCATCATATTTCTGCATTCATTTGACTTATGACCATACTTATTGCAACTATAACACTGACCTAAGAATGATGGACCACTTGGATTCATTCTATTTCTACATTGAGCTGCCATATGACCAAATTTATTGCAAACAAAATAGTAACCATTGAACCTTTGAGCATTAGGTTGTCTTACTGGATACCTTCAAGTTTTTTTCATATGATTTCCTTGCCTAAATCTCCTTTGTCCATATCTGGAGCTTTCTCCTTTCTCATATCCAAGACCTCATTTGTCACCTTCAGTCCTCTAACTTTTAATCAATTCATCAAGCTTGACTGAGCTAATCTTGAACTTCTCCTTGAATTCATTTGCAGTAGCAAGTTCATCTTTGAGATCAACAATCTGCTTTTTAAGCTCTTCTTCATTATTTCTAGATTGCTCCAATTCAAGCTCTGACTGATTGAATCCATCATTAATTTGGCTAATTTCTTTAGATTTCTCTTTCAAGGACTAAGCAATCTTCTCTTCATTCTTATTTCTATCTCCAATCTCCTTGGTCATCCTCATCATAATAGATTTCATCTCATGCTTTAGGACTGCATTATCTCTAGTAAACTTTACACATTCTTCTATCTTTTCCTTTAGTGCTTGACTCAGTTGTTCATCTTCAATGCTTTTACTCTCTTTCTGCTTGATTTGATCATGAAGTTTCCTTCTCTTCTCCCTGGACTTATTGATTTTTTCTTTCAATGATTGAATTAATTTCTCTACATTCATGAGGCTTTCCTGCAATTCTTGGACTTCAGATTTGGATTGATCAATATCATCTAGGGCCACTAAATTTTTTTGTTGAAGACTGCTTGAATCCATTGAATCACTTTCTCAAATCTTCCCCAAGATTTTAAACTTTTTTTGAATAATTAGGCTTTGATACCAATTTTTGGAATCAAGGAACACTGAGAGGGGGGGTGAATTAGTGATGTAATTTTTAACTTTAATAATCTGATCTTTAAAGCACTAATAACATTCAACCAAAAGAAAGATGCATGAACATAAGACAAGTAACCACAACACCATAACGTAAGGATTTTTTAATGTGGAAACCCTTTTAGGGGAAAAACCATGGTGGAGGTCAATCCACAATATGATCTGAGTATACTCAAAACTATGTTTACAAAATGGGAATGCACATGCATTTAGGCACACTACCTATAGCTCACTACTAAAAAAAAGAAAGGATCACTACCTTACAATAAATTTCAAAAGAAAAATAGAGTGGTGAACTATGAAATAACATCTACAAATTCCTAAGAATGGTTCCAATTATGCACATCAATCACTTTCTTGACCTTCTTTCTGATTTTGTTCTTCTGCTATGTTTTGCTTTAACTCGCATCACAAATCCTTTATTGCACAAGTGAAATTGTGCATAATCGCTCTACAATTCTTTTGATATTCACAACACAAATCAACACACTTCGTACATATATCAAAATGATGTAAACAATTGCTTATATATATCTTCTACTAAGGATTTAATCGTTACATGTCGGCTTCAACAAAAATAGAAAATATTTTGAAACTGTCAACTCAATCCATAATTAAATTTTAATGTGCACCAACCAAAGTCGGCCACAACATAGTGAGGACCCAAATCAACATGATCATACTAAAAAAAACTTAAACAATTACTCCTCAAATATCCACAACATGCTACATTCACCAAGTCAGCCTTCTTGCATTGATGAACATAAAAACAATCAACTGGATTTTCTAACTTACACACAAATTTATATGAGGCTCTAACATTCAAGGATAGCATAGATCATACATTGAACAACTTTCCTTGAGATCCACAACTCAAAAAAATAAAAAATATATTGCATATGAATCGATGAACACAATTATGTCAGATGCTCTATTCTAGTTTGACAGTTAATTACAAAACTTTGATCTAACTTCTGGTATGATCAAATGATGATGTGTAGATCGAATCACTGATGAGGGTTTCCATCAATGAATACACTACAAAAAATTTGTAGTGTCTCTTTCCAACAAAATAAGCATAAATAAAGCTAGGCGGGCCCAAACAAGTGTGAAAATGCAAGGGTATGCATTTTACTACACTACAACACCTTCACATCTTGATTTACTTATATTATGAACTACAAGAATGAATCTTTCTTTGTGAAAGGATGTCCACCAAAATTTTGTGAGTTTATCTAAAAATATGCATTATGAATGCCTTAGACAAAACTTTTGTAACTTTACACTATGTTTGGTACACCAAACTTGAAAGGTATCAAAGTAGGCATACTATAAACTCATTAGAATATTTATATCCACATCCATATCATACTTAGACATCAATCTATTCCACACACTATTGTGTTGACTTGCAATAATATCTCTTTACATTAGCTTTCTTTAGAAAATATACAATCTTTAGCACTCTTTTGACATCAATGAAAACCAATCTTCTGAATATGCAACATGTATTTCTAGAGGAATTACTTAGCTTACCCCCTAAGAGAAAATTTCATTTTTCTATTCATATAATGCCTAGAGTTGAGCTTGTATCAAGGGCACCTTATCGAATGAATACAACTGAATTAATAGAACTCAAGATACAATTGGAAGAACTCCTAGATAAAGGGTTGATAAGGCCATGTGCATCCCCTTGGGGATTATTATTTTTTAAGGATGGAACCTTAAGGTTATACATTGAATACAAAATGTTAAAAAAAATCACTATAAATAATAGGTATCCATTGCCACAAATTGAGGACCTTTTTTATAAAATGAAGGGGGAAATAGTGTTTTCCAAAATAGGCCAATGTCTAGGGTATTATCAAATTAGAATCAAGGAGGATGATATTCCAAAAGACAACATTTAGAACAAGATATGGACATTATGATTTTACAGTTCTACCATTTGGTGTGACAAATACTCTAGCTACCTTTATGAACTTGATGAATAGTATGTTCCATGAATACCTCGACAAATTTTTCTTAGTATTTTTGGATGAAATTTTAATTTATTCTAAAAATAAACATAAATCTTGAAATATATTTTTAAAGATAAGGGAACATAGATTATATGGAAAATTATCAAAATATGCTTTCTTTGAAAATAAGATTTATTATCTCAAACATATCATATCCAAGGAAGGAATTGTAGTTTATCTAGAAAAGATAAAAGCAATAGTGGAGTGGATAACTCCTAAAATTGTTTCAAAGGTAAGAAGGTTTATGGGATTAGCGAGATATTATAGGAAATTTGTAGAAGGATTCTCTAAAATTACAAGTCCTATCACCTCTTTACAAATAAAGATTTTTTTTTTTTGTGGAATGAAGAAAATGACAAGGAATTTCAAATCTTGAAGGAAAAAAATAACTACTAAACCTATTTTGAAGGTTTCTAATCGAAACGAACATTTTGTAGTTGTAATTGCTTCCATTGAAGGATTAGGAGGATTACTTATTGAAGATGGATGTGTGGTAGCTTATGAATCTATGAAATTAAAGACACATGATGTGAACTATGCATCTCACGATATGGAATTCATAGCCATTATTCATGCTCTACAAAAATGGAGGCACTTCTTGTTAGGAAATCCTTTCAAATTAAAAAATATCATCACTAGGACTCAATATATCTAAGTCACTCAACCTCACATAAGTTCTAGGAAAATGAGATGGTTAGAATTATTAAGTGAATATGATTTTGAAATAGAGTATATTAAGGGAAAATAAAATTGGGTGGTAGATGCTTTAAGCAGAAGAAGACACTTGATGACCATAGCAAGCTTTAAAGCTTCTTTCAAAGATCAATTGATGTAAGGAGAAAAATATGATCCATGGTATGACCAAGTCAAATTAACTTTAGAAAATGATCAAACTAATCCAAAGGTTTGGAGATAGACTCTTGATGAATATAAGTTATTATGATTCAATAATAGAATCTATATCCCCAACTGAAGTGAATTAAGGAAGATAATTTTATCAGAAGCTCATATTACCCCTTATTTAGGACATCCAAGGGTAAATAAACTATACTTAGATATGAAGAAGCTATATTTTTGTCAAGGGATGAAAAAGGAAATAATACTTTATGTAGCCAAGTGTTTCAAATGTCAAAGGGTAAAGGCATAACATAACCATCCAGTATGATTATTGTACCCTCATGAAATACCTCATAAAAATGGTAGGTCATTAGAAATGATGTTGTAAATAGATTATCGATGGTACCTTATAAAAATAATGCAATAATAGTGGTGATTGATAAGCTTACTGAGGTGGATCATTGCATACCATGAAATTTAACTATTGATTCCCCTGCTTTAGAAAAGCATTTTGCGATGGGAATATTTAGGTTAAAAATGGAATTCATAAGAAAATCATATTAGATAGAGATGGTAGATTCATTTCAAGGTTTTTGAAAAATCTCTAGTTAGCTTTGAGAACATAGCTAAATTATAGTTCATCTTACCATACTGAGACTGATAGGAAAACAAAAATAACTGATCATATTGTGGTAGATTTACGTTGAATGTACTGCATGGATCAATAAACAAAATGGGAAGAGTATCTTACAATAGTGGATTTTTCTTATAATAATACCTTCCAATATTCATTGGGAATAACTCCTTTCAAAGTGTTATATGGAATATATCATCAAATTTCTTTGAGTTGGGATAGTATTGAAGATAGAATAATAATTATTCTTGATATATTAAAGGGAATGGAAAAAAAACTAAGGAAACAACAAAAAGATTGAAATAAGTGTTAGATAGACAAAATATTTATACTGATAAGAACAGAACTTAGAGAGGTTTTGGTGTAGATGAGAAGATTTTTCTAAGAGTTTGACCTCCCAAGAGTTTCATAAGGTTTGAGAAAAGGATAAGTTGGCACCCTGATATGTTGGACCTTTTGAAATCCTAGAGAAGATAAACATGGTTGCTTATCAGTTGGCCCTACATTCCCAGCTGAGTTGTATCCATGATGTTTTACATATATCACTTATTAAGAAATATGTAATTGATGAGAAACACATTTAAAATTAGAATTCATCACAAGTTCAATATATAGAAAGAATAACAATAGAGCCATACAAAATCTTGAAGCGGTGCCAGTACCGATTGCATGGTAGATAGGTTAATCAATGCAAGGTGTAATTGGATTAGTATGATGAAGAAATGATACATAGGAAGATACAAATGAAATGTAGCAACTATTTCCTTTCTTATTTTGAAGTAAGATTTAGTTTAAAATATACTATTTTATCTCTTATAGTGTAGAAAAATGTATCCCTTTACATTTTCACACTGTTTGGGCCCTCCTAATTAAATTGGAATTAATTATTCCTTAATAAGCCCTATTATTCATGTACAATTCTAATAAATTATATTTTCCATAGGGGAAAAGCAACAATAATTGATGCCAACACATAACACTTTACCTTGAGAAATGTGTGTTCTAGGAATAGGGACCTGTAGCCCATTCAGCCATGGTAAAATGGGTCCTTCCTAGGCCTTTGAGCCTAAACTTAATATATATTTTTGGCAGTATTTTAACATCTCTAAATTCAAATTTTTGATGTCAGTTTGTAATATTTGAATTTTGATAAATTAAGGATACATACCTATAAATACAAGGTTATTTGATCAAATCAACTAGAAGTTTTGAAGAGCAATTTCACAAGACAAAACACTATTGTCAAGAGAATTGAAGAGAAAATTTATCAAGCCTCTACAACAACAATCAATATCTTAAGCATCATGTCAAATTCATGTTCATTCATGTATTTTTTTAAGCTAGCATTGTGATGTAGGTTTCAAGATGAAGTTCAAGCATTCAAGAATCAACTCAAGTCATCAAAATCCACATCCAATTTAGAAATTTCATGGATGTTTCAGTCCTTCAAGGATCTCCATTAAAGGGTTTCATTCAAGGGTTTGTGAGTTACAACAAACAAGTGCTCATTCATCATTCCCTATTTTTATCATTGTTTCAATTCAAGGTTTAATTACCAAAATAGGGTTTGACCAAGGAAAACCCCTACCCACCAAAAAAAAAAAAATTCCTCTTGTGTTTGTGTTGCAAATTTAGGTTGAAGAAGGATTGAAGACCTCTTGGAGAGCAAGATTAGAGAAGTTTTCAAAGTTGCAAAAGTTGTTAAAGTTGTCAAATGACAATTTCACCTACAAATCTGATTTTTGACTTTCCAAAACTGAAACATTGACAAACTAGAAGGTACATATTAGTATCAAAGGCTCCTAAAAGTTTCTTTAAAACCCTAACAAAAGACCCATTTTCCTGTGGGTGAATGATTCTCAAAAAGTCTTCAGAAAGTTCCTTTTCTTGACTAGTATACATGCCTCTACCCTTCTCAAATCTCCCAAAAAACTTCTATTTCTTTTAATATTGAGATTTATATTGTTGTTGCAAGTTTGAATTAGCATAATTAGGTTTGTTTTTTATTTTTATTTTTTCTCCCAAAAGTATTGTTCAGCCTTGTACTCCCATCCTCAATTATAAGGAAATCAATAGATTCTCACATCGAGTTGGTTCACCTAAGGGTTGTTAGTCAATTATTTGTGGTGATCTCATTTCCTAATGAAAAAAAGGAAATATAGGTTCATCATACCCCCTTTGTTACCATTTCATATTGGTGACCCTATTTTGGTGAACCCAACTTTGTACAACAAAATTCTTAAATTTGGAGTCTATTTCAACCCTAGATTGAGGATTTACACTAAGTTGGCATTATATTTGCATTAGTTGCATTGCATTTAGGGTTCTTTAAACTTAAATTAGTGAACATTTCATTTAGGGTTTAATTTTGCATGTTTGCATCCCTTAAATCTATAGAAAATCTAAAATATTGCATTAGGTTTGCATTTATTTTGCATTCATCTTGTGGGTATGTGCAGGATCATCATGGAAAAAGCAGGCCCTTAAGTGGCAAAAAATTCAAAAAAATCAAAGTTAGGGAACTTCACGTAAAAATTTGAATAAGTTATCTATATTATTTCAAAAATATGTAAGAATATAATCTATAGGAAATTGAATATAGTTTCTAGACTACTAGGTTTGTTAAAAAAAAAAAATCTATTTGGTGAAAATTTGAAATTTCAATGGAGTGGTACTTAAATTTAAGGGAAAAAATAAGAACTAGGTGTCTGTCTAACCACAATAAAATGATAATATTTTTTATAATATTTTAGATATAAGTAGAGGACTCATGCCCCAATGTGATGCATATTTTTTTGTAATTTTTTTCCAAGTAAATAATTAATTATGAATTTTTTATTACAACTTTTTAAAAATATAAAATCTCATATGTCGACCAACTTGGTTAAAACTTCATGAAATTCATTTTTCCTTTTTTAATCCTATAGTATGTGAAACATAAAATGTGACGCATGTTTTTGATTAAAAAAATGTGATACCATTTGAAAGCTATAGATGTTTTTCAATGAGCCTATCAATCAAGACTTTGGTCATAATTTGAATAGAAAATGAATAATAATTACTTATTAAATTCAAAGTAAAGCATAATTTATATCGGTAGAAAGCTGAGAATCTCCTTTAAAAACCCTTTTCATTTCATCAATTTTGGGTAAAAAAATAGTCATCAGCCACATACCCATCATATTGCCACTTTTTGGCCCATCATGATCTTGCACATACCCTTGAATTAAGATCATTATTAAATCATTTAAGTTCATATTTATGTTTAAATTTCATTCTAAAAATAGTCATCTAGTTCATCATTTGACCTTATTTTAAATTACATTTAGACACCATTATTCTCAAAAAATCTATTATAAAACTCTTAGTTTGCAACCAAGAAGAAAAATCACATATAGTAACTTAGAATTTGAAAAATTTAGTTTCAAAAAAACATAGGAAAGGACCAATTCACCCATGGGAAATGAGCCCTTGTATAGGAATTTTAGATAAGTTTCTAGGTGACTTTTAGCCTCTATTTTTTCTTTATGTTGTTTTTCTCAAATTTGAGCATTGGTTTCCTGAAACAGTCTATTTGTGAATTCAAGTTATTGCTTCTTTAATTCAATCTTGCAAAATTTTGGAAAAAAATATTTCATGTTTCAATTGTATATAATGTTATATTTCTGTATGTTTCCTTTATTTTTAGCATCATTTCATAGATTAGTTTACATTTTGTGATCATTAAGAAGCATAAGAAAGAATAAAAAACATCAAACAAAAAAAATAAAAACTAAATGATAAACCTTGGAGAAAGTATATCCTTCAAACCCTCTAGTTGTGGTGACTTTGACATGTTATATGAAGCCCTTGAGGACTTCATCTCACCTAGATCATCCACTAAATCTTTGCTACAAGAGTCCATGTAGTCATAGACAATCATGGAAATCCTAGTTTTTCTTCTCCTGATGCCTCTCCTACTTGTGACAAAGGTATCTTGGTGTTAGAAGATCCAATTCTTAAGATTCATGAGAATCTTGTTTGTCCCTCTTCCAATGCTACATTTCTCAAACAATAAGATGGATGGAATAGATGAAGATGTTAAGTTCATGTTGATCATCAAAGCATGTGCCTTTCCAACAACCTTATGGGAAATTTAGCTAGCAGAGGACCAATTTTAGCCTCATTGAATAACCTCTATGAATTTTATAGAAAGCTGACTCTTCTTTGTGTTGGGAGAAAAAGGTAGAAAGAAATGAAAATAAAACATGAAAATGATGATGCGCCAAAACTTTTACAACATTTCAAACCTCAACTTATTTCCTATTAATGATATAATAGAGGCAGAATGCCACAAACCCTTCATTCTTTGGAAGACAAAGAGCAACAAAGGCTAAGTAATAGCACAATGTAGTCTTTCAAATATCCCTACGAGAAGCACCCATTAAGGTCTGATAAGACATAAGAAAACCTTATAAGTTAACAAAAATATCTAGAATATGACAGAAACCCTTTCCTCCCTTTACAACATAATATGAAAAATAACAACTCTTATAGAAAATAGAAAAGTTCATAGACATAATTCAATTTTTGGAAGCTATTATTCAACATAGAAGCTTAACATCATTGAAATTAGCTACCTTAACTATCAAAATAAGCTTAACACAATGCTTTTAACATGAATGAAAAAAATAAAGAAAAATTATGACAAAGGCCAATAAAATGCATAGTTTCAAAGATTTCATCTAAATATATCAAACTTTCAATATCAAATAAACTGAAAAACAAAGGTCAGATGCCAATCCGATGATAGTTTGAGCTAAAATATAACATGCCAGAGAATAGTTGTATTTTATAAGACTTTCTACTTCTAAAAACAATAAAACTTCCCACTAGATCTATTTCCTTCGATAAATTTTTTGAAGTAATTCTTCTAACTAAAAAAAATCCTTTTTGCTTATGATATCAACCCCTATTTATAACTTGGAAGAAGAGAACACAACCACCAACATTCCAAAAGTAAGAATTTCTAGGTGCTTGTATTTGATAGCCGATAATTTGATCGTAGATCTTGATTAGACCACAATAATCTTTGCTCATTAAGTCACAACTACTTCATTAATGTCTTTTAGATATTTAGCAAAGATTACAATCTGAAAAACAATTAGATTTTAAAAGAAACCTGGAAATAATTAGATTGATCAATCATATCAATTGATAGAGCCAACTCAAAGGTTCTACCTTGAAGACAAGACACCCACCATGTTTTGACAAACTCTGCCCAAATAGATCATTCTATAAAAATAACAACTATTTGAACAAATAGATGACGTGTCGAGTAGGTTGAAAATATCAGATTTATGAGAATGGCCTTGAATAAAATCCCCTCCAAGGATACATGTGTCTCAGCTTGTGATTTAAAGGAAAGTGATATACAAAAGCCGCACAACCACCACGTGGTGCATTGTGTGTCTTTCAGAGCAATCTTCTCTTCATCAAGCACAAAATCTTCCCAAAGCTGAAAAAGGTAAAAGCCAAAAACCAAAAAGATTAAAAAGAAAAAATTTCTTTACAGTTCTGTTGACTCATAGGGGGCCTTTGCTTATGAAGGTGTGAACCTAGAGCTCTAGAAAATCTTGGAGTTTGAGGAAGGTAGAGTGTTGTACCTACCAGTCCAAATCAGTGGACTGGATGAAAGTGCAAAGAATCTCATATGCTTGACTTGATGAAACAATCCCAATGTGGTAATAGAGTCGAGAAAGGGAAAGGATATCCTTCTCAATTTCATCAATAGTGGGTGACAGGATGGTGTATGAAGGAACCCTCCAAGGTTTGCTTGCACCTAACCACAAGAAGACATTACTCTGCCCTCACCATGAACCTAACAATCTTCTAGGCTCTGTCCTAACTTGGTTCACCAACTGAACCTTGCTACAACTTTGTTCCAAGAGTTTCCACTTTGTGCTTTAACCCTAGAGGATTCAACACCTTCAAAGTTGTCTTCTTCTCAAACACCACTTGAGATTTCAATCTTTCTCACTACACCTAGAAGAGTCTAGATGCCAATTTCACCATTTTGCTTGAACTGCTTATAGGGGAACTATAAGTACTGTCTTCATGATTTTCACATCCCAATGGGTCCATCTTGTTTGGTGTCCAACCATCAAACTACCCGATTTCATGAAATTGCCTTGGTGAGGCCTAAACCCTACTAGCCCTTACCAGTTAGTTTTTGAATTTTCCTGCTCAAACTCACCAAAAGACCTAGCAAATAAATACCACTTTTAGATACCCTTTTCAGAGTTTTAAATCCTTCACCTAGTTTCAAACCACTATCTGCACCGTACAATTGATTCGTACAAACAAGGAAGATTAGGGTTAATAGGCCTAATAACTAGGGTTTTGGGAATTTCTTGTTGATTCCTCCCACCTTTGGATTGTTCAGACCCAAATCCTTTTCAACAAGTTAAAATATGACCAAAACCTTCATGAAACCGTATAGATTCCATACTTTACCTTCTGCCCCAGTCTAAGTTCTCAACTCTTTTCTTCCAAACTCCTAACTGGGTATCTTAGGCTCGCTTAGGGTTTGGGTTTCCATATGCTAGCTTCATTCCACCTATTTCCTAAGGCTAAATATTTACAATTATGTGGCTCCCCTTTCATATTCTACTATTCTCAGGAAAATCCCGATGACAAAGTTTATGGGGGAGCCTCCTAACTGCTCAAAACAAAGAAAATAGATACCTTACTCTCTAATCTATGAACCAAGAACAATAAACCTTTACTAAGCAACTTGGAAACAAGGTAAAGATTGCTCTGCACTGTACAATGAACACAAAACCAATGCCAAAATAGTAAAAACAATTCCTTTGATATCACTGCTCCTAAAACACACAGGATTTCCAAAAACAAAAAATTTGCAAATTGTTTTCTCTCTTCACACCACACAATATGATTACAAAAAAAATGCACTCTAACTGCTCACTACGAGCCTTTACACCTATCTACCAGTTCTTTTCCACATTGAAAGGCAGCTGTTCAAGCCTTTACCGTGATTTCAAGGGATTCCCAATCCCACTAAGATGCATGTAACTCCATAACTGCGGTTATGCCACTTCCACAACAACATTTTGCAACTTATCTCCATGTTATGATCCTAATTTCTAGGACCTCAATCTCCTTGTTTCGAACCAACAGCTCCTCAACAGTCCTTTGGCATCTTTTAAACAATGATGATGTGGTTCTAATACACTAAAATCTTTTGTAACTTAACATATATTGTCCTAAGCTACATAAAGTAAAATTTAACACTAGAGATTAACTAAGATGGTATAGTCCTAATGACTAACTCATCCACACCAACAAGACCTTCCAAGGTCCAAAACAAACACACCAAAATCCCTGACTTGGCTAAAGTCAATACAAGCCAAAATTGTGAACAAACTTGATGGAGGTCAGCCTAGGTGCTCCTGCACCATCCTCCCCAAAACAGAAAACTTCAATCCATCCTTGGATTGAGCAAGTTGGGATCAATGTCCAACTTCTTGAACTCTGCCTCCTTGATCCATACTGCATCTGCCTCTGGTTGTCCATGTCTTTGGATGAGGTGTTCTTTATATTCCTTGGTCCTGGTTCTCTTGTAAACTCTAGTGTCCAATACCTTATCAGCTTACTTAACTACAGTGGAGGGCAGTTTGAGCTCTTCTACATCTTGAATGACTTCTTGGATGGTCTGATCCATGTTTGGTGGTGGTCCTCTGTAATGGACTAGGTCTGCAACATTAAAAATAGGGGACAGTCCACTGTCATCTAGTAATTGCACTTTGACGGCATTGTTGCCATACTTCTCCAAGATAGGAGAGGGACCTATCCTCTTCATTTGTAGCTTGTGAGGAGCTCCCTTCTGCAATCTAGCCTTGTTCAAATGCACCATCACTAGGTCACCAACATTAAACTGAACCTCTCTCCTATGCTCATCCACTTTGGTTTTATGTTTCATGGTATTTTCTATCAAGGTTTTTCTGACTATCTCATGAATTTCCTGCATTGCACGAGCAAAGTCATCTGCATAGCCACTTCCCTTGACTCCATCCTTCAATTCCCTCAGCTCATAAACACCTCTAGGGTGTAGTCCATAAACAACTTCAAAGGGACTCTTCCCTGTTGACCTATTTACTGTGTCATTGTAGGCATATTCAGCCTGCCCAATAATTTGATCCCATTGTTGATCATACTCCTTGGTCAAGCATCTCAAGAGGTTTCCAAGTGTCCTATTCACAACTTCAGTCTGACCATCAGTTTTGGGATGGTATGCAGATCCAAAGGATAGATTAGTGCCCATTCTCTGCCAAAGAGTCTTTGAAAAATGACTCATAAACTTGGTGTCTCTGTCTGATACAATGGTGATTGGTAAGCCATGAATCCTGACTATCTCCTTGAAGAAAAGAGAGGCTATTTGACTGGCATCATTGGTTGTTTTGCAGGGTACAAAGTGAGCCATTTTGTTGAATCTATCTACAACAACATACACACTGTCCATACCTTGCTTTGTCTTGGGTAAACCAACTACAAAGTCCATGCTCAAGCATTCCCATGGCCTAGAAGGGATAGGCAGTGGCTGGTATAGGCCTGCATTTGAGGAAGTGCCTTTGGCCTTTTGACACACCACACAACTCTCTACATATTTCCTGACATCTAGGTTCATCTTAGGCCAAAAATAAAACCTTTGAACCAGTTCCTGAGTTTTAGTGATCCCAAAATGACCACTCAATGCACCATTATGTTTCTCTTGTATTAAATTTTCCCTAATAGAACCTCTAGGAACACAAAGCTGATTCCCTTTAAACAATAAATCACTTTGCAAGGTATACTCAGCATATTTGCTATGGAAATGGTTTTTATACTCAAGACATACCTTGTAAATATCTGCAAAGTCTTCATCATCTGCATATAGATCTTTGAAGTGATCTATTCCCATGCTCTTCAACTGAATTTCTTGAATGGTGAGAACTCTCCTGCTCAATGCATCAGCCACTTTGTTGAGAGCTCCTTTCTTGTGCTTGATATTGAAGGTGTAAGCTTGCAAATACTCCACCCATTTCATGTGCCTGTGACTCAACTTCTCTTGTGAATTCAGAAAACTGAGTGCTTGATTGTCTGAGTACACAATGAATTCTTTGGGAAGCAAGTAGTGCCTCCACTTCCTTAGTGCTTGGACCAATGCATACATCTCAAGGTCATAAGAAGAGTACTTCTTCTTGGCTTCACTTAGCTTCTCTGAATGAAAAGCCATTGGTCTTCCCTCTTGGCTGAGAACAGCTCCAATTGCTACATTACTTGCATCACATTCAATGGTGAATAGCTTCTCAAAGCTTGGCAACACCAAAACAGGTTGGGTAGCTATCTTTTCCTTCAGCAACTCAAAACTCTTGTTAGCTTGCTCATTCCATACAAACTTGGTTTTCATTCCTCCTTTAATGGTATCCAACATAGGAGCACAAATAGCACTAAACTATCTTATGAATTTCCTATAATACTGAGCAAGACCATGGAAGCTTCTTACCTCTGTTGCTGTCTTTGGAGTAGGCCAATTGAGAATGGCTTCTACCTTGCTGCTGTCCATCTTCAAGTTGCCATGTGATAGCACAAATCCAAGGTACACCAGCTCTGTTTTGATGAACTCACACTTTTCCAGATTGATCTTCAGCTTCTCCTCCTGCAGCTTCTTGAAAATCAACTCAATATGTTGGAGGTGCTCTTCTCTTGTTCTGCTATAGATTAGTATATCATCAAGATACACTACTACAAACTTGCCAATGTAGTCCTTGAGGATTTCATTCATGAGTCTCATGAATGTGGAGGGGGCATTAGATAATCCAAATGGCATTACTAGCCACTCATAAAGACCCTCATTGGTTTTGAAGGCTATTTTCCACTCATCACCCTCATGTATTCTAATTTGGTGATAACCACTCTTTAAATCTATCTTGGTATAGTACCTAGCTTCACCTAGACAATCCATGAGATCTTCAATCCTAGGGATGGGAAACCTATACCTGATGGTTATCTTGTTGATTGCTCTGGAATCAGTACAAAGCCTCCATTCTCCTCCTTTCTTAGGTGCTAAGACAGTGGGTACTGCACAAGGACTAATGCTTTTCCTAATAAGACCTTGGTCAAGTAGTTCTTGAATCTGCCTAGCTATTTCCTCATTTTGGTTGAGGTGTCATCTTGTAGGCTGCTTTGTTTGGAAGGGTAGCTCCTGGTATCAAGTCTATCCTATGACTTATGGCTCTTTTAGGAGGTAAGGTTGTTGGTTGACCACTACTTACAATGCTTTCATAGGTCTGCAACAAGTCTTGAATCTCCTTGGGTAACTATTGCTTTTCAGCTGCCTTCTCTTTGCTTGCTTCTCTTGGCTTGATCATTACTACATAGCCAACTCCTTCTCCTTCTTCCAAGGCCTTTAAGAACTATTTTTCACCAGCTATTAGCAATTTAGAACCTGCTGTCTGCACCTCTGTATCTTCTAACAAAGATTGAATCTTGTAGGTTACATTGTCCTTCTTGAAGGTATAAGAATTCTTAGCTCCATCATGCACAGCTTGACGGTCAAACTGCCATGGCCTACCTAGGAGCAAGTGGCATGCATCCATAGGTAACACATCACACAATACCTTGTCTTTGTACTTGCCGATTGAGAACTCCACCCATGCTTGTTCATTTACCAAGACATGCTAACCCTTATTGAGCCATGTGACCTTGTAAAGATTATTGTGAGGTATCCTTGCCAATTTTAGTTTGTTGATTGCCTCCTCTGACACAATATTGTTAGTTCAACCTGAGTCTATTATGACCTTACACACTTTCCCCATCATCTTACATTTTATCCTAAACAAGGACCTTCTTTGTCTTGGCTCTTCTTTGATTGGTTCTTTGATCAAAGTCCTCCTCATCATGAGATTCTCACCTTCTTCTAAGTTCAATGGTACTTCAGGTTGTTTATTTTCTACAGCTGTCTCATCTTGAATCAAATTGGTTCTCCTATCTCCTCCATGAGAAGTGCTACCTTTCTCAGGACATCTATAGGCCGGGTGTCCCAATTGGTTGCAATGATAACATTTCATGTTGGTGAAGTAGCTGCCTCTTCCTTGTCCACCACTTCTTCCTCTGGATCTGAAACCTCTTCCTCTACCACCTCTACTAGAACTTCCTTCTTGCTGTTCAGAAAATCTAACTTCTCCTTGGGCTCTTGGTTCTGAGCTTCTTCCACTATAACTTCCTCTTTGTCCTCTGCTGTCTTTCCCTTTACCTCTACCTTTAGGGTTTTGTTCTTGTTTCTTTTTGCCTTTCTCTTCTATTTTCAAAGCCATTTGATAGCATTGGTGAACTGATTTGAAGTTCACCAAACTCATGTCTTCTTGAATAGACCATTTGAGTCCATTTAGGTACCTTGCTAACTTTATGCTTTCATCTTCAACCACCTTTGATCTAAGGCACAATTTTTGAAACTCCTATTTATATGTTTGGACATCCATGTCCTTTTGCCTCAGATTGTGTCTTCTCCTGTGCAACTGGACTTCATAATCATCAGGGAGATAGGTCTGCCTTATCTTGGTCACAATTCCTCTCCATGAAACTATAGGACCTTTGCGTTCTTTCTCTCTTTCAGATTACACAAACTTCCACCATGTGAGAGCTGCTCCTCTCAACCTTGACTTGGCCACCTTCACCTTTTGGGCCTCTATTATGCCATCACACTCAAAGTGATTCTCAATGCTCTCAATCCAGTCTTTGGAGCTTCAAGAATGGTTCCTCTACAAGAACAAGGTTAGGCTTTGGAGCTTCCTCCTCCAAATCCTCTTCTTTTTCCTTGGATTCCTGCTCTTCCTTCTACTTTATCTTGTCTTTCACAGTATCTGCTATCTCATGGACTTCATCCAGGAGTTTCTCCATCTGAGATATCCTTTCTCTGAGCAACCGGTTATCTTCCTCTTGCTCTTCTACCCTCTTTGCTAGCTCTGCATTTGTCAGCATGGTTTCTTCCTCTGGTGTATTCTCTCCTACTGACTCAATGGATTGGCTCATTAATCACAAGCCTTGAATCTAACTCTAAGCTCTGATACCAATATGGTGTATGAAGGAACCCTCCAAGGTTTGCTTGCACCTAACCACAAGAAGACATTACTCTGCCCTCACCATGAACTTAACAATCTTCTAGGCTCTGTCCTGACTTGGTTCACCAACTGAACCTTGCTACAACTCTGTTCCAAGAGTTTCCACTTTGTGCTTTAACCCTAGAGGATTCAACACCTTCAAAGTTGTCTTCTTCTCAAACACCACTTGAGATTTCAATCTTTCTCACTACACCTAGAAGAGTCTAGATGCCAATTTCACCATTTTGCTTGAACTGCTTACAGGGGAACTATAGGTACTGTCTTCATGCTTTTCAAATCCAAATGGGTCCATCTTGTTTGGTGTCCAACCATCAAACTACCCGATTTCATGAAATTGCCTTGGTGAGGCCTAAACCCTACTAGCCCTTACTAGTCAGTTTTTGACTTTTCCTGCTCAAACTCACCAAAAGACCTAGCAAATAAATACCACTTTCAGATACCCTTTTTAGAGTTTTAAATCCTTCACCTAGTTTCAGACCTCTGTCTGCACCGTACAATTGATTCCTACAAACAAGGAAGATTAGGGTTAATAGGCCTAATAACTAGGGTTTTGGGAATTTCTTGTTGATTCCTCCCACCATTGTATTGTTCAGACCCAAATCCTTTTCAACATGTTAAAATATGACCAAAACCTTCATGAAACTGTACAAATTTTGTACTGTACCTTCTGCCCCTGTCTAAGTTCTCAACTCTTTTATTCCAAACTCCTAACCGGGTATCTTAGGCTCGCCTAGGGTTTGGGTTTCCATATGCTAGATTCATTCCACCTGTTTCCTAAGGCTAAATATTTATAATTATGTGGCTCCCCTTTCATATTCTACTATTCTCAGGAAAATCCCGATGACAGAGTTTATGGGGGAGCCATATTACCCTAACTGCTCAAAACAAAGAAAATAGACATCTTACTCTCTAATCTATGAACCAAGAACAATAAACCTATACTAAGCAACTTGGAAACAAGGTAAAGATTGCTCTGCACTGTACAATGAACACAAAACCAATGCCAAAATAGTAAAAACAATGCCTTTGATATCACTGCTCCTAAAACACACAGGATTTCCAAAAATAGAAAATCTGCAAACTATTTTCTCTCTTCACACCACACAATATGATTACAAAAAAAATGCACTCTAACTGCTCACTACGATCCTTTACACCTATCTACCAGTTATTTTCCACATTGAAAGGCAGTTGTTCGAGCCTTTACCCTGATTTCAAGGGATTCCCAATCCCACTAAGATGCATGTAACTCCACAACTACGGTTATGCCACTTCCACAACAACATTTTGCAACTTATCTCCATGTTATGATCCTAATTTCTAGGACCTCAATCTCCTTGTTTCGAACCAATAGCTCCTCAATAGTCCTTTGGCATCTTTTAAACAATTATGGTGTGGTTCTAATACACTAAAAGCTTTTGTAACTTAACATATGCTGTCCTAAGCTACATAAAGTAAAATTTAACACTAGAGATTAACTAAGATGGTATAGTCCTAATGACTAACTCATCCACACCAACAAGACCTTCCAAGGTCCAAAACAAACACACCAAAATCCCTGACTTGGCTAAAGCCAATACAAGCCAAAATTGTGAACAAACTTGATGGAGGTTAGCCTAGGTGCTCCTGCACCACAGGATTATAGCTAGGAGTTCTATAGAAGTCTGAACCTTATGTCTTATTGCATTCATAATCTGCTTAATTGATAGCACTCCTCCATCTGGTGAGAAAAGGATGGGCGATCCAAAATCAAACAAAACATTGAAATCCTTCTTGATCTCATTGACCTTTCTATTTAACACTGCCTAGCATTTCTTTCTTTTTGTCATGACCTTATGGAAATTCATGAATTCACTTTCTTTCCTTGAGGTGGCCCTACGATCAGGAATTTATATGCCTCTTAAAGATTCTTTAGTGGCTTTACATAACCTAGCAATAAGGTTTTCCAATTTTGTGAAACAAGAAGCATAAGTTTGTAGAATTTGGTCGGTGACTGAGCCAACCTTCTTGTATAATTCCCAAGCATCCCTTAGAAACTACAAGACCAGCTTTAGAGCAAAAACTGCAACTATGATCCTTTCTCAATGCATGGATATTAGTATTTTCAATATCAGGAGGATCAATCCTTGCATGGATGCTAATTCCTAATGGAATTGAGATTCTCTTGCCTTCATTTTCTTGTCCATCTGGTTCCTCTCCTAGAGGACATTTGTTAGTTTGGAGTTCAACCTTCAGACCTATTGATGATGTTTTCTGCACAACAACAACTCAGACAGAATATAATATCCTATCTCTCTTGAAAGGTAAATCTCTATCAGCAAGCCCCAAGAGATAACCCCAAGGTCTCTAATGCCAGGTCTTCATAATGCATAAACAACTCAGTGACAAATGTGAAAATGCTAGTAATCACAAAGGGACCTTACTACAAGAAAATATTGAATCTTGAACTTATCAGATCTAGCAATATGATGATACTTCAATCCTAAATCTAACTCAAATGATAAAGAAATAACAAAAGATTAGGGTTTCAGAGAGATCCCTAAATTTAACTAATCCTAAGATTAACAATGAAAATGATGAAATACTTGAAATGGACCAATTCCTCATAAACTATTTCCTGCTTAACCAAGATAAATCTACAATCTTACAAAAACAATGCAATCTTCTAAGGTATTAAGATTTTCAAATCATGAACATTCATCCAAGACAACCCAATTGCAATTGAAATCAATAAAACTCCACAATTGAACTAAGCACAATGAATATAAAGGTCCAGGCTAACTTTGCAAAGCAACTAACAATCAGCTAGCTGCAAAAAGTATGGACTAGGGATTGTTGCAAACACTTCAAGAATCGAATCATAAACACTATATTGAATCAGATCTAAATCTAAATCTAACGTATTTCTTATAACATTGAGCAATTTGAAAGATAGAATCATAAGAACCATGCAAGATAAGTCAACACAAAAGAGATCACCAGAAAATCACAATGTCTCCAATTGTATTGAATCGCCAAATTTTAGCAACAATTCCAATGTTCTGTTATAGCACTTGCTCAAAAATTGACTAACTTCTACCTCTGCTCTACTACCTAATTTTCTCTTTTCTATTCTATATGCTCTATTATATATCTTACAAATGAGGCAAAATGCCAAATTTATAGGAACCTCCAAAGCATGTCAGCCCAGCCAGGGATTTACAATAATAAAATAGCCACAGACAAGTCGGCCTCAACTAATGTTTAAAATAATAAATGGCCATAAAATAGGTCGGCCCAAGGAGAATTCAAAATTAAAAAATTAGCATTAAATGCTTGAACTCAATCCAGGTCAGCCTGGGATCTTCAATATAATTCAAACCAATGCACAAGTTTCAATGCAACCCTATATTAACTGCCTCCCTCCTTATCCTGAGCATGCCTCCATGCTAGACTCAGCCTACACTCAGCAAAAACCAGCATCAATAATGATGAGGATCAATATTAGCACATCACCAATAATATATTCGAAATTCAAATGAATCCAAGCAAAGATTGAAATCTCGTGAAATATCGTTAATGCATAATTTCTACATAGTTCGGGATCTTCACCCCTCTGCAGAATCCCAGCCAGAGAGGAATTCCAAAAAAATCCAAGGCAGGAAGATTCTGGTGAAAACAATCCATAGTCAAAAATTCCAAAAAATGAAGGGGCGACGAGAATTTTGGGAAAATCCGAAGGGAGTGAAAATCTGCGAAGCAGGAAAAACTCTAGATTTTTGGGAAAACGCAAAGGACAAGGAAAATTGAGGAAATCTACCAACACAGGAAAATCCCGAAATTGAGGGAAAACCTAGATTTCGATGTTCTCCAACAATCTCACTCAAATTGATCGAAGATCACAAATTTGAGGACCCATGCTCAAATGCTAAATCAGTCATTGATGGATCTAGACTCAGAATTCACTCAAGGGCACCAACATTCATAAAATCTGGGAATTCGACAAGGAGACAAAATTTTGGGAGAATCCAGTCCTTGCAAAATTCTGCGAGGTGAGAATATTTCCAAAAAAAAGTCAGCTGTCGGGCCCTGAGTGAAATCTGGGAAAAGCCGGATGGGGCGAAAATTCCTGAAATAGAGCAAAAACCCGAATTTCGCCCAAAACTTAAGATTTTCAAAGTGTAACTTGGGGGAAACACTTAGGAAAGAAAGATGAATATTTTAAGCTCATGCCAAGGCAATACAAATCCCCAAAATCTAAGGGCTAAAGCACACAACAATGAAAGCAAAAGAGGGTCCCTGCTTTCAGTGGGGCGTGTGTGCAAAAACTGCACAACAAGACTTCTTGGTCACGAGCTTGCAAAAAAAGACTCGATCTCTTGCTTCTCTTGCTTTTCCCTTTTTATTTGTGCTTGGGCCCTTCATGTATTGTTGGAATTGTGAGATCTGACACTATCCAATTCTTCATGTATGTTCTCCTGGATATGTTGGTATTCTATATTTATCTAATGTTCAATAGCAAACTCAACCCTTAACTTTTCTACCTTGGCATAAAGCTGACTCTATTCATTTTGGGCCTCCTCGAGCAACCTAAATGCTTCTCCCTATTGTTCCTATATTTTCCTTACATGAGCCATCTCCACCTCTCTTCCCTTGATTACTTCCTATAGCTTGTTCACTGTGTCATTTACATTTACTAGCTCAGCCTCGCGCTTCTTCAATTTCTTTTCCAGCTTCTCATAATTAGTATAGACCACTTTTTGGGTGGCCTTAGCTAGAACCACCTTGTCACATGATTGAGTTTCACTTAAGTCTAGGCCCATATCTTTTATTTTGTAATCTTCCATCTACATTTCTCTTTATAGCTTGGATACTAGTAGCTTCATGGTAGCAACCAACAGGGAATTTTGCTCTTCATTGAAACAAGCTTCAATCTTCTTAGTGATTGGTTGTGAATTGTGTTTTTAATCTATAGTTTCTATTTTCTAGCTTGTTGGGCCAACTTTGTTGCATCAAAATTACCTTAGAGACTCCATGGGGTGTTGATGCTTTGTACAACAATGGAAGCACTTGGAGGGAGACTGAATAGGATGACAAAAGGAGAAACCTTGGTTGTATGGGATTGTAGAGAGACGAAGGGGAGCATTACCATTATAAATGGTGGGATACCATATGGGGACTATGGAGGAGGAACACCCATTGGAGTGAAAGGGAAAGTGGGAGAAAAAAGTGACATTTTCCCAGAAGCAGATGGATTCAGTGAAATTGGCAACATAGACACTTCAATTTTTTTAATGGGGGCCCTTGACAAGGCGATTAAAGAATCAATCATGGCCAACATGGATGATGCTCACTCAATGCATAGGGTTTCCTTATGGGATTCATTTTTTAATATGGCAGGGGTTTCATTTAGAAAAAAAAAATCAAAATCCATGGATGGAGGATTCTTTTCCACAAATAGGGGCAGAGGAATGACCAAAGATGTAGATGTAGAAAGAAAAGGGGGAGAAAAACTTACCTAGGTTGTTGAATCCAAATATCTTAGTGGAGTGCACTCCACTTCTTCTTCTCCTTTCACTTATGCACCAGGTCCACCTAGGTCTTGGACTCATCTCCTCTTTGGATGAGTAGAATTTGTAGATTCAAATCCCCTGGTAGTCGATCCTGCTGAAACCTAGCCTTCTCTACCCACAATGAACCTCTTTGGGAACCTTCAGGTACTATTTCCCTTTCCTCGGGCACTAAAAAAGGATGTGACCTATGAGTCCTTTTATTTTGACCCCTTTCCTTTGTTAGGCTCACGAGTCTGAGAAGGGTACAACAAAATCTTTCCCTATTCAATATCTTGATTGGTCTCAAGATTACTATCCTTAGTGTCAGCTTCTTTGTCATAAATTTCATCAAACTTTTCATCATGTGGTTGGAGCTCTCCATACATGGCATTGAGGCTTTTCATTTCCTATCAAAACCTCCAAAAATTTATCTTCTTTCTCTCTAACCACTCTGGGCACTTCAATTGTGTACTTAGAGACTTGCTTATTGGAAGGCTCAGATGATACTCCATTGTTGTCACATAAAATTCAAGCCATGTTGGCTGGTCAAATAGTATGTAGGCCAAGTCGATGTATGATTTTGGCCTTTCTTTAGTTAGGTTCTTTTTTTATTCAAAATACTCTTGACTCTCATGCTGTATAGTTGGGAGGTGCCTTATTGGGTTGTAGCTCCATGCATTACAAATGAGGACTAGTCTCAAGTGCACCAATTTTTTCCTAAACACCTCCTATGCCTTGCTATTTATCAGTGTTACCTAGCTATTGGTGATAACAAGGGGAGTCGAGTAAAGCCATGTCTTGTGCCTTCTAGCACCATAAGAATTTTCAATAATAGTTACCTACTAGCATGCCTCTAAAGCAAAAACCCTATCTATTACAAATTTTGGGAGCATGAAAGGCTCCTTGATGAAACCATGAAATTTGATGAATATGAACTTAACTCCTAGAAAATAATTCATTGGGGTATGTCAGGTATTTATCCATTGCAAGACTTCAGGAGGGAAATGCCTTGGAGGGCATGGGGACAAGTCTACAAGAAGTAGCCTCATTAAATAATCCACAAACCGGTAATAATCCCACATCTTTGAAAAAACATGGTTCTAGACCAAAATTGGCTAGTATGACCCCTCCACATCAAACTTAAACAATGAAAAGTGCCTCTCAAGGAACTTAGAGTTTTGGTGTAAAATCAAATGTACTAGAAAAGAAGAGTACCTGAATTTGCATTCAGTTCCATAGTTCCTTGTCTATTCCCTGGCATCTTTTTAGCTATTATTTATACAAAGTCATAATATTTCTGGCTCTTTTCTTTGTTGAGCATAAAGGCCATTCCCATCTAAAAAGGACAAACCTTTTTATCATCATCATAGTCGTAGACATAGGCCAACATTACAAAAATGACCTAAAAAATCCATTTTGAATTTCCCACGTGGTATAGGGGAGGGTATTTTACCTCCTTCTAGCTTCTCCTCAATTTCATCTTCATAAAAATCCAATTTTCTAGTTCTAGTTTTCTAGAACTCTTCCATTACTTCCTAGCTGAAACTCTCCATGACCTAGTCTATAGGGATAAATAACATATCCTTGGTTTTTGCATTGATTATAACCTTTATCCTACCACTGACTATAACCCTTGTTTCTTTTCCAAACCTCTTGGAACATGCATCTACCAGCTCTGGACATGGGTGTACAACAGGCAACATGAATTTTGGCAAACCACAATTCCAAAGCCGCGATGCAAAACCTTCAGCTACCCCATGTTTGATAATTCTTTGAAAAGCCCCTTCTCTAAGGATTTTAGGGTTCACCACCAACTTTGGGTCAAAACTGTTGTCTATAAAATCTAGTGTAGCTTCCTTATTCATATGGTCACATGTCTATACCAGTTTGGTATGGGAAAAATGTTTTTCTTCTCGCACTAGAGCATTTGGAAATGACTCTCTCCCAAAAATATCAACATAACTTGGTATTTTAGATGAGGGTCCAACTTTTCTACCCAAATTCGATGTTTTTACCATTATTGTACTTGAAAATTTAAGAGAGATTCCTTAGAGAAATGACTACTTACATTTTCTACTTAGCAAAAATTGCTTTTCGGTGCATTCATTACTTCTTGCACATACATGCATTAAGGAATTGTCCTTACCTTTGGCTTACTAGATGCTTCCACCAAGGCGATATGTGTGGATTTGGGATATGTATCCCTTAAGAATGTCAAAATCATCATGAGAATGGAATTAGTACATTCTCCTCGTTGCCTCTTTCACAAATAAGCTTTTAGTTCTTGGAAAGTGTGCTTTTAGCCATGGGAAGCATGCTTAAGTAGTGTAAAATACTCTAAAAAGACACACATATTTAATTTATTAGGACTTAGCATGTTAATCAACGTCTTTTTGTGTAAACAAGAAAGGTGGAATTGATATCAATAATGGACACATGGAAGCAATCAACATACCTGAGCATTTACTCCCAAGACACAAATTTATTTCTCCAGGCTTGGTGACATATTTTTTGTACAATTCATCTCTCGCCACCCAGTTGCTTTGATATTTTTTCGTTGTCATCCATCGGGCGAAGGGTTTTCCGTTGGTTGAGCTCACCAGCATGCCTTTTTTCTATAAATAGCTATGGCACCTTAGTGAAATATTCACTTGAAAAGCTCCTTTAGTTAGCAAGCTTTCCTTGTTGTATCCCATTGCACTAGCTTTAGCTTGTTTGCTATCATGTCATCTGGCCTAGGCACTCCCATTCAGCTCCTTCCATGAAGACCACAATACTCTTTCATGGGTGAAATTACCAATCATTGAATTAAATGTCTGGAAAGGAAGAATGATCACCTTATTGTGGTGGCATTCAAGTGGGTTCTCAGAAAGGACTATGTGAAGGATGAGAACCAGTCATGGTGGAACTCCAATGTCATCTCCTATTTTGTGGTCTCCCTTCTTGACTTGGATATATCTAAGCCTTGGATAATTAAGTTGTGTCATGTCATGTTTGACTCTCTTTATTTGGATGGGCTTAGTGAAATTGTGCAAGTGGCCATCCTTGGTGGCAATATGCCAAATTCCATGGACCTCTTCAGGCATGTTGACTAAGGGGAAGATGTGGTCTAGCTACCTCTCCTTACCAATTTTTTAACTATGGACCTTGAGAGGCATCACATGTTGTCTTTTCCTATGGCTTCCTTCCTTTTGAGGGAGTTTGGCATGGAGCACATTCTTAGGATGGACTGGAAAAAATATTTTGAGTTTCTGGTTTATAGTCATGGGAACAAGGACTAAGGTCCTTAGTGTTCCAAGCTTTCTCGTGCTATGTGTTGACCCCCTTTTCCACCTTGCTAAAGAAGAACAACAACAACAACAAAAATCTAGAAAAGTTCCATTTTGACTACCTAGCAATGTCCCAGAGGCTTTAAATTCACTATCTTTTTTGAGCGTGCCTCCTTTTTCCTTTCTGCACTATACCCTTTTTTTTGGGTTTTCTCAAGAAAGAATCAAGCTTTCCAGAGCCTTGGGCTCATACTATATTGTAAATTTTTTAATGAACATAATAAATAATATGCTTCTACTTATTTCTTGTGTTATTCTCATAGATTTATTTGCAAATCTAAATTGTATTTTACAAAAAAATTACATATGGTACATAATTGTGAATTTTTTAAAAAAGAACTTGCACATTTTAATGGAACAATTTTAGGTGAATATCATTTATTGGTATATCCAAAGCATTACCATCCATGTCTTCTAGCTCATACACATTCTTTTTTTTGCACACACGAATGTGGAAAGGACCCTTCCATAGGGCTTCAAATTTTGCATGTTTCCTTGGTTTTATAGCTCGCTCATCATACTTTAGTGCCAGGCTCCCTTCCCAAAAATCTGGGTTGGAGGCCTTTTTTTGGAACCATCATTTAACTATCTGTTGGTGACTGATCATGGCTTCATAGGCCTATTCCCTTTTCTCTTCAAGGTTTAGGAGTTATGCTAGCCTTACTTCCATTCCACTATGTTCGACTTCCAAAGCCTTTAATGGTTGTAATGTGAGAATCTCTATAGAAATAGTTAAAACAACCTCCTTTCCATATACTAGCTCATAAGGGGAAGCAATCAAGATTTTTTTGGGTATAATTCTATTGGCCCATAGAGTGGTTCATAGGTGCTTGTGCAACTCCCTTTTCCTTTCTGACATAATGCACTTGATTAACCTAATTAGGTTTTTTTTGGTTGATTTTACTAGCCCATTTCCTTGCAGGTAGTAATTTGATGAAGTCTTGAGGTAGACCTCATGCTTGAGAGAAAAATATGACATTCTAGAGCCCATAAAATCTCATGTGTTATTGGATATGACATTTTTTGGTGAACTGAACCTTGCCACTAGCTCCTCAAGAAAATTAGCAATTTAAATTTTTGTAGCATTTTCATAGCAATGGCCTCCATTCATCTTGTAAAATAGTTGATTGTTGTAAGTATCCACTTATGGCCCACACTAGATATAGGATTTATCATTCCAAAAAAATCCAAACCCCATTGAGCAAAGAGTTCCTCAATTATAATCAGGCTTAGGGGCATGGCAAAATTCTTTTTCTTGCCAACAAAATATTGGCACTGAGTGTATTTTCTCACTAGATAGTGTACCTTAGAGAACATGGAAGGCCAGTAATATCCTGCCCACATTATCTTCAAAGTAATAGTCTTGGTGGAGAAATATCCATGCTTAGGACTGCTATGAAATTCATTCAAAACTCTTTCCACATGTGGCTTATCTAAGCATCAGAGCAGGATTCCATCATAATTTGTTTTGAATAAGATACCATAAATTAGTGCATACCTAATGCCTTAAATTTGGTAGTATTGCCTTTAATGAGATGGAATTTTGATTGGGTATTTCCCTTTTGCATATATTGCATATGATCAGCTACCCACAACTCATCAGACTTGAATTTCTTTGTGTAAGCTTGATCTATCTCTTCCTCTACTGAAGATCTTAAATCTTGTGCAAGGTATTCACAAATATCTTGTCCTCGAACCAGCTTGGTTGGTCTAATATCCACATTGTACTCAAGGATATTGGTGATCCAGTTGGCCATTTTTTCGGTTATTTCTCCTTAAGTGACATGCTCCCAAACATTGGGATGGGCAACGAGAATGGTTATTTTGTACCGGGTGTCAAAATTTCTTTAGAATTTTAATAATAGAAAAATCTTGTTTCTCAACAAAATTGTACCTGGCCTCATATCCTTTGAGATTCCTAGAGTGGAATGCAATGAAATTCTCTTTTCTATTGTCTTCGTCCTTCTGAGTGAGCACCAAAGATATTTTTTGTTGGCCATTGTAGATGCAAAGCAATAAATCCTTGGAAAAGTCCAAGTTAGCTAACATTGTGGCCACGAAGATGGCTACCTTTATCTACTCGAAAGTTTTCTTTCCTTTGGGGGTCCACTTGAATATTATATTATTTTTAAGCATTAGTGTGATAGGTCTCACGATGTCTGTGAAGTTTGAAAGGAATCAGATAACTAAATTAATCTTCCCCAAAAAAGATTGCAACCCCTTCTAGTTAACTAGTAGAGGTAGTTCCATTATAGAATTCACCCTTTCAATATCCATCGCAATTCCTTCCTTTAATACCTTGAAACTGAGTAGCTTTCCTTAGGGAACTTTGATAAAAAAAAATTAGGATTTAAGGAAATCCCAAACTATTGGAATTTCTTGAAAACCTTTTCCAAATGATCAAATTGATTATCCTTTGATTTTGAGAAAACCATTAGGTCATCTAGATATATTAGAATAATCTAATTAATCAAACCTCTGAAAGTGATATCCCTTGCTCACTAAAAATTTGCACCAACATTGGGTAGTCGGAAGGGCATCTTTGAGTATGTGAATGTTCCATACTTAGTAGTGAATGTTGTTTTATACTAATCTCCTTCTTTGATGTAGACCTGATTATAACCTGAAAAACCATCAAGTGATGAGAACATTTTTGATCCTGCCACAGTCTACATAATCTACTCCATTGATGGAAAAGGGTAGTGATCTTTCAACAAGGATTTGTTTAAATCCCTAAAATCTACATAAAGTCAAATATCACCATTCTTTTTTTGAAATGACACAAGATTAGACACGTAATTAGAATGCTTAATCAAGTATATGATCCTTGATTTGATTAATTAGGTGAGCTCTTGTGCCATCAATGCTTCAACCTTTGGATTGACCAGCCTTTGTTTTTGTCAGACGGGCTTCAAGCCTTCGAATAAGTCAATTGTATGTTGAATTGTGTTGGGATCATGTCTTCAAAGATTATCATAGGTCCAAGCTACAACCCTGTTGTATCTAGAACATAACCCTTTTAATATCGCTTTGTCCTTCTATGGAACATCCCCTCCAACCTTTAATTTTTTGTCATTTCTAACATCAATATCTTCATATTCTTTCTCGTGAGTAGTGAACCTTTGTTTTCTATTTCCTACATCCTCATAGTAAAAAATATTTTCAAGAGATATTGAACCTCGAGCAAGATTATTGGATTTTAACTGGATTACTTTCCCTTCAAAGGGTTTTGCTTCAAACTATGAATGGTCGGAAGCCTTTCCCATTTTTTGTAAAAAATCAATGATCTAAACATCATCCTCAAATACGTACCAATTCTGATCATTGTCAAGAATTTCTAGTCGAACGATGATCTATACTGCATTTTGTCTCATTAATGAATCAAAAATTGGTTCAAATTGTGAACCAATCAAAGCCATCTAATCAATGACATCATTATGGGAATGTGGGATAACCAGAATGTTAAAAGCCTCAAATTTTTTGATCAAATCCCATATTCTATGTCTATATGACTTCATTCTTATATTTTTGGTAACTGTTTGCCCACGAACATGACTCAAAACTATCTTTGAATCTCTGAATGCTTGTATTATCTTTACACCCATTCATTCTATGAGGAACAAGCCATGGATCAAGGCCTCATATTTTGCATCGTTATTTGAGCATGGGAACTAGAAAATAAAAGTTTTGAGGGTCTCTAATCTTGTTCAAGATACGACTCAGACACCTACTCCAGAACCAACTTTGTATTTGGAACCATCAAAATATAATGTCCATAGAATTTTTTCACCAAGACCATTAGGATCTTGCCATTCTTTTACCAATTTTGGGAAGACTTGGTCATCATCAAAGATCACATAGGTGCCTAAATTGGTAGCATGAAAGTTTTTGTATGGGTTAGAGTCAATAAACAAGTTGACAAGGATCTCTTCTTCGAGGGTCTGATCACTTATGTCTTCTTCATCTTCTACCATTTCTATGCAATACCTTTCCCTTTGTGAGAAGGAGGTATGTGTTGCTTCAAAACATAAGAACAAATTATTTTCTATGTATGTTAGATGCAAGGATTTGGATAGGATATTTATTTTTTCCCCATGCTTGGTTTGCAATAATAGGTGAGACTAATTGAGTGTTAAATATCTACCAATATTTGTTATAAAATCCCTTGAAAGGAACATCCCAAATACTAGGGTTATATCTATCACAACTACTTCATGCATGATCATTTGGCTCAAACATGAGAAGAGGGGAAAAGATAGATCCTTGATACGACTGACAGTCAAAACTTTCTTCCCGTATAATTGCATGATTCCTTTTTCAAGGGGCTATACTTGAGTTTTAGGGCATTGGCCACTTGTTTAGGCATGACTGTTATACTAGCTCCTAAAAAAATCATGTTATTATGCAAAATCTTATCTCCCACAATAAGTGTTAAAGAGAAAGGCATGGGCTTTAGCTTACTTACCTCTTTCTCCTTTGCATTTTCTGCCACATTCACATAAGCCATGACTCTTGAAGGTTGGGGTTTTGATGCAATCTCTTTATCTTTAACTTGATCATGTGGTAGAATCACATTTGTCCATAGTATTTGTTCCTCCTTCTTTAACACTTCCTGGAGCAATGTATTTTGTTCAAGAATGGATATCATGTCCCATAGGTATATGTTATTAGGCACCTTCTTTAACTGTTCAACCACGTTGAGCATTCTATATAGCGGGGTCTTAGGTTTGAATGGTGGTATCTCTCTCATCTTTAGTAGGATTTGATCTAACATGAGAAGAATCAGTGCTTTGTCCATCTCTTTTTCTAGCAATGGAGGAGCTTGTGACTATTGAGTAGGTTAGGCAATGACTTGTAGGGCTTTCTTTTCTTGCAGGTGTGGTTGATGTAGTTGTAGATGCATCGAGGCTTGTTGAACATATTCTCTAGTAAGCCTTCTTTTAGAACTTGTGTTGTAGTCCAACTATACTTGTGGGGCACTATTCATTAGAGAATCATTTACAAATTTTGCATCCTCTTCCTCCATCCATGAGAAAAGTGCGTGGTCTAGTGCAATATCCAACTCTTTTTCTAAAGACATTCCTTGTGTTTGTGCCTTGAAGTAGGTGTTCTCCATTTCAGGAGACTGATATTCCTCCATACTTGAGAACATGCCTTGGCTTCTCTGCTCTACTATTTTATGTTGTAGATTTTCCCTCAGGAAATTCTAGGGCATATGACTATCATTACATAGGAATCACCATGTGTTCTCATCCTCTACCAAATTATTTTTTCCTGGGAATAAATCCTTGATTGGATTGCTCTTGACAAATTGAAGTGACATGGTAACCGAGACTATCTAGTTTGTGGATGCTAGTTGTTGACCTCTTCCTTTTGAGGCTCCTTGGTATGTGTTATGTTGATAAGATGGCCGAACCCCTTGATAGTTCTATGTAGTTTTCTTCAAAGGTGTTACTTGCTATTGTTAGATGAGGACTAGCTCATTAGCAAAAGGCCACATGAGACTCTTCATATCATTGACCTCCATTGCTAGTGAAGAGGAACCCATCATGCTTGGTTGTGCAATGGGATATACATACATGGATGGTGGTAAAAATGATGTGGTTTCTTTTGGAGCAGAAGTGATCAGATTGATTTCTTCTTGAGGGCCACTAGAGATTTCTACAAACATGGGCATTGACCAGTGTGGTGGAAGCTTCTCGTCATCGATCAAAATATTCTCCATGCACACATCCAGATCATATGCATTGGGTATAATATATCCTCCCATAGAGGTTATCATGATCATGATGTTCAAATTGAAAGCTTTTAGGTAAAACATAAATGCCATCATGGTTGGAGGTCGGGCAGTCATAAGAATTATTTGCCAAGTTTTGTTAAACCTAGTGTTGAAATGGCTCATGGCCTCTTGCAAATCACTTTGAGCAATCTCCGTTTTCTAAGAAACATTCAAACAACCTCTCTTTGAGCTAATCCCAAGAGTGGATAGAACTAGAAGCAAGAGATCGATACCAGTCCTAAGCTTTTCCTTTAAAATATGTGGCCAACAACCTAAGATCAATATTTTCTTCTGTTATGCTATGTACTTTGCATATCTCCACTATATCTTGGAGATGTTTGGAGGGAGTTTCAAACCCCTCCCTGAAATTTTTTTGGATGGCTTTGAGGGCATTGGTGGGTATGGCAAGCCATACATCTAGGGGTGTAGATGGTTCTAACAGACTACTGCTATCCTAGGTTACAAAATTTCTAGGAGTGGGAGCAACTAGATGAACCATTGAAAATAGATTCTTATGAATAGGGTATATTGGTATTCTAATTTGAAAATTTTGGCCTCCTGGTGGAGTGGATAAAGCTCTAGATCTTGGAATTTCACTTCTTGACCTATTGCTCCTTATAGGTGATACAAAACCTTTAAGTCTTCTTCTCCTTCATACTGAGGTAGGTAACTGGGAGTACTAGAATGACCTCTTAAGGATGCTCTTGTTTAGATTTTGGGCATGAAATTTCTAGCTTCTTTTCTTGGTCTGATTTTAGAAATATTTCTGACATCTAATCAGGCATTCAGAAAACTTTGGTCCCACTAGGCATGCCAGAAAAAAAGTTGTTGATCATCAAAGCTTGTGCCTCTTTAACAAGCTTATGTGAAATTCAACAATTGGGGGACCAATTTGTGCCTCATTGAATAACCTTTGATATTTTTATAGAAAGCTAGCTCTTCTTTGTGTTGGGAGAAAAAGGTAGAAATAAATGTGAATAAAACATGAAAATGGCGATGCACCAAAGCTTTTAGAACATTTCAAACCTCAACTTATTTCTTATGAATGATATAATAGACACAAAATTCCACAAATCCTTCATTGTTTAGAAGAGAATGAGCAAAAAAGTCTAAGTAAAAGCATAGTGTAGTCTTTCAAATCTCCCTGCAAGAAGCACCCATTCAAGTCTGATCAAACATAAGAAAACCCTATAAGTTAACAAAAATATCCAGAATATTATAGAAACCCTTTCCTCCCTTTATGACATAATATGAAAAACAACTTTTATAGAAAATGGAAAGGTTCACAAACATAATCTGATTTTCATAAGCTATTATTCAACATAGAAGGTTAACAACATGGAAATTAGCTACCCAAACTATCAAAATAAGCTTAACACAATGCTTTTAACATGAATTAAAACATAAAGAAGAAATTTTACAAAGGAAAATAACATGCATAGTTTGAAATATTTCCTCTAAATAGATCGAACTTTCAATATCAAATGAACTGAAAAACAAAGGTTAGATGCCAATCCGATGATAGTTTGAGTTAAAATATAACATGCCAAAGAATAACAGTATTCTATAAGTCTTTCTACTTCTAAAAAAAATAAAAATTCCTACTAGATCTATTTCCTTCGAAAATATTTTCAAAGTAATTCTTCTAACTAAAAAAAACTCCTTTTGCTTATGCTACCAACCCCTATTTATAACTTGGAAGAAGATAATATTGCCACCAACATTATAAGAGAAAAAAAATCTAGGTCTCTGTATCTAATAGCTAATGATTTGATCATAGATCTTGATTAGACCATAGACCATAGCAATCTTTGCTCATTAAGTCCCAACTTCTTCATTAATGTATTTTAGATATTTAGTAAAGATCACAATTGGAAAACAATAAGATTTTAAAAACATCCTAGCAAAAATCAAATTGATCAATCATATAGATTGATAGCATTGACTTGAAGGTTCCATCGTAAAGACAAGAGACCCACTACATTTTTCCAAGCTCCACCCGAAGAGATAATTACACAAAAAAACTACTCGAATGAATAGATGGTGTGTTGGGCAGGTGGGGAATCTCAGAATTATGAGAATTTCCTTCAAGAAAATACCTACCAAGAAAACATGTTTCTTGGCTTGCACCCAAAAGGAAAGTGATATAAAAAAGCTGTGCAATCACCACATGGTGCATTACGTGCTTTTTAGAGCAATCTTCTCTTCATTAAGCACAAACTCTTCCAGAAGTTGAAAAAGGTAAAAGCCAAAAACCAAAAACATTAAAAAGAAAAAAATTATTTACAGTTCACATTAGATCCACCCTCACTAGAAGGTCATCTAGTTAACTTAGTTGAGGTTATGAACATAAAAATTGGATCTCCCTTAATTAGTGAGCCTCCTAAGTTACCTCTCATCATAGGACCTCATAAACTACCTCCAGGAGCTATCTTGAACTTTACAAGGAAAATTTGTAGTAGCAATGTTTTAAAGCAACCAAGTTCTCATACAGTAGCTCACACACATAACATTCCTGAGTGTAGTGGTAAGGAGTATGATCCTTTTGAACAAGTTAAAAATACTCCCACTAAGATATCCTTATGGGATCTCATTAAAATATCATCTACATACAATAGGATGTTCCAAGAAATCTTGTAGAAGAATGATATCCAATCTTCTGTTAAATTGAATGATGTAGCAACCTCCTTTGATTATATGCAAGTGACAAAGTTGGATATCACATTCCCTCAACAAGAATTTCCCTCACTTGAGATCCAAAATATCCATGAGGCCTTAAAGATAAAGACAATCATTAATGAAACTATAGTTAGGTGCACCCTTATAGACAATGGAGTAGGTCTTAATGTTTGTAGCATTCATATCCTATAGAAAATTGGTGTGGACAAGAAGCTTATTCAACTCAATAATGTTAATATTCTTGGCTTTGAAAATCATAATAGGAAACCATTAGGAATGACCACATTACCCATTGAGGTCAGACCTATTGCTTTTCCCACCCCTATCCATATCATGCTAGGACCTCTTTCATAAAACCTCCTCCTAGAAATATAATGGATTCTGACGAGGGCTTGCAGATACCTCATAAATATTACAAATTTGATACTTAATACTTTATATTTGGCTAAATACTAATAATGTTATCTTTTATATACTTCATTTGTGAACTTAATTATGCATAAAGACTTAAAATTTTAATGCTTTTATATAAATGCTTATTTTCTTTAAATGAGTGATTGAATGGCATTTAATGTTGTGATTGTTTCATTATTATGTATATTTAACTCATGGTTGGAAGAGAATTTATTGATCAGATGAAGCACTAACCATTTTTCTATTCAAATGAGATTGGCAACTAACCTACCATGAATTAACAACTTCAACCAAGTGACTTGTCAGCTAAACAATAATTCCAGCCAAACATGCATTCCACCTCTATAGTTTTTCTTGACATCAACTGAAGATGATTTAAAGATTTTCATGATTTTTCTTCTTGCACTCCAAAATTTCTTTAATAATCTAGAGTTAGCTTGATTTCTCACTTTTCCCTGCTTTTCAAATAAGAGAGGATATATGTATCTAATTTCAAAGTTAGGTAGTAGAATGTATTAGTTTCCGATTTCAAGTAGATTACATTTCTCAATTCTTTGCCGAATATTTTGTACTTCACCCCTCTATGGGAAAATTTGATGGAAATAAAAAAGTTGATCCATTTCTATTGTTAGATCCCTCTAGAGGTAGAGTAGGGCCCACTCTTTCGAAGGAATGTGATCTTGTTAGTTAATATTTCATCTTCATTCTCATTTCAAAGTTGGAATTCATATAATGTTAGAGTATATCTTAAATCTAAGACCACAATATTATAATATTTGATTCCATTACTGTGTTGATTAGTTATAATTCCTTCTATTTTAATTTAGTTCAATTTCCAATTCATAATATTGGAGATAAGATAGTTAATTCATCATTGAAAAATAATTATGTTCTTAATGGAATATGCATAGAGAAGGGATTATTACTTGTTAGATTGTATGTATGGGGAATGAAGTAGTTTTATTTTGAATTAGGAATAAGAAAATAAGTATATTTCAATTACTGTTGATTAGATATATTTTGAATTCAAGTAAAGGTTAGATTCTTGTTTTTTGCAAGTTAGATTAAGTTTAATCATCCATTACTCACAATCTGATTTAGCTTGGAATATGACTTACCTCTACACATTTTCTATTCTGAAATGATTTTTTTTTCATTTAGAAGATTTTAGAATAAGTTTGAGTAAGAAATAAGTTAGAAGAATAGCATAGAGCCACTACCAATAAGGAAGAAACAACTCCAAACCACTCCTAACAAAGTAGACCAAACAAAAAATCCCCCCAAAAACCAATCCAACTCTTACTGTAGATAGCTTTAGACACCCCTAGGTTGACAATTAAATGTTAAATGATCAAGGAATTGTGACAACAATGACCCCTATCCATCAGATTCATGCTATGAAAGGAGTCCCATCTACTCTTCACCATGACATGAAATTTGAATACAAAAACAAGATATACATGGTTGAAGTAGATGAACAAAGCTATATCTCACAAGTTCAACATGATTATGACACTTCCAAATCCCCTAATACTTTAATTCCAACCTCAAAAGTAGAACCTATACAAGTTTATGGTAATCCTAATTTCATTTCATCTACAAAAATACTATTAGGTAATGATTGGGGGTCGTTAGATTTTACACCTTGTTTCAAATAAGAGTCCAAAATCTCACCCTCAAAGTCTAGAGATTCATATACAAATGATTCATCTTCAAGCACATGTTTTAGGGATGACTTGGGTTCATTAGATTTTACACCCTCATTTATGGGAGAATATAAAATCTCATAATCTAAACCAAAACAACCTTCTATTTCATTTTCTCAACTTGGTTCTACCTCAAAAACATCACCCGCTATTGGTGATGGGGGCTCTTCAACTCCCATCCCTCATGAGAGGAAGATACATAACTTTACAAAGCTTAACAAGGATTTGTGTGCTCCTGAAGTAGCCAACCCTTCTCATAAGAATAAAATATCTACATATAGGTTGGAAGCATGTTATGACCTTGAATACAAACTCCTTACTAAACATGGATACAATGAAAACATGGAGTAAAATGGTAAAGAACAAGTGAAGTCTATACCATACATTTTCAAGAATGGTCTAGGTTTACCACCATTATCTACATCTTCATTCAATGCCTTATCATTTTCCGTGTGTATAAAATCTTGTGATGAGAAAAAAATATCCCCTACTATTGATCAAAATAATATCTTATCAAGGCTTATAAAATCCTACTTGATTACTCTTCCTCCAAAAACATGAAAGAAATTCTACAACAAGAGTTTATTTTGTGTATATCATAGAGTTCATGGTCATTATGCTAATGAATGTAAGGCTTTAAGTAATAAAAATCAAAATTTTAAGGATTGTGGTGCTCTTCCTTGTGTTGATGCACCTATTTGCTCTAATTTCTAATGATTTTCATTATATCGTGTTGTTCATATCACTATGTTGCATTAGTATCCTTATGTGTCTTGCTCATTTCCAATCATGGTGGTATAATGTTAGGTGCAACCATATTTTTCTCGGAAGCAACATGATAGTTCTTGGTGGTTTCCTTTTTCTCTATGATTGGGGTGCAAGGATAACTAGTTTTTGGTAGGTGTGCATTCTTTCTAAGGATTCCTCTTCCTCTCATTCTACTTAAAATAGCAACATATCAAGTATGTTGACATTTTAAGTGTGAGGGATATTGTCCCCTGTTCATTGTTTGCATGTTCCCTTCTTAGTGATGATAGCATGCATATCCTAGGAAGCCTTTACATTAGCATTATTTCAATTTGGCATTAACATTTTGACATTTCTTGTAGCATTAGTAGAGCATATTGATAATTTTTTGTGGTGTGTTTTCAAAGTTATCAGAGGTATAGATTTGGTATGGTTAGTACGATAAGATCTTGTAGACCTAGCATGAATTTCTCATTGTACGGTGAGAGCATATAGACTGGCAGAACTTTCTCACTTAGTCAATTTCTAGGGGCTTACCTAGTATATATCAAACTGGACTAGCCCTTGTGAGTTCATTATTGTTTTTATATTAGATAGTGGGTTTCACTTGTGAATATTTTTTTGGAAAAACAACTAAGGGTTGATCCACATCGAGTTGGAAAAATAGTTGAGTCTTGATCCACTCCTATTTTTATTTTTATTTTCATTCTTTTAGTCTTTGACATTGTATGTTTGTGTATCTTTTCTTTCTATTGCATATCATACATCTTGTATGTGTTCCTTTTATCTTATGTTGGTTTTTCATGGGATCTTTATCTTTGGAGCTTAGCCACATCCTTGATCCTCGTCATCCTATCTCACTAACATTTGTGCACTTGGACCCCTCTTGATGCATTTTTTTCTACTTTAGTGTGAATTTTCTCTTGGGTTCATCCTCTCACTAAAGTGGGGGCTAAATGTAGTGTACAAAAATGTATCTCTTTACATTTTCACACTTTTTCTTGGCCATCCTAATTAAATTGGACTTAATTATCCCTTAATAAGCCCTATTATTCATCTACAAGCCTTAAAGTTATATTTTCATAAGAGGGATCCTAACAATAAATAATGCCAACACATAACGCTTTGCCTTGAGCAATGTGTGTTCCAAGAATAGGGACCTAGGACCCATTTTCCCATGGGCGAATGGGTATTCCCTAGGCATTTGAACCTAAATTTAAAATATATTTTTGGCCATATTTTAACATCTCTAAATTCATATTTTTTATGTTGACTTGTAATTTTTAAATTTTGAGAAATTAAGGATACATATCTATAAATACAAGGTTATTTTATCAAATCAACTAGAAGTTTTGAAGATAAATTTCACAAGAGAAAATACTATTATCAAGAGCATTTAAGAGAAGATTTATCAAGCATCTATAATAGCAATCAAGATATTGAGCATCATGTCAAAGTCATGTTCATTCATGCATGTTTTTGGAGCTACCATTATGATGTAGGTTTCAAGATCAAGTTCAAGCATTTAAGCATCAACTCAAGTCATCAAGATCCACATCCAATTCAACCATTTCATGCAAGTTTTAGTCTTTCATGGATCTCCATTAAAGGGTTCCATTCAAGGGTTTGGTGAGTTGCCAAAAACAATTGTTCATTCATAATTACCTCTTTTAATCATTGTTTCAATTCAAGGTTTAATTACCAAAATAGGGTTTGACCAAGGAAAACCCCCATCCACCATAAATAAAAAAATTTTCCTCTAATGTTTTTTTTGAAGAGTTAGGTTGAAGAAGGATTGAAGACATATTGAAGAGAAAGATTGGAGAAGTTGTCAAAGTTGTCAAATCACAAAATCTCACCTATAGATATGATTTTTGACTTTTTGACACTAAAACCTTGAAAAATCAAAAGCTACATATAAGTATTAGAGGCTCCCAAAATTTTGTTAAAAAACCTAACAAAAGACTAATTCATCCATGGGAGAATGAGTTTCAGACAACCTTCAAAAAGTTCCTTTTGGTGATTGGTACACAACCTCTTCCCTTCTCAAATCTCCTAGAAGTTTTTTGTTTCTATTAATATTAAGCTTTATATTTTTGTTGCAAGTTTGAATTGGCATAATTAAGTTGTTTTTCTATTTTTAATTTTTCTCCCAAAAGTGATGTTTAGCCTTGTACCCCCATCCTCAATCATAAGTAAATCAATAGATTATTGCATTAAGTTGATTCACCTAAGGGTTGTTAGTCAATTCTTTGTGGGGATCTCATTTCCTAATGAAAAAGGAAAGATAGATTTATCATACCCCCTTTGTTACCATTTCATATTGGTGACCCTACTTTTCTACATTTCATTTCCAAATTTTGAATTTGTGTGTATGCGCATTGAGATGATTCACAAATGCCATAATATCCTCCCTTAAGAACAATTATATTTTTTATTTTTTTTAATATCTATAATTAAACTATTAAGTGTATTATTGATATAATTTCAATAAAAATAAAAAACAAGACAATTATAAATATTATGTTATATTGATGAGCCAAATTTAGTTAGAAATAGAAGAAAATAAACTAAATAGGAATTTTATATAACATTATCTTACATTACAAATAATAGTACAAATTGAATAATATTAACCATGATCTAGTATTGGAAATAACATATGTGTTATAACAAACCCATGGTCTTGATAAAATTTAGTTACTAAGAAATATGAGATAACACTAGTAATGAACTCTAATAATAGAAAAGAAGGATTGACTGGTGAAAGTGGATAAAACTTACCTCATTCTATAAAAGGGAGAAATACTTCAATATTTGGGTAGAAATGGATGGGCGAAGAGCAAGAGTATGGAGAATAGACACTTGAGTGTGTGTAAGGATTTCAATTATCTATCATTTATGTTAATCTAATTCAATAATATTTTGCATGTCATGCATTGAGTGTTCTATTCAAATGCATGTTTCACTTTTTTTTTTCTAAATAGGAACTATACTATCCATTTATTTACTATCTTAAAATTCTACACATTAGATTTGTAATTGATAAAATTATTTCATATAGAGTTTATTCAAGATTCTATGATAATGCAAAACCTTGAAGTATCTTAAATATCCATTTAAAATACTTTCTCCTATAATCATATTCAATTTGAATGAGTATAGTAATGAAAGGTCATATGCCTTAGTGACCGACCTATTGTTTTCCATATTAGGTATATAATCTTATGTTTCTTTGAGTTGATATTCTCAAATATTAAGGAAAGGCTTGATCTAAGCATCATATCCCTTTTGGATGTTGGATAGAAGGGGTAGCAACAATATTACTGCTATTACATAATGATGGAAATAATAGAAAAAAAAAAGTGCGGAGACAACAAAATGTATGACACACAAAAAATAGATTTATATATATATTCCTTTGCTTCTCGAAAGTTATAAAAAAATAAAGTACTTGCTCTATTTTACACTAAAAAAATATAACACATACAATCTAGACTACTGTCTAATACTTGGTCTTATTCATGCATCAAATCTAGACCTGTTTTCTAGTTTGTAGCTTCCTACTATTTGTTTGTTGTGTCTACTTAACATTCCCTTCTGTTCACTGCTACTATCTCTTTGTTCTAATGTGAACATTCTCCTTCTACTACTGCAGGGTCTTCTTGCTATCCAAAAAGCTGACTACTCCAAAATTGATCCTAACATTCCTTTTGTTTGTCTTGTTTGCAAGCTCAAAAAATAAGTACTTAATTTCAAATTCAAAATTACCTACCTTCTTAAATGTTGGCAGGTTGAGAAGCTTCAGTATTGTTGTGCTCTCAACACACACACCCCGTTCGGAATGGGGACCCTCTTTTCTTTCGCCTTGTCAGGTCATTCTTTCATCGCATCATTTTGTGTGCCCCCATTTTTAGTGTCCTAGATGGTCAATGTACCTTCGAGTTTCCATGTTTGGTTGACCCTATTTTCTCCCCTTCATTTTGGCTAAGTCCTGATGCCTTGCAGACTCTCCTTGGCAGTTTGCTTCTGCCAGCGATCTTGGGCCCTAGCGGGCCCACCTCACTGGGACTCCCTTGTCGAGATTCCCCTGGGTGTTCATTGTTCCCAAAAAGTAGATGGCTCCTGCCTTCCTGAACCTTGGGCCCTGGTTCCCTTTTTTCAGTCAGCTTGAATTTTCAAGTTTCAGACTGCCTTTTCCCTCACCGAGTCCAGTCCATTGGACTTCCGTCCTTGGAATCCCCTTCAGTCTTCACCATTTCTGACAGAAAAACTTTGACGGTGCTCCGCTATCCGGACTCCGAGACTCCCTTCGCCATCGACTTCCAAAGTGAATTTTCAAATAGCCATCAACCCACATCCTTCTGGCCCCCAGGCCCTGGGCCTCCCACTACCGCTCATAAGTTTGAACTCATGAACCCAACAACTGGTCGTACAGGCATTAAATGTGTATGAGGGTATAAAATATAGGGTTGACTTGTCATTTTCATTTGTAAGGTTTTCTAGAAGAGATCAGAACACTCGTCAGAGGAGATCAGTGCACCCATCGCCTGCCTCCCTCGCATCTGAGACCATCATTCGACCTCCCTCAATGGAATTCACCTCTTCTCCCATCAAAATTTTGAGGTAGGTTTTCTGTCCACCCTCCCAAGAAGTTTTTCATGGTTTTTTGCTTAAAATAATGAACAACATAGGCTAAAAATCAATTTAATTGATAGAACAGAATAAGACTTACAAAACCCATGTCTTTAAATTTAAAAAAACCTCCAAAATCACCTATCAAGATCAGGCCGAAACCAAACACCACCTCCACTGTTCTTTGCGTAGGTTGTTTTCACCCTCGAGGCCCGACCCCTCCCTCCACTGTTGAGAAATATGAAAATGAACTTTTCGAAAAGCATATTGCCCTACTAGGCCCGCCACTCTGGATTGTTGTCGACTAATTGTCGTCCTGTTTAACAAACAAACACTCGAAATCTAGCCTCCCTTTCAGCCTCTCGGGCCTACCTCACCGAGACTCCCTTGGTCGGTTTCCCTTGGGTGTTCGATATTCTAAAATGGCAGATGCTTCCCACCTTCCCGAACCTCAGGCCCTGGCTCACTGAATTTTGCACGATGAAAATGTAACATCTTGAGACTGTTTTCACCCATCCTGAGCCTATCCTGTTAGACTTTCGTCACCCTGACTCTACCTCACCACTGTCATGCCAAAACTACGAAGTGAGTCCACCTTTCCACCCTCCAAGGTCTTCTTTCCAATGCTCTATTGGGTCACGATCCATGGATTTCTGTCTGCTAGCTGCCGTGGAGTCTTTGTCATTTGAAATGACCATGTATTGACGACCTTCCAACTCCTGGTTCCTGGCCTCCCATTTGATGTCCCTGCTTCCACCGGGCTCTGCCTGCCAGAGTTCCATTTTCCTTCATCAAATGAACGAAGGAAAAATTGACATGTCTTCTTGAGTTCCAGGCTTTGCACCACCGACCGCCTAGAAACTTCAAGAGGAAAACCCATAGCCAAATGCTCTGCTGGGTCCGATTCACTGGGCCACTCTTTCTGAGCTTCTATGCAATGACCGCTATTTTAATTGGCGAAACCATGATGACCTCCCACTCCGTTGGAATTGGGCACCTTGAATTCCAAAGAAGGCCTTTGGCTATCTTTTGACCTTTCGGGTCCAAAACCTCAGAGTTCCAACCTTGGAACTCCATTTTTGCAAGGTCATTTCAAACAGCAAGGTCCTGGCAGCTTTTTGACCATGAACCTCTGGATGCTCCTAAAGCGGTCAAAATAACCTCAAATTTGAAAACTAATCTCAACCCACGTGCTTAAATTCAACACTCTTCAACACAAGCCTTTTAAATCATCAAAAGGTGAAGATGGGAGAAACCACCCAGATTGTGCCAACCTATTCACCCTTTCAAACAACATTCCTGCTAGGGAAATCCAACCCATTGGGCCCAGATTGTCCAAACCCGCTTCAAAAAGTTACTAATGGCATCTGAAAGAGAAAATTTAACTTTTTTTATCATATAATGTCTAATTGGATTTTGTCTACGAAATTTTGGCTAATGTTAATGCTTTCATAGTTGCGTGTACTCATTATGTCTATGTTTGCAGGATATATGGAATCAGGTGCAGGACCCTTGGGGGAAGTTGTAGAGAAAGACAAAGGAAAGAAATTAGGAAAAACTCCTCATGGAAGAGAAGACAAAGATCCGATGAAATACCAATTCTAGGGTGAACCTCTACATTCAAAAATCATCACCGACAAAAAGGAGATCACAAACACCAATATCGGGCATGTCAATATTGATGAATTCAAGCAAAGGGTTAGAGTCCACCCAAAGAATGATAATGCAAGATCAATCAGACAGAGTGGGATTACAAAATCAATAAGCTTCCCCCTATCTCTCATAGCCCTTGAATTGGTCATGGCTTGTCGGCAGGCCTACTAGCCATAGACAAGAACCATCGTTGATAGAGACAGGAATGTCCTTCCTGATATGTCGGCTGAGGGAATTATTAGAAATTTTCACATTCCTACCTTTGAAGAGATGGAGATGCCCTCCATGGAGGAAGGAAAGGAAACATGGGATGAAAACCTAATGGGCTGTAAGAAATTAATAAATTAGTACTGGATCAAGGAGAAAAGAGGTAGCGCTGTGAAGGTTCCTCAAGAGCTCTTCCACAATAATTTATTTGAGGACTACCATGACCTAGTAACCATGTTGAGCAAGGTGATGGGCCTCCCCACTGCTGTGTTTTCCCAGGAGTGGATGGTGTATTTTGTTGAGTAGATCCTCCATGGGGATGAATATGTCACCACAAAAGCCTCATTCTATTGGGGAGGCATCATAAGTGATTGCTTCCATGAGCATTTTATGAATGTGAAGAAGAGCTCTAAATTTTACATGACCTCCTATCTAGTCTACTCACTGGAAAAGCAGAGGTAATGCAATGAATTATTTGTGGCACCCGATGAGGAGTTGGGTCAAAGATTGAAAGCCTATGACCAATATACCTAGCTATAATTCATAAACTTTAAGGAGTACTATAGGGTGAATGATGCCTTCATCAGCCACATCATCCCACTACTAGGAGGGGATTTTGAGAGAAGGATCTCACACAATGCACGGGTGTTCTTGAAACAATACACCTTCCTATTTAGATAGTTCCCAAAATTCACATATATTTGTGTTGAGGGCTTCATAGAAAGACTGAATAAGCTACCCTGGTACCCCAATGACCAGATCATATTGTTAGAACTTTCTAGGAAGTTACATCATATATACTCAGTCCCCAGGGGTAAACACTTGGTAGGGATCCATTATCCCTTAGGATTTGGTTAGGGGATGCATAAATTGCAAAATTCCCAGTGCGTTGGGAATTATGAAAAGGAATTGGCAGAGTTCCATTTCCACCAACACACTGCTCACCCGCGGATGGATCGATATGGGCATATAAGAAAGGCACTAGGACAAGGGTATGCCCACCTACATCACGTTGTAATAAGCTTACAATTTTTTTCTATACTAGACCAGGTTGTGGAGGATGAGGGCATTGACATGGACCCCAGGTACACAACAGTTGCTAATTTTCCACTACCAATGATAGACTGGGATGAACAGGAGGTCGATGACCTTGACATTGTGACTAAACCAATCATGGATCGAACCAAAGAATGAATTGATGGACAAGTAGCCTGATTAAAGAAAAAAGGGGTTGTCCTAACATATGAAGGGCTCAAGAGTGAGCCTAGTGCCAAGGCAGATGTTGTCGCAAAAAATTCGATAGGTAGGACATCCAAATCTCCTCGGATCATAAGATCAAAGAAGAGGAAAGGGACCGAATTGGAACAGTCTCCAGACCCCAAAGTTTTTTCAAGGAAAGACTTAGGAGACTCACCATCTAAGAGGTCCATACAGATGGGAAGCATTGCAAAGTAGCCACAAATTCAAAAGGATCCCCTTCAAGAGGGTGAGGAAGGGCAGACAGATCAACCAAGACCTCCTCTAGCTCTCCCTGTCTCCACCACCCTTACGCCTATTTCCCAGGCCATGGTCGCTACATCCCCACCTGCAATGGAAATCTAGGTCCATCTCACCTCCTCTCCCCTAGCAGGGCACATAATAATGATCGACTCTTCCTCCACCGCAACTACTCTGCCTTCCTTCACTGCCATGTCACCTACTACATCACTCCCATTGGTAGCAGTGACAATGCCAATGCCCGAACTAGCATTATTGGAGGCTTTCTCATGTCACATGCAAAATGTCCCCTCCAAAATTTCTCAGATCTTTATGGATCCCACCATCCAAGTTGTCATACCATGGGTCCTAACCAGTGCTACACCTTTGCAACCTCCAACGAGACTGCCAACAATGGAGGCCACAATGTTAATCTTCGAAGAATGGGAGAGGTGGTAGAAAGAAGCCTCGAAGGTAATGGAGGAGGAAGTTGATGAGTACCATGAACACCCAGAGTATGAACACCAGAAAATTGATAGGGTGGTCTATGAGGAAGAGGGAATGGGGTCTTCTGAGAGCAGAGATGAAGAGGAGGGTGTAGGTGGTAGAACTATTGTGCAAACCTTCAATGATGATCTCGAAGAGGAAATGGCCAGACAACTAAAGCATGATGAAGAAGAGACAAAAAGGTCACCTCCCAGAGAAGGGAAAGAAGGTGGTAGGATGGCATAAATGGTAGAACTCCCTATAGGGGGACAACTAGAGGTTGTGCCATCTCCTCACAGAGAAGAAGGAAATGTGGAAAATCCAAACCTAAGGAGCATGGGCACAAGGACAAATAGACTGAGGAGGAGAAAGAAAAGAAATTGAGATAGAAGAAGGCCCATAGAAGAAATTTCCAACTAAGCCTCTTGTCAAACACCTCACATTCCCCCAAGAATCTGATGAGGAAGAGGCAGACAACACTAGAATTGAAGAAAGGGCTCCCACGGGTGAGCAAATAGAGATTCAAATAGAGGAAGGCAAGGGTGATCAAGAATTTCCCAAGGAAAAATCTACCATGCCTGAATGGCTGTAGAAGCAGCTTGAAAAGAAGAATCCTACCCTAAAGGACCTAAGAGTGATGCTAGAGGCTATCCTAACCTGAGTGTAGATCTCAACCAAGAAGGAGAAGAAGCCTAAAGTTAGATCCAAGGTAACAATGGATGCTTTCGGGTCCCAAACTGTACAAATAGAAACATCGGTGGTAGGCCAAGAGGGAATAAGCTATAATGTCTCCACCATTAACTTGTGGATTGCTACTAGAGAGAAAAAGGTGGGGCATCTCGAGGAGTTGGTGGCTACAGTGGTGCACCTAATACAACAAGACAAGGTCTTGAAAGACGAGCTCAAAGAACAGGTGGCCGCCTTGATAGATTACATTCAATAATGGTCTTCAGTTGAAGACCTGCGTACCATGTCTGCTGGTCCACCCCAATTGTTGTCTAAGGAATAGATTGAAAAACTAGAAAAGAGAAAGAACTTGGATAAAACTATAGAGAGCTGGTTCCGATAGGTTCTATACATTTGGAAGATGGGTATCAGTCGGACTGTTTGAACGGCCAACAAGTTCTTGGATTTACAATAGTCCCTTGAGAACACAAGAAGGCTTTGCACCGACTTCCCTGCAAGTTACGATTCCACCTATCAAAAGATCAAGGCTATCCTCTAACTGCCAAGTATGACATAGGAAAAGGAGCTCGCATTCAAAAGGGATGACCATTGGTTGGTAGATGTGTGGAAGTGATACTTTGATAATAGAAGAGAAAGATTAGAGCAAATAATGGATAAAGTGGATCTAGATATTGAATGGGTCAAAGAGGTTATGGTGGATTGTGCCCGATATCTTAATTTGATGACGTGATATGACATGCCTGTAGTAGAAATTGATCCGGAAAAGACAAAACCCCATTTCCAAAAGAAGATGGAGGATGGGATGTCAGATGAGATAACAATGGATTTCATGAGTTTAGCCACTCGCACCTTCACCTAGTTAGAGTTGCTCAAGGACCACGCTTCCAAGTATGACGAAGACTGGAAAATACTTGAGGACAACTCAAAAGAATGGAGTTATCAAGTGCTATGGTTTGAGATCATAGAAGTTGAAAAGCTCCAACCGGTAATCTTGAAATTCATGGAGTATGTAGCTTTGAATAAGCAGGAGAGCGACCCTATTATCAGTGAAGAGCTTTTGAAGGAATAGCCACAACAGAAAGAGCAATCAACAAAGGACAAAATGCTATAGTGCTATCACTAGATGACAAAATAGGGATGAGGAAAAAACTATATTTTAAATTGTAATATATTTGGGGGCTAGGTAGAACCCTAGTTTGTAGTGAATCTTGGCCACACAATGAGATTGAATCTTGGCCATTCGTTCTGCTTTTTGGGCATTATAAATAGGGGGTCTCCTCTCATTTCCAAAGGGAGTTGAGTTGTTGTAAAGACATGTTGCTAGAATTTCTAATGAAAATACATTGACTTGGGGCATTTTCTAAGTTTTTCACATGTTTCATGATTTAACCTCCATTGTTAGATGTTTTATTTAGATTTACATTGTTGTTTTAAGTTAGATTTAAATTTATTGAGTAGATTTTAGCAATGATGTTCTATAGTTGTGAAAATTATTGTTGTGTAGATGCCTTCCTTGCCCATAGTTTTTGTTTTTTGCTGCTGGTAAATAGTTGTGCAAAGTTATTCTAGGCTTGAATTGAAAGATTCTCAACACTTTTATCTGTGTTCATGCATGTATATGGTGAATGGAAGGTGAAATATCTGCAGACCTTATAAGATAGCACAAATTTCATGAGACTGTGAATTTTCTAGTTAAGTGAAATTTTGTTTGAAGGAAACTGTCTAGAGCAGGAACTCAGTGATTACTATTCACAATCAGTTGTAGATCTAGGAACCTTCTCTCTTCCCTACCCTTTTTCCATTTTTTTTAATTAGTGACCTATACTAAGGTTCATTGGACATTGTAAAGCCATAACTTGAAGAAAACATTGAAGTTTTAGACTGTTGTCCGAACCTACAGTAAAATGCACCTTGACTCCCATCCCAAAAAACTTTATATTTTAAGATCCACTCCACATCCAACTACGTAAGTCCATCCTATGATTACTAAAAAATCACATCAAACATCAACTAAGGAGTTATATGCAAGTCATGACCTGACACCCAAGAGATCTTGGGGATATTTTTAGCAGCTTGTTGTTGGAGATTTCCTTTCAAGAGAGGTAGTGTATGTATGCACTACCTGTGTTGAGAAAGTGTACAAAACACCCATCAACAAAACTGGTGCTAGAAGGAGGGCCTTTTGAAGCTGGATCAAATTTGATCATTCTCCTCGGAACAATTTCAAAGAGTTTTACGGTCGACACCAAACAAAGGAGAATTTTGAGAGTTGTAGTCCCCCACAAGGGTAAAAGGAACTAAGGGAGGAAACATCACCTCTTCCTCTTCCCTTCCACCCTCACCTCTATTCAGCTCTTGTTCATCTTGCACCCAGCCATACCAAACTATTTTTCCATCTCTTGTTACCAGCAGCCAAGAAGTTTCCTTTCTCCATACCCTATCAGCCCAAGGTACAATCCAAATAGCTGCAACCCAGGTGCAGTTCCAAATTGTTGTCCTTCAACAAAAAACATCACCTCCATCTCCCACCATGGCTTGGTTGCCACAAAATACTTTTCCATTGCAATTCGGCACTTACCACGATATTCCCAAGAATCTAGAAGGCTTCTATTCAAAATTCCATCCTCGTGACCCACAAAGGACTGCAGAAGAACACATTAAGATATTTGAAATAGCAATTATAGATATGCAGGTTTGTCATGAAGACATTGCATGCTACCTTTTTCCACATTCATTGGGTGAGGAGGCCTTTTATTGTTACATCAATTTTCCTAGGGGGTCCATTACTTCATGGGACCTCATGAAGAATGCTTCCCTACAAAAGTATAACATTCTAATAAGCCTCTCAGAGCTATACCAACAATTTATGTCCATCAGGTGGAAAGTTAATGAACCTATTGGATCCTTTAATGATCATTTTCATCGTGCCTTCATGAGACTTTAGGATCCATATGTACACAATGTGTTGCTTCCCTTCTTGTCTACTATACAACATTGTATAATCTCATGTCAGCATTGGTAAAAAGGATGCGCCCGATGCTCACCATGCTAGTAATTGCTTATGCAGAGGCGGTTGTCGCCAGTGCGGATTTGGGACAAAACATCTCTAGTCCACCTCCTTCTTTAGAAACAGTAGCTCATCTGATGCAAGTTCAAGGGCTTAATCAAGAATTCACTCACCAGACTACTCTTATGCACCAGGTGCCCCAGCTACCTATCGTTCTGCACCCTAGATAGCCAATGAATTATGCACCTCTCGGGCCTTCTTATTTGCAACCTCAACAACAACAAAGTTATACTCAGGCTCCCCAACAAAAACAAACGTACTCTCAGCAGTCACAAGCACCTTTGTACTTGTCAGGACCAGAATTCCCCCCTACACATCAAAATCAGCCGGTGTCCCCGCCTGTCTTTTTCCAAAATCCAGTATCGAACCCAAGCAACAATGCTGAGAAGGAAAAACTTGAAGAGCTAACCGAGATGATAAAGAAAATTTCTATGGAAATGACACTTCTAAAGAATCAGAATAACCAATTGTAGGTATCCTAGCATAGCATCCATGCTAATTTTAATCAAGAAAATTGAGACAACATGGATGGTAGGGATGACCAGAAAGCAAGCACTTCTTCCAGGCAGAACTATGATAGAGGGCAGAATTCAAATCAAAACTTCAAAAGGAGACCTTATCAGAGGAATAATCACACATGGAATACAAAGCCCAATAATGGAGGTGTCCCTACTCCTCTTGATCAGTCAGCCAACAATGAAAAAATGACTATTGGGGTATATCTCGTTGAGGCAGCCTTGTCTAGATGGTGCCAGATTCACAAAACTAGTAGACACTCTGAGTTGGATTGTCCTTAATTCTAGAAAGCCGCTGAAATCTTCCAAGTGGAGGTCTAAAATGTTGTTGATAGTGTCGGATACAAAGACATCATTCCATCCGAGCCTTATGACTCTTCCTATCTCATGGTGAACCAAGCGCCATTTCCGTAAAGTGACTGCAATCAGCCTAAGGTCAAGCCTACCCCCATTGATAGCGAGGAAATGCAAGAAGTAAGTAACGAACAAAACTTTGCTCATATTTTTGATTCAGTAGATAATGGTCCATTAGATGAGGGAGAAATGCATATAGATGAAGTTCATATGTTCCACCAAAGAACAACTCCCTACTTCTATAGAAATAGGTAGGCGGGTGGACCCTTTACAACTTCTACTCCATGAAACAATTTTACTACTCTGCCTAACCCTAATGCCAACAATAACCCCACGCTTCCCCATGTACCTACTTAGTATCTTAACAAGGATAGGCCTCAAAATCAGTCACAGAACTAGCCTTTAGGCAAACCCCAAAACCAGTCAAACCAAACAAAAATGCAACCTTCCATTTTTGCCATAAGCCGAGCCTTTGACTCTGAAATCAAACAAATGGGTGAATACGTGGTAGAGGAGTTCAAAAAAGTGAAAATAAATGTATCTTCCTTCTAACTCCTCAAATTCCCTACTATAAGGCATGCCTTTTTTGGGGTACTTAATGGGACCCCATCCTCTAAAACAACATAGGAGGTGTCAACTAAAAGAGTCACCTTTGAAGAACCTAGGTAGGAACCTGTAGTTCATGACAGCACAGGGAAAAGGAAGGATGTTCCCCAAAATAAATATATGGGTAAGCAACTTGAAAAGGAACCAGATCAGAACAATAGGCATATTTCTAAGGATCAGCCACCCAGGCAAACCAAGGATAGAACTGATGATAAAGACAGGGCTCAAGTGGCTCAGGTAGACACACCTATGGGCCTCTTCTAAGGAAAATTTGAAACTTCCCATTTTCTTACCACCATTCAGATATTTGGGAAGAATTTGCACAACTGCCTTCTCGATTTAGGAGCATCTACTAATGTTATGCCCCTTGTGGTGTGAAAGGTTCTTGGGATTACCCCCACACCCTCAAGAAGGAAGGTGAATCAGTTGGACAAAACAAAGATCAACATTGTGGGAGAAATGAATCGAATCCTGATGCAAATTGCGGTAGATCCAAGAATACAAGTCATTAATATTCAAGTGGCTGACATTCTCGACACATATGGGATCATCTTGGGTAGAGACTTCACTAGACCGTTGAATGGATATACCGCTACAGACACTTCTCACATGTGGTTTCCATGGAAAAGGCTACCAAATCAAATCCATATAGACCGCGAGCCCCATATGAAGTACATGATCATAGAGTACAACAACTTGAACGAGGTGCTATTTGTTGAGACAAAATTGGGAAACTACTATCCCTTTGCTTGCCAGGGAAAATTTGAACCCCAAGAAGAGCCTATTGCCGAAGTCCTCTTGGTGCAATGCAGCCCTCGAACTGACTTCACCCAAATGCCTCAGAGTACAAAGATGCTGGTAGAATCAGATGATAAACCTAATGAAGATGATAACTTGGGACTACTCAATGGTTTCCAGGAATTCATGGAAAAGTGTGCAAAGGATCAACTTAACTTGGGTGCCTGAATGGATTTCTAGGATCTCTTGCTACCAAATTGGTGCAGAATTCACAATGTTGCTCACTTTGAGTTCGATTACTGCTTGTGCCAAACAGAAGTAGAGCATGTCAAAAGATCAATTATCCTTAAAAAAAAACACCAAAGGAGGTGCTAGTAGAACCACCCACTGTTAAACACACTAAGTTGCAAGATTCCCCAAAGGTCGCAGAGGTGACCGCCCAACCAAAAGGAAATAAGAGCCAAGTTGGGCCAATAGTCAAAAAGCTTTCTAGCTTTTGGACACTTCGATTCAATGGATCCAAATCAAAACAAGGAGTTGGTTCTAGGTTCAAAATCATTAGCCCAATGGGTAAGACCTTTCTTGCTACCTATAGGTTGCAATTTTATTGCACTAATAATGTAGCAGAATACGAGGCACTAGTGCATGGTTTTCTTATGGCCTTAAAGAAAAATGTCAAAATGTTGCAAGTGTTCGGGGACTCCAAACTTGTCAAACAAGTTAGAAAATTGTATTCTTGCCATGATAGAAGACTTGCAAACTATAGGCATAGGGTTTGGGATCTCTTCGAAGGTTTAGATGCATTTAATATACAACTGATCCCTCGTACTCAGAATCATACAGCGAATGCCTTGGCTCAGGCAACAAACACTTTGTAACCCCTCTCCTTGTCTAGGCTTAAGAAATTTACAGTTGAGTTGACATCCACACCATCTATCCTAGATAATGTCACTCATTTTCAAGTCTTTAATGATGATAAGCACATCCTTGACTTCATCACGAGTTATGATGTCTTCGTGACCCAAATAATTGATGAGGTTGATCCGGAAAATCCTGAATTAGATGTAGAAGGGGTCATCAACCTCAAAACCAACATGATTTCTAGAGGTATGGTTCAACTTGAATGCATATTTGATTTGAACCAGATTAGATATCAAGATCGACAAACAAAGGATGCCATAAGCAACTAGTGTGATGCTCACAACCTTGGGACTGGTGAGGAGATAAAAAATGTGTTTATTGGAAAACTATGCATGCCCAAAGAAAAGAAGGGAATCATCAATGCATTGTGAAGGTATCATGAAGTGGTGGCATGGAGCTATGAGAATCTAAAGACTTATGACACCTCCATCATCATGCACACCATCCCTCTTAAGACAGAGGTCAAGCCTTTATGCCAACGACAATGTCCTATCAATGCCTTGCTAGAGCCCATCATTTACAAGGAGGTACAAAAGTTACTCTCAGCAAAAATTATCTTCCCAGTTAGGCATTCCACATGCATGGCCAACTTGGTCCCAGTCAGAAAAAAGAATGGAGAAATCAGATTATGTGTAGACTTCCACAACCTAAATAGAGCTTCAGAGGACAACTATCTAGTGCCTTCATTGGATGAGGTACTACAGATTGTTAATGGCTCCCAAATGATGTCCTTCATCGATGGGTACTCTGGATATAACCAAGTAATGGTGTAGTACAAAGATCTCCATAAGACTGCATTCACCACTAAGTGGGGAACCTTCGCTTACAGGAGAATGCCCTTTGGGCTCATCAACACTGGCTCCACTTTCCAATGTGCCATGGATATTTCCTTCAAAAATCTAATTGGAAAATGCATAATCATCTACATGGATGATTTAACTATGTTCTCTAAAAGGAAGAGTGATCATGTCTCTGATTTATACAGGGTGTTTTAGAGGTGTAGGGAGTTTGGAGTTTCCCATAACCTAAAGAAGTGCATTTTCGGTGTGACTGAGGGTAGATTGCTTGGACATGTTATTTTAGAATAAGGAATCTCCATAGATCCTGAGTGCATCCAATCTTTGCTAAAGATCTTTCCTCCAGGTAGCAAGAAAGAATTGAAATCCTTCTTTGGAAAGATCAACTTCATTAAGAAATTCATCATAGGTTTTGTTGAGATTGTTAAACCGCTCAATGTCATGCTAAAGTAGGATGCCAAAATTGAGTGGACTCCCAAAACTAAATAGGCTTTTGAAGAAATCAAAAGGGCTATTACTGAGGCACCTATGCTTGTCAGTCCAAACTATTTGAAGCCATTTTATATCTATTCATTTGTTTCAGAGCATTCCTATGCCAGTATTTTGACTCAAAAAGATGATGAAGGAAATGAGCACCCGATCGCTTTTATGAGTGCTCCTTTGAAAGATGTTGATTTACACTACCATAACATAGAAAAGCAAGTATATGCCCTCGTTAAGGGGGTGAAGAAACTTAAGCATTATATCTTGTGCAATAAAGTGCTCGCCATTGTCCCTGACCCGACAGTGAAAATGCTACTTATGCAAAATGAATTGGGTGAATGAAGAGCTAAATGGGTCACACTGCTCCAGGAGTACGATATGGAAATCCAACCAACGAGGTTGGTAAGAGGATGGGAACTCACCCACACAATTTCTGAGACAAAAATAGAAGTAGGAGCTGAACTTACTGTGTAGCAATACCAACTCGAAAATGTTTCCCTGGGAGAGTGGTACAAGGATGTTGTTTATTATTTGCTGAATCACAAGTGTCCACCTCACATACAAGGAGTCCAAAAACATGCTCTTAGACTGAAAAGTGGCAGTTAGATGTTACAGGGATCCATTTTATACAAGAAAAATCATGAAGGCATTTACTTGAGATGCCTTGGAAAGGAAGAAGCAGACTGAGTCTTGAAGGAGTTTCATGACAAGTTTGGCATTGGTTATGGATCTAGGCCTTCCACTACACATCAGATATTAAGAGTAGGGTATTATTGGCCAAATATCTTCAAGGATGCTTATTGTCATGTTCGCACATGTCACATGTGTCAGACCGCCGCTACTAAGGAGAAGAATGTTGTTGTCCCCTTGCAGCCCGTGTTGGAGGTGAGGCTGTTTGTGCAATGGGGTCTCAATTTCATTGGTATGGTAAGCCCTCCATCATTTGTGGGACACAGGTACATTCTTACCGCTATTGATTACAACACTAGATGGACATAAGCAATTGTATGTAAGCAATGCACAACTAAGGTAGTTACAATTTTTTTAGAAAGTTTCATTTTAAATCACTTTGGTTGTCCTTATGCATTAGTGTGTGATAATGGACCTACTTTTGCTTCATTAAAATTTTCTAGTTGGGCCTTCGACTACAAGATTTCCCTTAAATTTTCATCAAATTACTATCCTCAAGGAAATGGCCTTGCTGAGTCCACGAACAAAAACGTGAAAACCGTGATAAAAAAATTGCTTGATAGGAATCCCAAAGACCAGAATACCCAACTTTGATTCACCCTTTAGGTAGACCGCACCCGCCACAAGGCTACCTTGGTGATTCCCCATTCCATCTTGTTTACGGCCTAGAGCCCATATTTCCTATCCACTTGAAAATTCCCACTCTCCAATTTATCAATGACTTTTACAAAGGGAGAGACCGTAGAGAAGCTCGATTAGCTGAGCTCTTGCATTTAAAAGAAGTTTGAGACCGTGCAATAGAAAATTTTGCCAAACATCAGGTTGTGGTTAAGCAATGGTTCAACCGCCGAGCCAAGGTCAAGGCCTTTAGAATTGTAGATTTAGTCCTGTATTGGGACAAGGCCCATGAGAAGAAAGGGGACACAACAAATTCGACAAGCTTTGGCTTGGCCCCTTTCAAATAGCTGAAATTTTGGGAGACAATGCTTTCCGCCTAAAGACCTTAACTAGTGAAAACATCCCATTGCTAGTCAACGGGCAACACCTCAAGCATTACCTCCAAGCCTGAACTATGTCGAGTTATTTCCTTTAAATACCTATACATAGGTTAGAGTAGGTTGTCTTTTGGCTTGCTTACGTTTTGTTGTTTCTCATTGCTCTATTTTTCTTGTTCCCCAACTATTTTGTTTTGAGGAGGGTGTCCTCTATTTTGCTGTAGTGGACGTGCTCGTTCAATGAGCGGTTCATGTCGCTATCGATCCTTAGTGTTCTTTAGATAAAAATTCATTCCCGACTATTGGTCCTTGAAGGCTGCCTAGAATTGGTTTCCTTTTTTGAACTCTACTTTAGAACTTGACTCGTGGTTGGCTCTTTTTACGCATATCTCAGATCTTGCACAAAACACATATTAAATATTTCCAAAGGACTATACAATGGCTGCTATGATACCCTAATGAGTGAAAAATCCCAAGTCCACTCCAATGACCACTGTGGTTCCCAAACCCATTGTAGGCTTCGGTGCCTACACGACCAAGCAAAAGATAAGTGAGAAAAGAACATTCAAAGAAACATCAAAACACAAAAAAGAAAATTCTAAAATCAAGCGACCGTATGGGTGTACGAAAAATTCTATTGGGGCTATGGACACCTAGCTAGCAGTAGAGCAATATCCATGGGATCATAGTGACAACTCCACCAAGGCTATGGATGCCTGACTGGCAGCGGGGCAATGTCCAGGTTACTTTTGGTGTTGGACGGTTTATGTAGCTTATTTGGTTGGATTAGCAGCCACTTGTCACAGTCCCGCAAAAATGAATTAATTCACCACACACACTTCTAAGATGTCTTGTAGATTGATCCAACTAAGGATCCTGTTCTCCTAGTTCACTTTTGGGAGCCTACTCCTGGTCTACAAAACCATAGATTCTCGGTCTAGAATGAATGCTTATCCCTAGAATTCCTGGGAGAGTTTCCTAGTGGAGTCGCCATTTGTTGTGCCCTCAACACACATGCCCCATTCAGAATGAGGACCCTTTTTTTCTTTCGCCTTGCTAGGTCATTCTTTCACTACCTCATTTTGTGTGCCCCCATTTTTTGTGTTTGAGATGGTCAACGTACCTTTGATTTTCCATCTTTCGTTGACCCTATTTTTTCCCCTTCATTTTGGCTAAGTCCTGATGCCTCGCAAACTCTCCTTGGCAGTTTGCTTCTGCCAGTGGCCTTGGGCCCTAGCGGGCCCACCTCACTAGGACTCCCTTGCCAAGTTTCCCCTAGGTGTTTTCCATTCCCAAACAGTGGATAGCTCTGGTTCCCTTTTTTTCAACGGCTTAAATTTTGTGAGTTTTGGACTACCTTCACCCCCACCGGGTCCGGTGCACCAGACTCCCATCCCCGGAATTATCTTTATTCTTCACCATTTTTGATGGAAAAAATTTGACGACGCTATGCTATTTGGACTTTGGCACTCCCTTCGCCATCAGCTTCCAAAGTGCATTTCTTGAAATATAGGGACCGACTTGTCATTTTCATTTGTCAAGTTTTCTAGAAGAGATCAGAGTGCTCGCTAGAGGAGATCAGTGCACCCGTCATCCGCTGCCCTCGCATTCGAGATCATCATTCGACCTCCCTTAGTGGATTTCACCTCTTCTCCCATCAGACTTTTGAGGTAGGTTTGTCGTCCACCCTCCTGAGAGGTTTTTCATGATTTTGTGCTTAAAATAGTGAACAACATAGGCTAAAAATCAATTTAATTGATAGAACACAATAAGACTTACAAAACCCATGTCTTTAAATTTCAAGAAACCTCTAAAATCACCTATCAAGATCGGGTTGAAACCAAACACCGCCACCACCATTCTTCACGTAGGGTGTTTTTTCCCTCCAGGGCCAACCCCTTCCCTCTGCCATCGAGAAATTTGAAAAAAAACTTTTCAGACAACAGATTGCGCTACTAGACCTGCCACCCTAGATCGTTGTTGGCTAATTGTAGTCTAGTTTAATAAACAAACACTCAAAATTTGGCCTCCCTTTTAGCCTCCCAGGCCGGCCTCGCTAGGATTCACTTACCACGTTTCCCTCGAGCATTCACCATTCTAAAATGGTAGATGGTTCCCACCTTCCTAAACCCCAGGCCCTAGCTCACCGAATTCCACATGATGAAAATGTAACATCTTGAGACTGCTTTCACCCATCCTGGCCCCGTCTTGTCGAACTTCTGTCATCGAGACTCTGCCTCACCACCACCATGCCCAAACTATGAAGTGAGTCTAACTTTCCACCCTCCGAGGTCTGCTTTCCAATGCTTTGCCAGCCACTGTGGAGTCTCCGCAATTTGAAATGGTCGTGTATTGATGACCTTCCGACTCTCGGTTCTCATCCTCCCATTTGACATCCTTGCTTCCACCGGGCTTCGCCTGCCAGAGTGCCATTCACCTTCATCCAATGAATAAAGGAAAAACTAACACGTCTTCTCGAGTTCCGAGCTTCGCACCACCGACCACTTAGAAACTTCAAGAGGAAAACCTACGGCCAAATTCTCTACTAGGTCCAATTCGTTGGGCTGCTCCTTCTGGGCTTCCGTGCAATGACCGCCATTTTGAACGGTGAAACCCTGACATCATCCTGCTCTACCGAACCTGGGCACCTTGAATTTTGAAGAAGAAATTTGGCCTTCTTTTGACCTTCCGGGTCCTTGACCCTAGATTTCTGACCTCGTAACTCCATTTCTGCTAGGCCATTTCAAACAACAAGGTCCTGATAGCTTTTTAACCCTGCACCTCCAGATGCTCCTAAAGTGGTCAAAATAACCTCAAATTTGAAAACCAATCTCGACCCACATGCTTAAATTCAACCCTCTTCAACACGAGCCTTTCAAACCATCAACAGGTGAAGACGGGTGAAACCACCCGAATTTACCCAACATGTTTGCCCTTTTAGACAACATTCCTTCCAGGGAAATCCGACCCATTAGGCCCAAATTGTCCAAAACCCCTTTAGAAAGTGACTAATGGCATCTAAAAGAGAAAATTTAACTTCATTTATCATATAATGTCTAATTGGATTTTGTCTATAGGATTTTTGCTAATGTTAATGCTTTCGTAGTTGGGTGTACTCATTACGTCTATGTTTGCAGGATATATGGAATCAGGTGCAGGACCCTCGTGGGCAGCTGTTGAGAAAGACAAAGGAAAGAAAGCAGGAAAAACTCCTTGTGGAAGAGAATAAAAAGATCAAATGAAATACCAGTCCTAGGGTGAGCCTCTACATTCAAAAATCATCACTGACTGGAAGGAGATGAAAGACACCAATATCGACCATGCCGATATTGATGAATTCAAGCAAAGGGTTAGAGTCCACCCAAACATTGATAATGCAAGATAAATCAGATAGAGTGGGACTGGGAAAGTAGTAAGATTCCCCCCATCTCTCATAGCCCCTAAATTGGTCATGGCTTGCCGGCGGGCCTACCAGCCACATACAAGAACCATCATTAATAGAGACCGAAATGTCATCGTTGATATGTTGGCTGAGAGAATTACAAGAACTTTTCACATTCCTACCTTTGAAGAGATGTAGATGCCCACCATGGAGGAAGAAAAGGAAACATAGGATGAAAACCCTATGGGTTGCAAGAAAATAATAAATTAGTATTAGCTCAAGGAGAAAAGAGGTAGAGCTGTGAAGGTTCCTCAAGAGGTCTTTCACAGCGATTTCTTTGAGGACTACCATGACCTAGTAACCATGTTGAGTAGGGTGATGGGCCTCCCCACTACTGCATTTTTCTAGGAGTGGATGGTGTATCTTGTTGAGCACATCCTCTATGGGGAGGAAGATGTCACCACAAAAGCCTCATTCTACTAGGGAGGCATCATAAGTGACTGCTTCCATGAGTAGTTTATGAATGTGAAGAAGAGCTCTAATTTTTACATGACCTCCTATCTGGTCCACTTACTGGCGGAGCTGAGGTAATACAGTGGATTATTTGTGGCACCCGATGAGGAGTCAGGTCAAAGATTGAAAGCCTATGACCGATATCCCTAGCTATAATTCAAAAACTTTAAGGAGTACTGCAGGGTGAATGACTCCTTCATTGGCCACATCATCCAGTTGCTAGGAGGGGATTTTGAGAGAAGGATCTCACATAGTGCATTGGCATTCTTGAAACAATACGCCTTCCTGTTTATACAGTTCCCAAAATTCACATATATTCGTGCCCAGGGCTTCACAAAAAGACTAAATAAGATGCCTCGGTACCCCAATGAATGGATCATATTGTTAGAAAAATCCTAATAGTTACAACATATACACTTAGTCCTCAGCGGTAAACACTTTGCAGGGATCCCTTATCCCTTAGCCTTCGGTCAGGGGATGTATAAATTGCAAACTTCCCATTGCGTTGGGAATTTTGAAAAGGAATTGGCAGAGTACCATTTTCTAATAACACACTGCTCACCCGTAGATGGACCCATATGGGCATATAAGAAAGGCATTGGGACCAGGGTATGCCCACCTACATCACGTTGAAGATTTTTGGGCAGATTTTCAAAGTGACAAGGAGGTGTGTGCGAGGCATTACATGCGGATGACTACATACTTTGTAAGAAGGGTACAACTATTTCCTATACCAGACCAGGTTGAGGAGGATATGGGCACCGTCATGGACCCTAGGTATGCAGTAGTCACTAATTTTCCACTGCCAATGATAGACTGGGATGAACAAGAGGTCGATGGCCTCGACATTATGACTAAACCAATCATGGCTCAAACCATAGAATGGATTGATGGACAAGTAGCCTGATTGAAGCAACAAGGGGTTGTCCTAACATATGAAGGGCTCAAGAGTGAGCCTAGTGCCATGGAACATGTCACCACAACAACTTCAATAGGTGGGACATCCAAATCTCCTCTGATCAAAAGATCAAAAAGAGGAAAGGGACCAAAGTGGAACAGTCTCCATACCCCAAAATTTATTCAAGGAAAGACTTAGGAGACTCACCTTCTAAGAGGTCCAAAAGGATGGGAAGCATCGCAGAGTAGCCACCAATTCAAAAGGATCCCCTTCAAGAGGGTGAGGAAGTGCGGACAAATCAGCCAAGACCTCCTCCGACTCTCCCTACCTCTACCACCCTTATGCCTATTTCCTAGGCCATGGTCACTACATCCCCACCTGCAGTGGAAATCTCAGTCTATCTCACCTCCTCTCCCCAAACGAGGCCCATAATAATGATTGACTCTTCCTCCATAGCAATTACTTCACCTTCCTCCACCACCATGTCACCTACTACATCACTCCCATTGGCAGTAGTGACAATGCCAATGCCCGCACTAGCATTACCAGAGGCTTTCTCGCGTCACATGCAAAATTTCCCCTCTGAAATTTCTCAGATCTTTTCGGATCCCACCATCCAAGCTGCCATAGCACGGGTCCTCGCCAGTACTACACCTTTGCAACCTCCAACGAGACCGCGAAGAATGGAGGCCATAATGTTAATCTCCAAAGAATGGGAGAGGTAAGAAAAAGAAGCCTCAAAGGTAATGGAGGAGGAATCCAATGAGTACCATGAACACCCAGAGTATGAACACCAAAAAATTGACAGGGTGGTCTACGAGCAAGAGGGAACAAGGTCTTCTGAGAGCAGAGAAGAAAATGAGGGTGCAAGTGGTATAACTATTGTGCAGACCTTTGATGATGATCTCCAAGAGGAAATGGCCAGACAACTAAAGCATGATGAAGAAGAGACATCAAGGTCACCTCCCAGAGAAGAGCAAGAAGGTGGTAGGACAGTGGAAATGGTAGAACTCCCTATAGGGGGCCAGCTGGAGGTTGTGCCATCTCCTCACAAAGAAGAAGAAGAAGGAAATGTGGAAGAAGAAAAACCTAAGGAGCATGGGCATGAGGACAAACAAACTAAGGAGGCGAAAGAAAAAAAACTGAGATAGAAGAAGGCCCATAGAAGTAATTGCCAACAAAGCTTCCCATAAAATGCCTCACATTCACCTAAGACTCCGACGAGGAAGAGGGAGATGATGCTAGAATGGAAGAAAGGGCTCCCACAGGTGAGCAAATAGAGATTCAGATAGAGGAAGGCAAGGGTGACCGATAATTTCCAAAGGAAAAATCTACCATGCCTGAATGGCTGGAGAGGCAGCTTGAAAAGAAGACTCCAGCCCTAAAGGACCCATGAGCGAGGCTCGAGGCTATCCTAGCTTGAGCACAGATCTCAACCAAGAAGTAGAAGAAGCCCAAAGTTAGATCCAAGGTAATGATGGATGCTTCTAGGTCCTGAACTGTACAAATAGCAACACCGATGGTAGGCCAGGAGGGAGTAAGCTATAATGTCACCACCATTAACTTGGGGACTACTAGCAAAGAGAAAAAGATGGGGCATCTCAAGGAGTCTGTGGCGATGGTGGTGCACCTAATCCAACAAGACAAGGTCTTAAAAGATGAGCTCAAAGCACAGGTGGCCACCTTGATAGATTACATTCAACAATGGTCTTCAGTTGAAGACCTGCATACCACATCTGCTGGTCCACCCCAACTGTTGTCCAAGGAACAGCTTGACAAACTAGAAAAGAGAAAGAACTTGGATAAAACTATAGAGAGCTGGTTCCAACAGGTTCTATACATTGGGAACATTGGTATCAGTTAGGCTATTCGAATGACCAACAAGTTCTTGGATTTACAACAGTCCCTCAAGAACACAAGAAGGCTCTGCACTGACTTCCCTGCAAGTTAGGAGTCCACCTATCCAAAGATCAAGGCTATCCTCTGACTGCCAAGCACGACATGGGAAAAGGAGCTCACCTTCAAAAGGGATGACCATTGGTTGGTAGATGTGTGGAAGTAGGACTTTGATAATAGAAGAGAAAGATTAGAGCAGATAATGGATAAAGTGGATCTAGATATCGAATGGGTCAAAGGGGTTAGGATGAATTGTGCCTAATATCTGAAGCTGATGATGAGATATGACATGCCTGTAGTACAAATTGATTTGGAAAAGACAAAACCTCATTTCCATAAGAAGATGGAGGATGAGATGTCAGATTAGATAACAACAGATTTCATGAGTTTTGTCACCCACGCCTTCACCCAGTCAGAGCTGTTCAAGTACCATGCTTCCAAGTATGACAAAGACTAGAAATGACTTGAGAACAACTCAGAAGAATTGAGTTATCAAGTGCTATGGTCCGAGATCATAAAATTTGACAAGCTCCAACAGGTAATCTTGAAATTCATGGAGTATGCAACTTTGAAGAAGCAGGAGGGTGACCCTATTGTCATTGAAGAGCTTATGAAGGAATAGCTATAGCAGAAAGAGCAATCAACAAAGAAAAAAATTCTACAGTGTTGTCACTAGATGATGAAATAGGGATGAGGACAAAACTGTATTTTAAATTGTAATATATTTGGGGGGTAGGTAGAACCCTTGTTTGTAGTGAATCTTGACCACACAATGAGATTGAATCTTGGCCATTCATTCTACTTTTTGGGCACTATAAATATGGGGTATCCTCTCATTTCCAAAGGGAGTTGAGTTGTTGTAAAGACATGTTGCAGGAATTTCTAATGAAAATACATTGACTTGGTGCATTTTCTGAGTTCTTCACATGTTTTATGATTCAACCTCCATTGTTAGATGCTTTATTTATATTTGTACATTGTCATTTTAAGTTAGATTTAAATTGCCTGAGTAGATTTTAGCAATGTTGTTATGTAGTTGTGAAAATTGCTACTATGTAGATGCCTTCCTTGACCATACTTTTTGTTGTTTTCTACCTGTAAATAGCTATGCAAAGTTAGTCTGGGTTTGAATTCAAAGCTGCTCCACAATTTTATCTTTTTTCATGCATGTATATGGTGAATGGAAGGTGAAATATCTATAGACCTTAGAAGATAGCACAAATTTCATGAGACTGTGAATTTTCTAGTTAAGTGAAATTTTGTTTGAAGGAAGTTGTCCATAGTAGGAACTCTATGATTACTATTCATAGTTAGTTGCAGATCCAGGAACCTTCTCTCTTCCCTGCCCCTTTTCCTTTTTCTTTAATTAGTGACCTATGCTAAGGTTCATTGCACATTGTAAAGCCATAACTTGAAGAAAACATGTAAGTTTTAGACTACTATCTGAACTTACAGTAAAATGCACCTTGACTCCCATCCCAAAAAACTTTAGATTTTAAGATCCACTTCGCATCTAGCTATGTAAGTCCGCCCTGTGATTACCAAAAAAATCACATCAAACATCAACTGAGGAGTTCTATGCAAGTCATGACCTGACACCTGAGAGACCTTGGGGAGATTTTCAGCAACTTGCTATTGGATATTTCCTTTCAAGAGAGGTAGTGTACATACACACTACTTGTGTTGAGAAAGTGTACAAAAAATCCATCAATAAGTATCATATGGGCACAAGGGAGACAGGTCTATTGACTACAAATTAATTAATTCTAACACTCCCCCTTAATCTGAAGTTATATGTCATTCTACAATTTCCTTTTGGATTTGATCTCCAAAGCTATCTCCTTTCAAGGGATGCACATTTCCAGTGTTGTCTACAATGCCAAGCCTATCTGTTAGGCATTCAAAACTATCTTTTGGTAATTCCATGGTGAAGATATCATCGAGTTGCTACTCGGATCTACAATATTGTAATTCAATCTCACTATGTTCTAGAAACTCACTTATGAAATGATAATGCATCACAATGTGCTCGCTTTGTCTATGGAAGACTGAATTCTTCATCATGGATATTGAAGAAACATTATCAAAATAAATGACTATACTATCTTCTTTATGCTCCTTCAAATACGCAGGGGTTCTTCTCAATTAAATAGCAAGACATGCTACTGCATTTTCTGCAATATACTCAACTTCTATTGTAGAAAGAGAGACAATGGGATGTTTCTTCAATGCCAATGAAATTGCACCTAAACCCATGTCTAACACATATCCTGATTTCCTCTTCCTATCATCCACATTACCTATCCAATCATTATCTATGAAACCAACTAGTCTAAGCTCATTGGATAGCCCATACAAAATGCCATAACCTATTGTTCCATTCACATATCTCAAAATCCTCTTTCTTTCTTGCTGATGTGTGTTCTTAGGTTTATCCATGAATCTAAAAATTAAGCTTACTATATACATTAAATCAGGTCTAGTAGATTTCAAGTACATAAAACTTCCAATCATACTTTGTAGAGGGTCGGGTTCACTTCATTGTTGTTGTCCTCTTAGCTTAGTTTTAGACTTGTTCTTGTTGTTGCTTGGGTAGGTTTGTTGTTCTCTATTTTAAATCTTCTTAAAATCTATTTAGCATAGTTATTTAGTAAACTGAATATGTCATGCTCTATTTGTCAAAATTTGATACTAAGAAATTATTTAAACAAACCTAGAAATCTATCAACTCAAACTCATTCTTCATTACCTCTTCGAAATCAGAAATGAGGTTATCACTATTTTCAGTAAAAATATGAAAATAAAAAGCAATTAGAATATCATTTGGAGTTGCCTTGATGTAAAGTGTGAGCTCACTAATTCTTTTACTAAGCCATTACTCAAGAGATATGAGTCCATTCTAATATACCATGCCCTTGGAGATTATTTCAGCTCATAGAGAGCTTTCTAGAGCCTATATACTTTGTCTTCTTTCCCTAATACTTAATAGCTTGGTGGTTCCTCCACATACACTTCCTCTTTGAGCACTCCATTAAAGAAGGTGAAGTAAATTTCCATTTGATACACCTTCAAATTATGTTGGAATGTTATTTCTATGATTGCTCAAACTATTTCCAGCCTTGCAATTGGTACATATTGGTGAAAGTATGAGAAATTTTGGTGGTGTTGTCATTAATGTTGTCATTGATGTCAACATAGTTCAGTATGTTGCAGATTATGCATATATAGTTGAGACACTATTGAGATGTTGTGAGTACATGGAGCTATACATATGATGTTGTAGATATGCTGAAATGATGGGTTACCAAGTGCTTTTGAAAAAATTAATAAAAAGTGAAGTCAAAAGTATGCATGTGTTCAAAATGTGCTCCAAAATGTCCTCCACATTTCTCCTATGTTGAAGCTATGCTTGTGCAGATTTGAAGGTTTGTTGATGGTGATCTAATGATGACATCTCCTGATTTGTTGCTACCGGTTTGATGAAAGGTGAAAATTGTGTTCACTAGTGTGTGAACTATTTTGGCAGAGTTGGTTATCTATGGATTGGAAAAAATGTTTCTACTCCATAGTCCTCCACTATTTCATTTTAGGTCTTGTAGCTCTAAAAAAGGTCTTATAATGATGTTCTCTACATTTTGACAGAGATATTTGAGGTTTGGTGCTCCAAAAGTTGAGCTTAAGATTTGTTGTATGTATTTTCACAGTCTGGATGGACTGTTGGAAAGAGTTTTGTGTTTGAAGGTTGTTACACCTATTGTAGATGTATCTAAGATGTGTTCTTGTGCATAATGAAGTGTGTTGTGTGGTTCATGTGTCATCTTTCTAATGTGGAAAGCATGTACTTCAATGTTCATTTGTGTTTTCATTAGGTTTGGATGACCTAGTGTTTACACTTCATATGAAGAATTAAACTTAATTAAGGAAGCATGTGGTTGATCAAAGACATTACTTTTGGTCTTGGTTAAGTGTTTAATTGGTCCACTCTCATTCCTTTCCACTGCAGGAATGTTGAGTTGCCGAACTAATTTGAATTTATGAAATGAAGCAAATGTGGCTAACATTGGAGGATGTTTCTAAGGTTGAAGATGGTATAAATGTAAGTTTAGATGTGAAGGTGTAGTGATTCAAAGTAATGAAGTAACCCACAACTGAAGAGTAAAGTTGTGTGAAAGTGAGTTGAGGCAGCAGTACTTCATTGTGTTAGATTCCTAAAAGCAGTGAGTTGAAGGTTTTTGCAATCTTTTGATCAAGGATGCCGATGTGTGTAAATTGCTGTGGTGGATCTTTTTTTTTTCTTTTGTATCTATAGGTTGTGATCCTCCCTATTGGAGAGTGAGTCCTTTTTGTAGGTAGTGAGCTTTTGTATTCGGGCAGCGAACCCTTGGCCATGAGCCTTTGTATTCATTTTTTCTATCACTTTATATTGTGAGTTAATCCTCACCATGGTTTTTCCCTTATTGGGTTTTCCATGTAAAATCTAGTGTTCATTGTGTTGATTTTACTTTTTGTTATATACATTTCATGTTCATACTTAATACCAAAACTGTGTGGTGGTGAAATCGATAAGTGTTAAAGTTTTGTGTTTGAATTAGGGAAGAACTAACTCACCCCCCCCTCTCAGTTGTTCGACGCCTTTTAACAAATATTATTAGAGCTTTGGTTCCTTGGTGTAGATCTTAACCGCTTAAGGAAGATCCGATGGCACATAATTTTGTGATCCCTATGTTTAGTGGATCTAATTACAATGACTAGAAAGTGTAGATGAGAGGGTATATTATCACTCTTGGTTACAAGACCTAGAAGGCTAATGAGATGAACTATGTTGCTCTAACAAGTGGTCTTACTATTGCAGATGAGGTTTCTACTTATGAGGAGAATGGAAAGGTGAGGTATGCTATTTTTAATGCTATATCTAAAATGGATTGAACTATGGTTCTTTCTTTGGGCACTACTTATGAAGTTTGCAAAAATTTGAAAGCTATTTATGAAGGAAATGATAGAGTGAAATTGAAAAAGAAGCTAATGGCAAAGCATAGATATGAGAATTTGAAAATGGAAGAAGGTGAATATTTTGCAAGCTATTTCTAGAGGGTTGAACTTGTAGCAAATGGAGTTAGGAATCAATGGGGGAAATATTACCAATGAAGATATAGTTGAGAAGATCCTAATCACCCTACCTAAGTGGTACAGTGATAAGATATCAGTTATTGAAGAAATGTATGATCCCAAGAAATACACTAAAGAAGAGCTATTTGGCACCTTGACTGCATTTGAAATGAGAAAGTTTGGAGAAAAGAAAAAAATAACATTTAAAGCAACAAAGACTAAGGATGATCCAGATAGTGATGATGCTGATGAGTTGGAAGTGAATTTTACTAGAAATTTGAAGAAAGGTACTGGTAAGTAAAAAGGTATGTTACCCTTTAAATATTTTATTTGTGGTAATATTGGTCACTATGCTTCAAGATGTCTGAATAGAGTTGTACATAAGAACAAGGATTACAAAGATAAAGATAGAAAGGATAAGAAATACAAGAATTTGTATTATGTTAAAGAAGCCAAAATATTTGATCATGTATGTAATTATGAGGGTGATGACAGTGAATGCTTGTTTTTAGCCTTGGAGAATAAATATATGTCTACTAACCCTGGAAAATGTGCAAGAAAGAATGTTCTGAAGAACAAAAAGAATGAGATATAAGTGATGTCAATCAGGGACTTTTCTAAATCAATCAACCCAAAACCAACTCAATTCAACAAGTGTTTGAAACTCCAAACCCTAACTAGGTCAATTCTTCACACAAAATCACTTCTCTACTAGTAGGTCTATAGACCTAGATTTTTTGAGCCTAACTCACACCAAACCCTCACAACAAACCAACTCATGATACCTTCAAACAACCATTAAATCATACTATAACATACCCCATAATCTTATGCAACTCTTTTGAAATATCAACCTCAAATCTTGACTTCTACACTAACCTAGGTCTTGAATTAGGCCACTTTTACAGAAGGTCACCTCTCTAAACCTGATACAAACCCAGAATCTTGATGGGGTAGCACTCAGCAGACATGAAAATCCTAAATTTCACAATTATTTTTCTAACAGACGGTTTCCAAGGAACTCCATCAAGAAACCCTCATTTCTAGCCATTTACTTGGGGGTTTATTGAAGAACCACCTTATAGACCTTAATAGACCTAGCCACCACTTCAAACACCCTTTTTTTTTTCCTACATATGCCTAAAAATAATTCACCAAACCTCTTTCAACAATATTTCATCAAACCCTAGTTCAAAACCACAATTTTCAAGCAAAGTCTCTTACAAACTCTTGAGGACAGTCATCAAAAACATCTCCCAACATTACACTCTACTCTATACACCTAACCTACACCTAATCCTACTCATTGGGATCCATTTCACTAGTTATAGGCATTACAGTCGGTGAAATGGTCCTTCAAAACATATTTTTGGCTCACAAACCCATAAATAGGGTATACCAGGGTAGTCTCAGGAAAACCAATGTAAAATCCTTCAAATGCAATTTGAACACCTCAAACCATGTGAAAATCAAATTTAAAACATTCCTTCACACCATGTAAGCCATTTTAGTTCAAGATGCAGTAGTACGGGTCTGTACCATACCTTGCAAACAAAGATTTCTAGAAAATAACACAGAAAATGCAAGGAAAACTGAGAATTCTTGTTGTTCCAATCTTCTACAAACTTTCAACAACCTTTGCATCAAACCATTTCACATATTTACATTTTTACCACAAAAAAAAACCAACCAAACCAACAAAACTACCTCTTAACCTCCCATGACCATTGGACTCCCCAAATTGTGCAATTTTTTAAAATCTTGCAATTTTACATGTTTTGTGACAACTTTTGCAATATTGGACATTTACAAAAAGGAACTCTTGAATACATGATCAATGGTCAATTTAGACCTTGTTTACTTAGCAGAAGACCTCAAAACACTAAAAATTATTATCATGACTCAAACTAGTGCAAATCATCATGAAATGGATTGGTGCTCCTACATCATGAAGGTACTTTAGTCACTGCTTTTCATGCTAGACAGGATGCAGACTATTGGGTGATTGACAGTGGATGCTCTAATCACATGACTAGAGATAAAAGTAAGTTTACTAAACTTGAAAAGTATGATGGTGGTTTGGTCATGTTTGGTGATGATTTAGGAATGAAGATTGTTGGAAAAGGTACATTTAGTTTTGATGGAATACACAAAACTGATAATGTATATTATGTAAAGGGTTTAAGGCATAACCTTTTGATTATTGGACAAATGCATAGTAGTAGTTTTAAACTTGTGTTTTAGAATAATACTTGGGAGATCAAAAAGGATCCAGAGATATGGTTTCTATAGGAAGGAGAACTCATGGAAACATCTATCAGCTTAAGGGTGTTGATGGTCAGTTGGTTGTGGCACCAGAGAATGGGACATGTAAACTTTGATAATCTAGTTAGAACCAATTCAAAAGATGTTTGAGGTCTACCTAGAATCACAAATCCTGGTAATACTATCTACAAAAGTTGTCAGTTAGGGAAACAAACAAGATGCAGTTTTAAGGGAAAAGAGCAATCTACTATTGGAATGTTGGAATTAATTCATATAGACCTCTATGGTTTGACTAGAACAAGAAGCCTAAATGTTGACAAGAATTTAGTGCTCCTTATTGATTATTATTCTTGAATGACATGGGTTTCTTTTCTTAGAGAGAAGCCTTAGACTCTGGATAGGTCTAAAGTGTTCAAAGTAATAGTGGAAAATGAAGTGAACATAATAATCAAATGTTTGAGATATAATAGAGGTGGATAATTCACTTCTAGTGAATTTAATGCATTTTGTGAAGTGCATGGCATAAAAAGAAAATTTTATACTCTGAGAACCCCTAAGAAGAATGGAGTTGTTGAGAGAAAAACTCGATGGTATAGGAAGTTGTAAGAGCCATGATGAAAGAATCAAATGTACCTAATGTGTACTGGAAAGAGGAACATGTTACAACTATAAAGAGGATATTTAGATATTTTAAAGGTACACCAAATGATGGATTATGGTATAATAAGGGTGCTTATTTCACTTTGAGTGCTTATACCAATGCAGATTGGTCTGGTTGTGTGGGTGACCAGAAGAGTACTAGTGGAGGTGCTTTCTTTCTTGGTGTAAGATTGGTTTCATAGTTGAGTAAGAAACAAGACTCAATTTCTTTATCCAATGTAGAAGTAGAATATATTGTTGTAGCATCTTGTTGTACAAATGTTTTTTGGATGAAGCAAACTCTAAAAGACATTGGAATGATATGTGATGAGTCTGTTCCTTTTTTTGTAACAATACAAGTGCATTAAAAATTTCAAAGAATCCAGTAATCCATTTAAGAACAAAACACATATCTATCAAATATCATTTCCTAAGAGAGAAGGTGTTGGATAATGAAGTTAGGCTAGAGTATGTGTCAACAAAGGAATATATTGTAGATATATTTACTAAGGCTCTTCTGAAGGATATTTTTGAGTATCTCAGGGAGAGGTTGGGAGTCATTGGCCATTCAAACTAGGTGCACATGGAGGCAAATCAGTCCATTGAATTCACAAATTCTTCATTTATCTAGATTGATGAATGGGTCTACTCTATAGGGGGAGTAGAAATTTTTTCATTGTTGTAGTATGAGTTGAATGGGTGTACTCCTAAGGGGGAGTAATTAGATCTTTTAGTATTTTCCATTGATGTCAAAGGGGCAGAGAGAGTCTTGTGAAAAATAGTAGAAAAGAGAAGGTCTTCTCTTGGAATATTGTTTCTTAAAGGAGAATGTGGTCTTTGATGGTTTTTCACATAATGTGTTGCCATCAATGACAAAGGGTGAGATTGTTGCAAGTATGAGCAAGTTTGGTGTTGTTGTCATTAATGTTTTCATTGATGTCAATATAGTTCAGTATGTTGTAGATTATGCATGTATAGTTGAGACACTGTTCAGATGTTGTGAGTACATGGAGCTATCCTTATGATGTTGTAGATATGCTGAAATGATGGGTTACCAAGTGCTTTTGAGAAAATTAATAAAGAGTGAAGTCAGAGTTATATATGTGTTCAAAATGTGCTCCAGAATGTGCTCCACATTTCTCCAATGTTGATCATATGCTTGTATAGATCTGAAGGTTTGTTGATGGTGTTTTTATGATGATATCTCCTAATTTGTTATTGCTGGTTTGATCAAAGGTGAAAGTTGTGTTCACCAGTATGTGAAATGTTTTGGAAGAGTTGATTATCTATGGAATAGTAGAAATTTTTCTACTCTGCAATCCTCTGCTATTTTGTTTTAGGTCTTCTGGATCTAGAACATGTCTTATAATGATATTCTCTACATTTTGACAAAGACATTTGAGGTTTGGTGCTTTGGAAGTTGAGCTAAAGAGTTGATGTATGTGTTTGCACAATTTGGATGGACTGTTGGAAGAGTTCTATGTTTGAAAGTTGTTACACCTATTGTGGATGTATTTGGAAGTATCTAAGATGTGTACTTGTGCATAATGAAGCATGTTGTGTGGTTTTCATGTCATCTTTCTGATGTGGAAAGTGCATACTTTAGTGTTCATTTGTGTTTTCATTAGGTTTGGTTGGCCTAGTGTTTACACTTCATATGAATAATTAAACTTAATTAAGGAAGCATATGGTTGATTCGAGACATTACTTACTTTTGGTCTTGGTTAAGTTTTTAATTGGTCTAGTCTCATTCCTTTCCACTATGAGAATGTTGAGTTTCTGACCTAATTTGAATTGATGAAATGAAGAATATGTGGCTGACCCCTGAGAATGTTTCTAAGGTTGAAGAAGGTATAAATGTAAGTCAAGATGTGAAGGTGTAGTGATGCAAAGCAAAGAAGTAAGCCTCAAGTGAAGAGTAAAGTTGTGTGAAGGTGAGTTGAGGTAGTAGTACTTCATTGTGTTAGATTCCTGAAATGAAGGTTTTTGTATTCTTCTGATCAAGGCTGGGCATGTGTGTAAATTGCTATGGCAGATCTTTTATTTTCTTTTGTATTTGTAGGCAGTGAGTCCTTTTTGTAGGTAGTGAACCTTTATATTTGGATAGTGAGCCCTTGGTAGTGAGCCTTTGTATTCAATTTTCTATCACTTTATATTGTAAGATAATCCTCACTGTGGTTTTTCCCTTATTGGGTTTTCCATGTAAAATATGGTGTTCATTGTGTTGATTTTACTTTATGTTATCTGCATTTCATGTTCATACTTAATAACAGAATAATATGGTTGTGGAATTGATAAGTGTTGAAGTTTTTTATTTGAATTTGGGAACAACTGATTCACCCTCACTTCTTAGTTGTTATGTTCCTTTTAACACATATGTCTCATCATAGTCTTTTCCCCATTTATTTTTGTATTCTTTAACAACTAGCCCTTCCGTATGTCTTACAATATTATGCTCAACTCTACACTTGGTCTTGTAGACCAACTTAACTCCAATAAGGTTTTTATCCTTGGGTAAACTGGTTAGCTTCCATATTTCATTCCTCTCTATAGAATCCATCTCTTCATCGATGGCCTTACACCAATTCTCTTCTTTCACTACTTCCTCAAAGTGTGTTGGATCACTATAAGAGAATAAAGAAAAATCTGAATTCTCCTCAAAATCAACATACCTTGTGTTGTCATAAATCTTCCTTACACTCTTTTTCCTTCATGGCATCAATGATGAAAGTGTAGGATTTGAATTACTTTTAGAGTTTCTAATGTTATGATCTCTAGAGTTGTTGTACTATTGACTATTGAAGTTACTACTCTATTGTATTATGGAGTTGCTACTCTATTGTACTTGTCTAGAGCTACTATTTTATTAAAACCTCTAGAACTTATATTTTGCTTAGAACCTATGGAGTTACTATTTTCCAATGCTCTATGGTAGTTTCTTCCTAATTTTCCATTCTCTCAAGCTCCTCCTAAGTTGTCCATTGGAGCTTCTTCATCATCAAGGGGTATTGTGACTGAAATACCTGTGCTACTATCCACCATTTCATCCCATGCTTCATTCTCAATGAACTCAACATCCTTGCTAATCACAACCATTTTGGTGATGGGATTATAAACTTTGTAGGGTTTTGACTCTTCACTATAACCTATGAAGATGCATTTTTCACCCTTATCATCAAATTTATGCCTCATCTCTTTTGGCACAAATGCATGTGCCACACACACAAAGATTCTTAGGTGTTAAACACTTCATTTCTTTCTTTTCCATACCTATTGTGGAATCCTATCACAAAATTTTCTTAGGGAACCTATTCAATAGATAAATTATTTTTTCTATAGCTTCACCCCAAAAAACATGCAACAGACCTTTTTCTTTCAACATGCTTAATCTTATCTATTGAATGGTTCTATTTTTCCTTTCAACCACTTTATTTTATTGTGGAGTATACCTTGTTTTAAATTGTTTATCAATTCCTTCATTCCTAAAAAAATCCTAAAATTCTTTGGAGATGTACTCTCCCCCTCTATACGTTCTTAGGGATTTGATAAAGTGGCCACTTTGCTTTTTTGCTGATTCCTTAACCCACATAAACTTCTCAAATTCTTCCAAATTTTTAAAAATAATAAACCCATATTTTTCTATTATAATCATCTATGAATGTCATGAAATAATAATTTCCACCCAAGGTTTGATTTTTCATGGGACGATATAAATTTGAGTGCACTATCAAGTGGTGATTTTGCACTTCTATAATACCTTGATTAGAAGGGTTGTCTATGTTGGTTTCCTAAAATGTAGGCTTTAAATTCTATATTGAGTTCTAAAATATATTGTAGCCCTCTAACCATGCCTTTCCTAGACAAAAAAATCAAACTAGAAATTCTTAAGTTCCCATACCTCAAATGCCAAAGTTTGGATGGGTCTCTGATGACTATCCTGATGGAAGACTAATGTTCTACTATCAATTGTTGTTCTAGTATTATGAGAACTAGAGAAGATTACTGTTATTGTCCTTCTTCTATGATCATCAATGATACAATATACATCCTAAGAGGAAACATTTGGTTTCTTGTCATCTGTACTACTGCAATCACTTTCTTGAGACCTCCTTTATCAAATATCATACATTCACCATTCTCCATCAAGATTTTATAACCATTTTGGACCATTATTTCCAATGCTCAATAGGTTATTTTTTATGCTAGGGGCATAATTAACATCTCGAATCTTCTTCCTTTCACCATTCTTTGTTTGGACATTGACTACACCTCTTCCCATAGCATGAACTTTCTCATTGTTTCCTATTTTGATTTCAGTTTTTATGCTACTACTTATGGAGGATTTTTTTTTTTTGTTACCACTCATGTGGTTGTTGTATGTGTTGTCTAAGAACCATACTTCATCACTACTACACTAAACAAGGTTGCAAAAAATGAACACATTTGACTATTTTTTAATTTTTTCCCTTATTATCATTTGCTACATTAGCATTTTGACTCCCATGGTCATGTTTTTTTTTCCTACAATCACTATCATAATGACCATACTTGTGTTGGACACTAGGACCACTAAGAGGGGGGGTGAATCAATGTTCCATAATATTTTAATTTCAAATTGGATCTTCAACTATCAACATCAATATTTAACCTTTAATAGCATTCACAACATATAAACAAAAGAAAACATGCAAACTCATTAAAGAGACAATGTGAACACAATAACACCTAAATTTTTATGTGGAAACCCTGTTAGGGGAAAAAACATGATGGAGATTAATCCACAAAGTATACTCTGTTAAAAGTATGATCAAAAGGGAATGCACTTGCATTCAAGCACACTGCCTAGAGCTCACTGCTCAAAATAGGGGAGGCTCACTGCCTTACAAAATAATTGAGATTACAACAAAATGTTGAACTAAGAATATAGCATCTAAAAATTCTTAGATTCAATTCCAATGAGGCACATAAAATAGATTTTGGACCTTTTGTCTAATTCACACTTTTGCTCTGCTTTCCTACATAAAAACCCTTATGTTGCACAAACAAAATTCACTTCAATAGATCTTCTAATATTAGCTCATACAGCTACTCTGTACTTTTTTTCTCACACACCTTCTCACTTCTTGATCCACACACCAAAAATGATTTACCGATCTCACATATATATCCGCTAACAAGATTTTACTACTATATGTTGGCTTCAAACAAAATATAATATTCTTCCACATGTTGGCTCAAATCACCAATTATAATTAATGTGTACCAACACAAGTTGGTTAGACTATAGTAGGGACCCAAATCAAAATTACCAACATAAAAAATAGTTAAAAAACTATTCCTCTTACATCCGTGACATGTTATACACAGCAGGTCAGCCATAATGAGAAAATAAACAATAAGTCATTCTACTGAATCTCCAAATCCATACACCGATCAATGAAGCATTACAAAACTTACCAATCAGGTAACACACATGCTTGAAAAGATTCCTTAAGGGTCCACACAACAAAATAATGATCCGGTGAAGTATTTAGGCCAACTATTCAACCAGATACTTTGTTCTCCATTATTTTTGCTGGTAGAATACAATCTTCTACTTTTCCTGTCAGTATGAGCTACTTCTAAACTGTGGACCACACTATTGACTCTAGTTGCCATCAATGAAAAAAATAGCAAAAAAAAACAATATCCCAAAGCCATATGCCAACAATCTCTCCCTTTGGCATTGATGGCAACACTTAGTGAAAAATGATTAAGTGTCAAAAATCAAAGCTTCAAAACACAACAAAACACTGCTCCCCCTTTGGATGTCAAGGCATTTTTCACTGCATTCTCTCACCCTTTGACATCAATGAAAAAAATTCCACTAATTTCTCTTCCCCTTTAATATTTTTACTACACTCTCTCTTACTGCACTCTCTCCCCCAATTTATCAAAAAAAAAGGTTGCAACTGCTACTAAATTCAAAAAATTATTTTATACTTATCTTTCATTTCTGGAAGAAATTTCTTCCAAGAGTCCACTACAATCCCAATAGCTATTATCGGACTATTATTTTCTGATGTCTTGTTGATGACCTAGATAAGGGATTCAGGATTGGTAATGGCTTCTTCCATCTTTTCTCTTTTCTTCAAAACTTCAATTATTTGCATTAATATGCACTTAGTCTGATCCTTCACTTTCTAGAAAGTATCCATAAGAATGTTTCTAGCAAAGTGAACCTTTGCATGCTCAATCTGCAGCTCATGAATCTTCTTTTTAACTACTCCATCCTTGTCCTGAAGCATACTGTAGTCATGACTAATTTTGATAAGCTCATTCTCAATTTGTTCTAACTTGTCCTTGTATTTTCCAACCACATGAGGCCACCTAAGACAGTAATTGTATATCTTATTTGCTAAGTCAATGCACTATCTTAACACATTTGTTTTCTTTTATAGTTTGGTGAGAGGTAGCCTAAATTGCATCTTTAGATGTGATATTATTTCATCCTCTTTTCTATCTAGAGGCACAGAGTCCATAGCCTTCTTGATACATTCAATCAATTCTTTTGGAAGTATGTCCTATAGAATCTCCAGTTCAATGTTGTTATCAATAAAGTATCTTCCTAAAGTGTCCTCAATGAATTCATGTTCATATGATGTTCCATTTATCCATATGTCAGTTATCTTTTGCATTCCATCTTCTTCTTGAACAATCTACAATATCTTTTCTTTAAGTAAAGAACATTCTTCATCACTTTCTTCTGCTATTATCACATCTGGTTCAACTAGTTTTGGTTCATCCCTTGGTGTATATTCCTCAAAATCTTCATCCACTATATCCACAACCATCTACTCTTTACCTTTCCCCTCAAATTTTGCTGACTTAGGTGCCCGAAGAGTGTCACCAACCAACTCTCTTTTTCTCTTCTGCTTTTTCTCTGCCTTACCAAAGGATGATCCAACTTCAACTACTTTTACTAGGAGAGGAATATCACTTACACCAAATTTTCCTAACAAGTTCCTAAAGAATCTTTCATAGGCTTTTTTACCATTTTCAAAAGTGTTGAAATGTTCAAAAATTTGCTTGCAAACCGACATTTTTTTCCTTCCATACCACATTGTCATTATGAGGCAACCAATTCAAGAAATACATCATAATGCATATAGCTAGGGTACCAAACTTGAAAGAGTAATATATATCCTTCATCAATTGCACATTCTCCATCAATTGATCCTTCAACAATCTACATAGATCAAAGTCTTCATTTTCTATTATCATCTTGTGAGCGATATACACTATGCCTGCCAAGGTTGATACTTCTTTATTTCTGAAGAAAATTTTATATGAAATTCCATGTGCAATATACCTCGTTAATGGATCTTCGATTGGTTAGATTACCAAAGCCCTCTGATCTCTTGTTATTCTAGTTAGGGCTTTAACATCGAGATTCTGAATCGACTTCTTTTTTGGAACAACACCAACATTGCACAATCCTATTAGATTTTTGATTGCATCCTTAGAAATTTGATAGGGTTTATCTAGAGTAAGGATATGACCATCCAATATATTCAAGATAAACCAAACTACCTCCGCTTTGATGAAATGAGGAAATTAATTCCAAATTTCCAAGTTTTTATGTTTTGCTCCTCGAAGCTTCTTCAGTTTGACAGAAAACAACAAATTTATTAGATCCCTGACCTTTCAACTACTATATTCATCTAGAGTTATTGTTCCTTTGATTTGCTTCATTTTCGTACCAAACAAGGTTCTACTGATCACCAAATAAGTATGAAATTGACAAGCAACATAAATACTTGGAGAATTCACCGCTGAATTGACTTTCACTCCTTCAAAATTTTGCTAAAAAATCTCTCCAACTATTCTCCTTCAATGCATGATGACAAATGAGGGTTCCAAATGCCCTTTTATAACTTCCTACCACATTAAATGTTTTTCCCTAGAAGTTCTGGTTACTCTATATTTTTAGACAACAAGAGAAGAATCCATCTACAGACCTTCAAGATTTCATCTTTCTAAACAAGCGATCACCGATACATTTGGGGATGAATAATACATCTACTGAAAACTTCCTATGATCTAGTACCAACTATACATAGGGGGACAAAATATTTTCATGACAACTCCCCCTAGGCCAATGGCTTGAAATCAATTGTCAGATGAATTACTAGAGGGAGCTTCTGGTACAGCCTTATTACTTTCATTATGTTCACTATTCTTTACCCACATTTTCTTCATCTTATCTCTTATCTCTTCCATAGATGATTTTCCTTTTCCTTTATCACCTTTCTATAAATTTCTACCTTGATAAACCAGACCTCTCTTCTCCATGTTTTTGTTCCTACAGAATCTTGCAATGTGACCAAATTTGTTACAATTGTAGCATAATGGATTTTTCTATCTATACCATCCATTCCACTGATTTCCTCCCGATCTGCATTGATTAGAAGCATGTCCAAATCTTCCAAAGGTGTAGCATTTATCATTCCTTATGCTGAAAGACATACTTATGCATTCTAATGACTTATGACCAAACTTCTTGCATTTAAAACACTAACCAAAAAATGGAGTGCTAGATTTTATCTCACTTCTACACTAAGAAGCCATATGTCCAAATTTATTACAAACAAAGCAATATCCATTAAATTTCTAAGTGTTGGGTTTCCTTACAGGATATTTTCTGCCTTTGTTCTTCTAAGTTTTCTTTTTCAGGGTCCTTTTGTTCAGATCTGGAGTTCTCATCCTTCACATAGCCAAGACCTTGCTTTTCATTTGCATCATTTTGACCATTTGCATTATTTTCATCCTTTAGTTATCTCATCAAGCCTAGAAGAACCGATCTTGAACTTCTCCTTAAACTCATTTGCAATAGTAAGCTCATCTCTAAGAATAACAACCTGTCTCTCAAGCTCTTGTTTGTTGTTTTTGGATTGTTGCAATTCAATCTCCAGTTGAATGAATCCACTATTAACTCTACTACATTATTCAGATTTTTCTTTCAAGGGCTGGGCCAGATTCTTCTCATTCTTCTTTCTTTCTTTCTTCAATCTCTTTAGTTAGTTTCATCATCATAGATTCCATTTCAAGCTTTAGGGCAACATTGTCCTTGGCAAGATTTTCACACTCTTTTTTTATTTCTTTCAGTGTTTGATTCAGATGAACATCTTCCAGGCCTTTGATTTCTTCTTGCTTCAACTAACCACACAGTTCCTTCCTCTTTTCCCTTGACTCATTTATTTTATCCTTGAGTGATTGAATGAATTTTTTGGTAGCCACAAGGTTTTCTTTTAGTTCCATGACCTCTGCTTTAGACTGATCAAGATCATCAAGTGCCACCATAAGCTGTTGTTGAAGACCACTTGCATCCATTGTAATCCAAGATCCACCTCAAGCTATTAAACTCAGAAGAGGAACCTACTCTGATACCAATTGTTGGACACTAGGAACACTGAGAAGGGGGCTGAATCAGTGTTCAACAATATTTGAATTTCAAATCAGATCTTAAACTATCAATAGCAATATTTAACCTTAAATAACATTCACAGCATATAAAAAAAGAAAACATGCAAACTCATTAAAGAGACAATGTGAACACCATAACACCAAAAATTTTACGTGGAAACCCTATTAGGGGGAAAACCACGGTGGAGATTAATCCATAGGGTATGTGTAGGATCATCATGGAAAAAATAGGCCCTTAAGTGGCAAAAAAATTAGAAAAATCAGAGTTAGGCAACTTGACATAAAAATTTGAATAAGTTATCTCTATTATTTCAAAAATATGTAACAATAGAATCTATAGCAAATTGAATGTAGTTTCTAAAATACTAGTTTTTTTTTAAATCTATTTGGTGAAAATTTGAAATTTCAATGTAATAGCACTTAAATTTTAGGGAAAAATAAGAAGTAGGTGTCTATTTGACCACCCTAACCACAATAAAATGATAATATTTTTTTATAAGATTTTAGATATAAGTAGAGGACTCATGCCCCAATGTGATGCATATTTTTTTGAATTTTTTTCAAGTAAATAATTAATTATGAATTTTTTATTACAATTTTTAAAAAATATTAAAATGCATATGTTTGACCACCTTAATTTGGTCAAAACTTTATGAAATTCTTTTTTTTTTAAATCCTATAGTATGCAAAGCATAGAATGTGATGCCATTTGAAAGCTATAGATGTTTTTCAATCATCCTATCAATCAGGACTTTAGTTGTAATTCAAATAGAAAATGAATAATAAATTACTTATTAAATTCAAAGTAAGACATAATTTATATTGGTGGAAAGCTGAGAATCTCCTTGAAAAACCCTTTTTGTTTCATCAATTTTGGGTAAAAAAATTTGTTAGCCACATACCCATCATATTGCCACTTTTGGGCCCATCATGATCCTACACATACCCCACAAAGTATACTTTGTTAAAAGTATGATCAAAAGGGAATGCACTTGCATTCAGGCACACTACCTAGAGGTCACTACTCAAAATAGGGAAGGCTTAGTGCCTTACAAAATATTTGAGATTACAACAAAATGTTGAAATGAGAATATAGCATCTACAAATGCTTGGATTTAGTTCCAATGAGGCACATAAAATAGATTCTACACCTTTTGTCCAATTCGCACTTCTGCTATGCTTTGCTCTTCTTTCCTACATAAAAACCCTTATGCTGCACAAACAAAATTCACTTCAATAGATCTTTTGATATTAGCTCATATAGCTGCTCTATACTTTTTTGCTCTCACACCCTCTCACTTCTTGATACACACACCAAAAATGATTTACCAATCTCACATATATATCCACTAACAAGATTTTATTACTATATGTCAGCTTCAAACAAAATATAATATTCTTCCACATGTCAGCTCAAATCACCAAGTAGAATTAATGCGCACCCACACAAGTTGTTTAGACTATAGTGGGGACCCGAAACAAAATTCCCAACACAAGAAATAGTTAAACAACTATTCCTCATACATCTGCAACATGCTATATAGAACAAGTCAGCCATAATGAGAAAATAAACAATAAGTCATCTACCAAATCTCCAAACTCGTACACCGATCAATGCAACATACAAAACTTACCAATCAAGTAACGTACATGATGGAAAATATTCCATGGGGGTCCACACAACAAAATAATGATCCGGTGAAGTATTCCTACCAACTATTCAACTGGATACTTTGTTCTCCATGCTTTCCATTGGTAGAATACAGTTTTCTACTTTTCTTGCTGATATGAGCTACTTCTAAACTATAGACCTCACTACTGACTCTAGTTGCCATCAATGAAAACACTAGCAACCAAAAGCAATCTCCAAAAGCCATATGCCAACAACTTATGGTAGTTATAACATTGAATATTAATTTTTTCATACCTATATTTTGAACTGTTATTCTTCTTCTTTTCTTGGTAGTATGATTTAAAGCTTCTTGGATCCTCTTGGATGTTTGTATCTCCTCTTCTAGAATTGATTTTTCCTCTACCTCTTTGGCCTCTTGCATTGATTTAAGCCTCGAAGGCTTTCTCTAGGGAAGGAGTAGACAGGTTCAACCACTGCTCATGGGTTTGTAGTGAACCCATCAACTCATCTACAGTCATTTTGGATAGAACTCCTTGGCCTCTTCAAGGAAAATGACTATAGGATCAAACATAGTGGGAAAAATTATTAATATTTTCTTAATAATCATTTATTCTTCCATTCTTTCTCCATTAATTCTTAGTTGATTAATCAAGGTAGAAACCTTTGTGTGAAAGTCTAAAATTAACACACCATCCTTCATTTGTAAGGCCCCAAAATATCTCCTTAGTAGCTAGAGTTTTACCAATCTCACCTTATCAGTCCTTTTATAACTATTTTGTATAATTTCCCATTCTTGGTTTGAATAGTTTGCTACTACAATATGTGGGAAAATATCCTTTTCAAGGCCACCTAAATCAAACTAAGGGAGTTGGCATCCTTCATTCGGTTTTCCTTCAATTCATTTTTTTGAAAATTTGATTGGGTTACATAGAATGTTTGGTCTATTGTATTAGTGAAGAAATTAATTACTACCTCCCATGGGTCATTTGCAACCAAGATGGTTTTCATCTTCTTATCCAAAATTTCATAGTTTTTCCCATTAAAATTTGTTGGATACTACCAACCTTTGTTATCACCACCTACCATTCTTCTCAGACTATAGAAGACTAATTAGTACCTAGATAATTTAGGGATTTCCCAAACACACTAATGAATAAGAAGTTTCCAAAAAAAAAAGGCCTCTGATATCACTTGTTGGCAGGCAAGGGTTGCAACAATATTATTGTTGTTATAAAATGATGGATAGAACAAAAATAAAAGCATATAGACAACATAATGTATGACAGACATAAACATATTTATATATATTCATATGCTTCCAAAATTACAAAACCATAGAGTACTTTCTCTATTTTACATTGAAAAATAAAACACATATAGTCTAAAAGTTCTACAATACTTGGTGCTATTCATGCACCCAATATGGAGTTGACTGCTATTATGTAGCTTCTTTTTGTTTGTCTGCTACATCTTTTGAACATTCCTTTTTGTTCACTATTTTTGTCTCCTTTTTCTCAGCTGAACATTCTCCTTCTATTGTAGGGTCTTTTCTAATCCCAAAAACTAACTACTCCAAAAATGATCATAACATTCCTTTTGTTTGTCTTGTTTACAAGCTCAAAAAATGAGTTCTTAATGTCAAATTCAAAATTACCTACCTTCTTAAATTTTGGTAGGTCAAGTAGCTTTAGTCTACTATGGGGGAAAGGTAGATAGGTCTACTAATTGAAAATTAATTAATTCTAACATTGGAATCTCTATTACAAATTTTTTAGTGGAGATCTTCTGAAAATCAAAACTACCCTGATCATATGATAACTAATTGCCTTATGTAAAATGATTAAGTAGGGTAAAATAGTGCCCTAGAATAGCAGTAAACCAGCCATCAAGAGTAACATGTTGCATAATAACTTTTTCCACATCAGCCAAGATACACTTCAAGGAAGCTCGTTCATAACCCCATGAGGGCATCTTTGTAAACTTCTCTTGTTTGTTTTCCTTGAAGAATTAACCCATAACATCATTGTTGCTCTTCCTTTCCTTAAAAAATTTGTGGCTATCCATCGAAAACCTTGTAATGAAGGCAATAAAGTCTTCATTGATAAAAAAATCCATACCTTTCACCTTCAAACATCTATTGTTCTTGTAGCAAACAAACTCTAGAGAGGCTTTGGGGTCGTGTCCATGAAGCCTCGCCAAATAGGGTGTAAAATGCCCATATCTCAGGATTCTCCACATTTTATGCTTATTCTTCCATCTCTCACAAGTTAGTGGTTCAATTCTACTCCTATCTCCTCCCATTTTGAATGTCAACATTAATGAAAACAAAGCCAAATCACACTTTCAAGATTAAAAATAAGCACAAGATTAGGAAATACATAACCCAAAAAATGTGTGATAATAAGGAGGGTGATAATTGCTTCATCATCCCAAATTACAAGCTCTAAATTAGCTATCATTTCATAATAAAATCTTGGCCTCCTCCAGAAGGACAGAGTACTCATCGCATGTCTTGAAATTATGAAGGAAAATAGCTTTGTTTCCAAAGAAATCAGCCAGGGAATTACCTTCCCTATAGATATGCATGACACAAATATCATCAAAGGATCTCAACATCATGATAGAATCCACAATAAGATGTTCAATAGTCTAGCTTGACTTTTTCTTTCCAAGCAAGAAATTAACAACATTGAGTGAGTCTCCCTCAACCCATAAATTAGAATAACCCCTATCCAACATAGACTTGATGCTGATGTAAGCAACTTCAACTTCAATGCACTGATTGGTTTGGTCTCCCAATGGGAGTGTCACCACACCCAAGGACCTACCATCTTTATTCCTCAACACCCCCCCACATCTTGCAGGCACAAGATTACCCTTGGCTGCCCCATCAAATTAATTTTAACCCACCTTGATGTTGGAGGCTTCCACTTAGTATTCAATTTGGCATTAATGTTGGAATTAACTAAACTAGACAGTAGAGAAGTGATATTCCAATTAGTAATCACCACTAGATTGTATCCAACCAGAAAAGAGGATGGAGTACACTTGTTTGAATCTTGAAACTGAAGGGAAACATTTTCCACAATGGCCCTTTGAATTTTGATAAAGAAACTGTCCACTTTGAGTTTGGAGTCATAAAATATTCTATTATTTTTCTCTTTCCAAATACCACAAGCAATATGTGGGGCCACAAGTTCCTAGATCATTCAAAGAGGTGAGGAATATGAAGGACACTTCCATTGATTAGAAAAGTTACAAAGAGAGTTTGGGAATACCCAATCTAGATTCCAAAGAGAAAGGAAAAATTGCAACCAAGAAAGAGAAGAAAAGCACTCTTTACATTACACTCACAAATAACACATCTATTAGGCATAGCAAAACCCCTTCTACAAAGATTATCCTTGGTTAGCACTTTGCTTTGCATTAAGAGCTAGAAAAAGATATTTACCTTAGGGATCAACATATTATTCCCCATCTTCCCCCACAAGGCCCCTTGTTTTTTTGACCACCATAGCTTGGTCAAAACTTTATGAAACTCATTTTTTTATTTTTTCAATCCTTTAGTATGGGAAGCATATAATGTGTTGCATCTTTTAGATTCAAAAAATGTGAAATCGTTTGAGAATTATAGATTTTTTTCAATCAGCCTATCAATTAGGACGTTAGTTAGAATATATGTATAAAATCAATAATATTTATCTATTTAATTCCAAATAAGGTATATCTTATACATTTCTTAAAAGTTGAAAATTTTATCAATAAACCCTTTTCATTTCATCAAATTCAGATAAAAAAGGTCACCAACCAATTTTTTTTCATATCATCACTTTTTGGACCCCCATGATCTCGCACTCACCCACTTCCATCTATATTCACTTGCCACCAATTCCTGACACAATCCATAAATCTAGAGTACCTTGGCTATATTGCTTCAAACTAAAACATAAAACATTTCCTTCTACCAATTTTATTAGCCACAAAGTAATTAGGAAAATGGAACTTCCAACCCTATCTCGTGATGGAAGAAAGGGAGCGAGAAAATTCAACAAACCAAGAAGATGTAACCAGAGCACAATCCAATTTGACTTGAATATTATCCACACCAACTCTTCTACTAGACAAAACTATTTTAGACCCCATGAGGTCCATATCAATGAGAACATTATCATTTATAAACATTCTCTAATCCAAACAAATTTTTTGGGGAAATTGAGAACCACCAAACTTCTCATCATCCAACAGAGGAGTATTAAAATCCCCCATGACCAACCAAGGGGAATCTTGAAAGGTTGAATGCAAAGAACCAAGCCTATCCCAAAGCCTTTTCCTCTCTCACTTCAAATTAGGGGCATAAATATTGGAAATAACCCAGAAAGAGTTATCATGAAAATGAATAAAATAGGTATCCACATGATTAAAGTATTCTACAACCAAGGTTCCTTTCACAACTCTAGTATTCCAAAATATACCTAAACCACCTGAGGCACCCTCAAAGTTAAGCCCATGAAAACCATAATCCTTAAATAAATAGTACTTGAATGATTCCAACTTATCAATTTGCATTATAGATTCTTAAATCAGCAAAATATTTGGCTTGTGATCCTAGATTGAATTCTTGAGGTCATACTTATGCACATTATTTAACCCCTGATGTTCCAAGAGATGATCTTCATTTGTAAGAGGAGGGTTGTAAGAAGAGGGTGTGCTCTTTGAGCACAAGTCAAAAAGGATCTTTCAAACCCCCTCCACAATATCATTCTTGCACTCCCTTTCCTTACTCTTTTGAGAAGGTCTCCCCTAGCCCTGATGTTTAGAGCCACAATCCACTTTTTTCCTTCCAGTAGTAACCCCTTTGTGAACTTGAGGGGGGGGGGATTTTTTCTTCTTTTTTCTTCCCTTAACAATGATATAGCCATCATCCTCCTTATTAAGGGAGTCTAGGACAACCAAATTAGCCTCACCACCCAAGAGTCTTAAAGCTCCATCATGGGGAGAAGCAGAAACATCATTCAACTCCATGAATAATCATTTGGGAGAGCACAATGAATCTGACACATGGTCCACTTCAACCCCATCAGATGGAAAATCCCTCACATTCTTAAAAGGCATGGAATCCTCAACAACATGAGGAGTTATTAAGGTCACCACATTAGCAATAGGTGTCAAAACAACACCCTCCCCAACAAATCCCTCAACTTGAGGAGTAGAAGAGTCTTTCACCTCCTTAACTTTCAAAACTTTGGTTTGAACAACTTTTGAAGGACACTCCTTGGCCCAATGCCCCATTTTTTTTCACTTTAAGAATGTAAAAGGGAGGGATTCAAAGATAACATGTTTCTTCCAACTACCCACCTTCGAACTCAAATGAAAGAAGGTGAGTAGGTGAGCATCATGGTCAATTATAACATAAAGCCTAGTAACAACCAAGAGTCTTCTTGATAAGGTAGATTCATTAATGGAAAAAAGACACCCAAAAGAATTAGCAACAACTTTAAGACCTCCTCATCCCAATACTCTACTAGTAGATTAGGAAGCTTTACCCATATAGGAATAGATTGGGATAGGAATTTTGATAGATCCATACCAGGATCCCAAGGTGAAACACCAAAGTCAAACAACCAAAAACCCATGGGCCCTTGGAGAAAACCATCCTCAAATCCTCGTTGCAAGAAAAGGAAAATGAGGAAAAGCTTTTAGCCATGGCAACAACCTCCACATAACCCTTGAGAGCCCATTTCTTATGAACCCATGAGCAAAAATCCTAAATATTAGGATGAGGCCCCAAAAAATTTCCCACCAAAGAGAAATCCATTCTAGCAATGTTTTAATCCACAATAGAGTCTAAGATGGAAAGGGAAAAACTGCCCTCGATCTTTGAAGAAGAAACCAATTCAGAAGCAACACCCTTACCTTTGAGCTTGGAGGAAAATAAATCATCCCACTTCCATCCAAGAAAAGAAGATGAACCCACCTGATGGGCCTTTTCCTCTAGTACATGATCCTCCTGCGAATTTTTCTTGGAGGAGCGTCAAAAGGCCTGCCTAAAGGGGCCCACTCTACAACTTTATTTGAGCCCACAATCAATGCCTAACCTGCTAGGTCTTTGCAATCATGGAAGGAAGCCACCACCGCTGAATCCCCCACACATGGATCATTGAAAACAAAAATCACACACTGACCCATAGAGCTCAAATATTTGACCACCTCTGTGCCAGAAAAGTCATCCTTCCCAACAACAACTTCACAAGAGATATAATTTGTAGGAAGACCAAACAGATCATAGTTACCATGAACACCAAAAGGAAATTTCAAATTTAAATTGCTCAATCCTACCACAACAATGTTCAACTCACCTACATCCATTATTCTAGAGATTTCCTATATAAGTTTGTTATATTATCATTATCTTGGTAGATTTGGTGTCAAAATATTATATTTTTACACATATGTGGGCCAATTCATTTATTCAATATTGATCTTAATTAGTACTAAAGTTGAGGGGCCTCTTGAGCTTTATTGAATAGACTGTGTAATGGGTTATATGATCATAAAATATATGTAGAAAATTATTAATTGATTTATATTTTTCTTGTAAACTAATGTGCATTTAGTTAGATTATTTCACACATGAATAGTTAATGATAAGGAACCACATGTATATGGCATGGTAAGATGGTAGGCTTATCTTCTTTATGTGAAAAATTTTGACTTCTCAAAAGGTAAGATATATATCTATGTGAAAAATTTGGTGGCCTTTTATTTAAATAATGCATGTGCTTTGTTGTCTCATATTTATTATGAGTTTTTTTTCTTGGGTAATAACTACTAAAATTTCCATAAAATACATCTCTTTGTAGTAGGGACTAGGGTGAACATAGATGATACTGACCCTTTTTTACCAACTATAGACATAGATATAGTATATGACTAGGTGTAATGAATAGGAGATGTTGATTTCAACCCATGTTTCAAATAATTTTATTAAATATTTTTTTTGTATTCTTATTGATGGGAAATGAATTAAATATTAGGTTTTTCTATATAGGTGGAAACTAATGAAGACTAAAAGTGTAAACATTGATATTTGGGGCTTTGGTAATGTGTTTTGATCCCAATGGATTGTTGAACATAATTTATAGTACTATCTATTAATTTTCATATTCTCTTAAGGGAAATTCAACCATTATTGTGATGTGTACAATATTAAACTCTAAGCAATGGAGACATGAATATTTTATGTATTGGATATCCTTGACAAAGAAGAATCAATTACTTGAGAAAAAGGAAATTCCTCCTACACTAAGACTACATAGTTGATAGATAAGAATAATACAAATAAATAGATTGCAATGTGATTGGGTAATTATATTTTCCTATTACATTTATAATAACCCAATGTAAGGAATAATTTCCTTTATTTTTGGAGGTTCACTTATAGTATATATTATAGAAGTGACTTTTACCTAGGCTACAAAAGTATCTAGTGCATTATACATCATGTGAGTTATAAGGAAATGCATGGCTTTATATGCATTTTATTAAAATTAAATTGGGTTGGTTGTTGACCCACTTCTCATATGAGGTTAGTCTTGAGGGTGATTTATAAAATCTATTGGTGCATACCATTTTCATGTGACACTTTGGTATTTCATTTTTGTAATTAAAAATATGTTTTAATCACATAGATAATTAATTCCAATTTGCATGTCTCCAAAAATATTTGAATTGTTTCAATGGATTAATAGCAAGACAAAGCTACCAAGGCACTATAATTTCCCAAATTTCAAGCCTTCACAAGGGTCAATTACCAACATAGTGTATACAATAGATAGGAGGACAAAGCATATAGAATGGTAATCAAAGTCAACTAAAAATGAAAACCCAATCACATTCTTACTACCAAGAATATAATTACATGTTCATACAATAGAAGTGAACCAATACACACAAGGAGAAGTATACAAGACAATGTTTCCATATTACAAAAACTACTCCAAACAAGAAAATTCCATCAATAGGAAAACATTTTTGTTTGAATTACAAGAAAGAGTAACTAGAGTAGGGTCAAATTAACATTAAAATAAATCAATAGTCTTTGCAATCAATCCTTCACTCTCTTTTATTTACTGCTCACTATCGAAATGTTCAATCCCATGCCAACATCGACCACTCCTCTCTCTAGACAAGGTGTAGTATCTTCTTTTTTCCCAGATCAAATTATTTTCCAACATAGATCCCCTTCTACCTCACATGTTTTCTAGCAAAGCTAATGTTTCTCAAACAAAAACATGGGTCTCTCTCTTTCCACCAAGAATAGTTCAATGGATTTTTGTGCATAATGGTTTCTTTTCCATAAACCCCCCAAACTACCTTAGCGGCATCTAACCAAAATATATGCAAAGCACAACCAAAATTAAGAGGAAAGTAAAGTTTCAAAAATTCAAACCAAAATTCCAAAATTGGAAAATAAAATGGTGATGCCCCTACATCAAGCTCCCCGGGGGAAGCAAAGGTTCATGAACTCTCATTCATGAGGTCATTGATGGAATGACTAGAGGTGACAATATTATTTATAGTTAACCATGAAGCCTCCTCCCAAGGGTGACCATGCCACTTGACTAGATACTTGAAATACTCCTTGCCTTGGGTCTTCCACAACAACTATTTTTCCAAAATGCACTCAATTTCCAAAGGAATGGGTTTGGTCACGTGCTAATCATTAGAGGATTTCAACTACAACTTAACTGCTTCATCATCTATAGAACCTTGATATGGATATAAATCATCTACATTAAAGATGGGTGAAATACCCATGCATGGAGGAAGACTAATCTTACATAGGCATTCACTAAGAATTTCTAAAGAATCTTACAAGGACCAATTTTTTCATCTTTAGTTTATTGTATTCACCTATAGGAAATATTTCTTTCCCAAGATGCACTAACACAAGATCACCCTCCTGAAAATGAACTTACCTCCACTTCTTATTATCATATTGTTTGTATTGTTTCTTGCTACAGGGGCATCACCATTTTGTTGTCCAATTTTGGAATTTTGGTTTGAATTTTTGAAACTTTACTTGCCTCTTAATTTTGGTTGTGCTTTGCATATATTTTGGTTAGGTGTAGCTAAGGAAGTTTGGGTGGTTTATGAAAAAGAACCTATTATGCATAAAAATCCATCAAACTATTCCTGGCAGAAAGAGAGATCCATATTTTTGTCAAAGAAAACATTAGCTTTGCTAGAAAAAACATGAGCTAGAAGGGGATCTATGCTAGTGAATAATTTGATCTAGAAAAAAGGAAGAGAACATTCCTTTTCTAGAGAGAGGAGAGGTTGATGTTGGAAAGGGATTGAACAGGCTGATAGTGAGAAGCAAATAAGAGAGTGAAGGATTGATTGCAAAGACTATTGATTTCTTTTAATGTTAATTTGACACTACTATAGTTGCTCTTTCTTGTAATTCAAACAACTTGTTTTCCTATTGATGGCATTGTCTTGTTCAGTGTCGTTTTTGTAATTTGGAAGTGATGTCTTTCTTGCTACTCCTTGTGTGTATTGGTTCACTTCTATTGTATGGTTGTGTAATTCTATTCTTGGTAGTAAGAATGAGATTGGAGTTTCCTTTTTAGTTGACTTTGATTACCATTTTATATGCTCTATCCTCCTATTTTGTATACACTTTGTTGGTAATTGACCCCTGTGAAGGCTTGGAAATTGGTCCTTGCCAAATTCTATGAAAATTCTTAGCGAATTCCTATGAGATCAGTTTTCGTCAAGGCATGGGGATATCACCCATCTTCAATGTAGCTGATTTATATCAATATTAAGGTGTGACAGATGACGAAGCAACTAAGTTGGAGTTGAAATCTGCTTATGATTATCATGTGACCAAACCCATTCCTCTAGAAATTGAGTGCATTCTGGACTAACAATAGTTGTAGAAGACCCGAGGCAAGGAGTATTTCAAGTATCTAGTCAAGTGGTGTGGTCATCCTTTGGAGGATGCTTCACAATTAATTGTACTTGAGATTATCGCTTCAGGTCATTCCATCGATGACCTCATGAATGGGAGTTCATGAACCTTTACTTCCCTAAGGAGCTTAATGCAGGGGCATCACCATTTTCTTATCCAATTTTGGAATTTTTGTTTGAATTTTTGAAACTTTACTTGCCTCTTAATTTTGGTTGTGCTTTGCATATATTTTGGTTAGATGTGTTTGAGGAATTTTGGGGGGTTTATGGATGAGAAACCATTATGCACAAAAAATCATCAAACTATTCTTTGCAAAAAGAGAGAAACCCATGTTTTTGTTTTAGAAAACATTAGCTCCATTGGAAAACACGTGAGGAAGAAGGGGATCTATGCTAGTAAATAATTTGATCTAGAAAAAAGAAGAGACGATGCCTTGTTTGGAGAGAGGAGAGTTCAATGTTGACAAGGGATTGAATAGGCCGATAGTGAGAAACACATAAAAGAGAGTGAAGGATTGATTGCAAAGACTGTTGATTTATTTTAATGTTAATCTAATCCTACTCCAATTGCTCTTTCTTGTAATTCAAAATTTTTTTTTCCTATTGATGGTGTTGTCTTGTTTGGTGTAGTTTTTATAATCTAGAAACATTTTCTTACCTGCTGCTCCTTATGTGTATTGGTTAACTTCTATTGTATGGCCATATAATTATTTTCTTGGCAATAAGAATAATATTATGGTTTCAATTTTAGTTGACTTTGATTACAATTTTGTATGCTTTGTCCTCCTATCTACTCTGATATGAAAAAATAATAGCAAGAAAAAGCTACCAAGGTGTTGTAATTGCCCAAATTCCAAGCCTTCATAGGGGTCAATTACCAACACACTATATACAATAGATAGGAGGATAGAGCATACAAAAAGGTAATCAAATTCAACTAAAAATGAAACACCAATCTCATTCCTACTACGAAGAAGAGAATTACATGGCCATACAATAGAAGTGAACCAATACACACAAGGAGAATTAGGCAAGAAAACCTTTCCATATTACAAAAACTATACCAAACAAGATAATGCCATCAATAGGAAAACAAGTTGTTTGAATTACAAGAAAGAGCAACTGGAGTAGGGTCAGATTAAAATAAAAATAAATCAACAGTATTTGCAATCAATCCTTTACTCTCTTTCATTTGCTACTCACTATCAACATGTCCAATCCCATGCCAACATCGACCTCTCCTCTCTCCAGACAAGGCATGGTCTCTTATTTTTTATAGATCAAATTATTTCCCAGCATAGATCTCCTTCTACCTCACATGTTTTCCAGTAGAGCTAATGTTTTCTCAAACAAAAATGTGGGTCTCTCTCTTTATACCATGAATAGTTTAATGGATTTTTGTGCATAATAGTTTCTTGTCTATAAACCTCCTAAACTAGCTTAGCCACATCTAACCAAAATATATGGAATGCACAACCAAAATAAGAGGCATGTAAAGTTTCAAAAATTCAAAACAAAATTCCAAAATTGGAAAACAAAATGGTGATGCCCCTACATCAGGCTCAATAGGGGGAGCAAAGGTTCATGAACTCCCATTCATGAGGTCACCATTGGAATGACTAGAGGTAAAAATCTCAGGTATAGTTAACCACCAAGTATCCTCCAAAGGATGACCACACCACTTGACTAGATACTTGAAATACTCCTTTCCTCGAGTCTTTCGTAACAATTGTTTGTCTAGAATGCACTCAATTTCTAGTGGAATGGGTTTAAAATGTTGATCATCATCAAATTTAAACTCCAACTCACTTGCTTCATCATCTATAGCACCTTGATATGGATATAAATCATCTACATTGAAGATGGGTGAAATCTGCATGCCTAGAAGAAGACTGATCTCATAGGCATTCGCTAAGAATTTCCAAGGAATCTTACAAGGATCATTTTTTCATCTTTAGTTTATTGTATTCTCCTATAGGAAATGTTTCTTTCCCAATATGTGCTAACAAAATATCACCCACATGAAAATGAACTTCTCCCCACTTCTTATCAGCATATTGTTTGTATTGTTGCCTCATGCAAGGGCATCACCATTTTGTTGTCCAAATTTGGAATTTTGGTTTGAATTTTTGAAACTTTACTTACCTCTTAATTTTGGTTGTGGTTTGAATATATTTTGGTTAGGTGTAGCTAAGGAAAATTTGGGGGCTTATGGACAAGAAACCATTATGAACAAAAATCCATCAAAATTTTCTTGGAAGAAAGAGAGAGACCCACGTTTTTGTCTGAGGAAACATTAGCTCTACTGAAGAATGCATGAGGTAGAAGGGGATATATGCTGAGAAATAATTTGATATAGAAAAAAGAAGAGACGATGCCTTGTCTAGAGATAGGAGAGGTCGATGTTGGAAAGGGATTGAACATGCCGACAATGAGTAGCAAATAAAAGAGAGTGAAGGATTGATTAAAAAGGCTATTGATTTCTTTTAATGTTAATTTGACCCTACTCTATTCACTCTTTCTTGTAATTCAAACAACTTGTTTCCTATTAATGGTGTTTTCTTATTTGGTATATTTTTTGTAATCTAGATACATTGTCTTGTCTATTGCTCCTTATGTGTATTGGTTCACTTCTATTGTGTGGTCATGTAATTTTGTTCTTGGCAATAAGAATGAGATTGGGGTTTCCTTTTTAGTTGAATTTTATTACCATTTTGTATGCTCTATCCTCCAATTTTTTGTATACAATGTGTTGGTAATTGACCCTTGTGAAGGCTTAGAAATTGATCCTTGCAAGATTCTTTAAAAATTATCAACGAATGCTCATGAGATCAATCTTCCTCAAGGATTGAGAATATCACCCATCTTCAATGTAGCTGATTTATATCCATATAAAGGTGCTACATATGATGAAGTTGCTGAGTTGGAGTTGAAATCCACTGATGATCAACACATGACAAAACCAATTCCTTTGGATATTGAGTGCATTTTGGACAAAAAGTTGCTATGGAAGACCCAAGGCAAGAAGTATTTCAAGTATCTCGTCAAGTGGTGTGGTTATCCTTTGGAGGATGCTTAGTGGTTAACTATACCTAAGATTGTTTCCTTTGGTCATTCCATTGATGAAATCATGAATGGGATTTCATGAACCTTTTCTTCCCTCAGGGAGCCTAATTCAGGGGCATCACCATTTTGTTGTCCATTTTTAGAATTTTGGTTTAAATTTTTGAAACTTTACTTGCCTCTTAGTTTTGGTTGTGCTTTGCATATGCTTTGATTAGGTGTGACTGAGGTAGTTGGGGGATTTATGGACAAGAAACCATTATGCACAAAAAACCATCAAACTATTCCTAGTAGAAAGAGAGAGACCCACATTTTTTCTAAGAAAATATTAGCTCTGTTGGAAACACATGAAGTAGAAGGGGATATATGCTCACAAATAATTCTATCTAGAAAAAAAGAAGAGACCACACCTTTTCTAGAGAGAGGAGAGGTCAATGTTTGAAATATATTGAATATGATGATAGTGAGTAGAATATAAAAGAGAGTGAATGATTGATTCAAAGATTGTTGATTTCTTTTAATGTTAATTTGACCCTACTCTAGTCACTCTTTCTTGTAATTGAAAAAAATTGTTTTCCTATTGATGGTGTTGTTTTTATTGGTGTATTTTTTGTAATCTAGAAACATTGTCTTACTTGCTACTCCTTGTGTGTATTGGTTCACTTCTATTGTATGGTCATGTAATTCTATTCTTGCTTAGTAAGAATGAGATTAGGGTTTCAGTTTTAGTTGACTTTGATTACCATTATGTGTGCTCTATCCTCCTATTTTCTCTGATACCAAAAACTAATAGCAAGACAAAGGTACAAAGGCACTACAATTTCCCAAATTCCAAGCCTTCACAGGAGTCAATTACCAACATAGTGTATACAATAGATAGGAGGACAAAGCATACAAAATGGTAATCAAAGTCAATTAAAAATGAAACCCCAATCTCATTCTTACCACTAAGAATAGAATTACATGGCCATACAATAGAAGTGAACCAATACACATAAGGAGAAGTAGGAAAGACAACGTTTCCCAATTACAAAAACTACACTAAACAAAACAATGCCATCAATAGGAAAACAAGCTATTTGAATTACAAGAAAGAGCGACTGGAGTAGGGTTAGATTAACATTAAAAGAAATTAATAGTATTTGTAATAAATCATTCACTCTCTTTTATTTGCTACTCACTATCAGCCTGTTCAATCCCTTTACAACATTGACCTTTCTGCTCTCTAGACAAGGCATGGTCTATTCCTTTTCTCTAGATTGAATTATTTTCCAGCTGTGGCAACATAAAATGTATCCCTTCTACTTTTCCTTGCTTATTTGGGCCTTCCTTGTAGGGGAGGCTTAATGGAACCTTGATTTAGTGTTTTAATGTGTTTGACACATTCACATTAGGTCTTGGGCCCTTGTGAACTACTGAAGATAAATGGTACCTTGCTAAAATGTTGTGAACTATTGTAACACGCTCTCACACTTTTCTAAGGTTTTATTAATTAACTACACCTAATAAATCTATTTATAGCCTTAATCATGCCTTATATAAAGTGTTTTAAAGTGTTGTATCACACTTTCACACTTTTCTAGGGTTTTCATGAATAATTAGGCATCTTTATGCTTTAATTGGCCTTATTTTACATCCACAAGCCTCATTTAATGCATCTTTTTGAGGATAATCCCAACAAAAATCAATACCCAATCATAATTCAGGTGTTTTCTACTTGTGTTCCCTAGATTTAGTGATCTGGGACTCATTTTCCACCTTGGGTGAATGAGTCCCAACTAGATTTTTTGGGTCCCAAACTCGGTTTCACACCTTTCTAAGCATTTTTAAATATGGTCCCATAAATAATGCCTAATGGGACTCATTTTCCACCTTTGGTGAATGAGTCTTATGTGGCCGAAAATCTAAATTAATTCAAATTTTTGGTAGGATTTTATCCTCCTAGATCTGATGTTGGCTTGTAGTGTAGTAATTTTGAGAATTCTTGCATAATTAAGTATAAATACAAGTTTCTTTCACTCATTTTTACCTCAAACATTAAAGTATTCATCCTTATAGGAATTTTGATTTCATAAGAGAATTCACACGTTTACACGATCATTCAAGGCAACATTACCAAGCATTTTAGAGCATTATTCAAGCATCAAATATCATGTAAAGGGCTTCTTGCATCATGTTTTTTTTTGAGCTAACAATTCTGATGTAGGGTTTTCTTATTCAAGCTATCATTTCATTCAAAATCTATCACCTTCAAAAAAGAGTCAAGATCTATATCCATTGGAGCCATCTCGCACATGTTTGCAACATCTTATTGAGAGGTTTTGGTGAGTTACAACATCATATTTTTTTTATTCATCATTTTGAATTCATATTTCATTGTATTTCAAGGTTTGATTACCAAAATGGGGTTTGAACAAGGAAAACCTCTATCTACTAACAAAACAACATGTTCCCCTCTCTTTTGTGTGTGTTTTGTTGGTTTGTATTAAAGACACATTGAAGAGAAAGATTGGAGAGAAAGTTGTTAAAGTGCCTAAAGTTGTCAAGGTTGTCATCAAGCATTAGAAAACATTAGAGAACACCTACAGGTTGATTTACAGAGATTTGGATCTAGAAATTAGTTGTGAAGCACAAAGTAGACCTTGAAGAATAGATTCAAATCTTGAAGTTTCAAAAATCCCTAATTACACTGATTCACCACTTTTGGTGAATGAGATCCAATTTAGGTCAAAATTTAGATTTTTATAGATTCAGATACATACCCATTTGCCAGATTCATATTCCCACAAAAATCCCCAAATTTTGGACTGATTCACCCAGCTTGGTGAATTAGTCCCACTTAGCATTAAGGTTAGAATTTCCAACATTTCAGATCTTGTTCAAGCCATCTTCAAATTTCCAGGTGCACACATTCCATCCTGTAGCTTTCTTTTTGTTTCATTTGCATTTGTAGATCAATTAGTGAAGGTTTGCATTGAATTAGGGTTTAGAATTACATTTTACATTTAATATTACATTGCATTTTTCTTTCCAAGACATAACTTGGAGGTGAACCCCTCATTAGTTTACAATCAACCTGTAGGACATCCCTATTGCAATATCTATTTCTCCTTTGGATTGAGATCTCTAGGGTTATCCTTGAATGAAATAACTAGAAAGTGGGTATGCTCTATGTCCTAAACCATACGATAGCACCCCTCCACCATTTTTTGTCATTCCATTTTGGTGAAAGTGCATTTAGAACATCATAATTCTAAGTTGGATTGCATTATCATCCTATATTTGACTTGCATTAGCATTGCATTAGGATTTGCATTAGTTAATTGGCATTCTAGGGTTTTCAAATTTTGCATTAGTGAAAGTTCATATAGCTTGAATTTGTACATCTCATTTCATTGCAATTCATATAAAACTTGCATTTTCAATTAGGATTTAGATCATACAACATTAAAAGCATAAAATAAATTGAATTTTTTTGAAATTTAAAAAAAAAATCCCTACTGGGACTCATTCGCCACCTTGGGCGAATCAATCCTAGTGTAGATTTTGCACCACATTTTCTAGCATTTAAAGTAGTATTTTTGAGCTTTTGATTGCTATTTATAGCTTTATGTTCCAATTTACAATTTTTTTTTATAGTTATTTCATTGTTCTTAGCTTATATTCATTTTCATTCATTTTGCATTTAGAAGCCTTTGCATGAGTATTTGGTGTCCTATTTCTAATACTTTAGTTAGACGAAGTTTGAGACTCATGTCATCCCATGATAGCACAATCATTATGGATCTTGGGTTATCTAGCTCTTTCACTCCTAGTATTGACAGTAGTACACTAGGTATGGACCATACCATTAACAACTCTTTACCTTCAAGTAGTGTGAAGCATGTTGAAACAATGGTTTCTAGTTTCCTGCAAGAAAACATAATTCAAATTCATGAAGACTTAGCAAACCTACAATATCAAGTGAAAAATGACAAAATTTCAACTACTTCCATCCCTACTATAGATAACATTCATCACATGATTGAAAGTGAAGATGGACTTGACCTTATGAAAAACATAGCTCATGTTGGTTATTTTTTATGAACCAAACTTGATCTTACCTCTTACCTATGAATCTTCCAAGATTCAATGATTATCAAGGGTAAGGATTGGCCAACACATGAGTAAGGATTTTGAGGCCCTTACTTCTTCACTTTGACCTCTATGAAAACCAAGAGGGTAATCCTTGTTATGTTCATAGGGTATTCATTTTATTAAGAGCATTTCTACAAACAAATAAATTTTTATAAATTGCAAATAGACAACATTCATTAAATATTTGGCCGACCTTTAAAAAAATTACTATCTATTGCAAGGAATAATATGGTACTTTAGATTGGTACATTATGCTTGAAGGTGTTTTAGATGATTTGCATTCTCATTTTAATCCCTTGGTCAAGTGCATTAATAACTCATTTATCTTTAGGATAACCAAATGAAAAGACCAGTGCCTTGTCTTGGGATAATAAAGTCATATTCATAATAACCCATAATACCTTATAAATTTGAATTAGTAATTAATGAACTATTGATATATTGCATTACAGTATTCAACTCACTATGCCTAAAATGCAACTACTTATGAATCCTATTCTCTTTCTTTACAAATCTGTGGCATCACTTTAGCATTTAAACAATTCCTTGACTCAAAGCATAGAATAAAATCACTCATCAATTAAAAAAATTGAAGACAAATGGAAAGATCATTAACCATTTCATTTATAATTTGGAAGAAAGTTACATAGGAGAGTATGTTCTTTTGAACTAATATTTTCATTTATAAACTGTTAGTACTATAAAACTATTTGATATCATTACAAAACAACTCATACCCTAGACTCCTTACTGACCTATTCATTTGTGCATGAATTTACAATATGCTCTCATGAGCTTAGTTTTCCCACTTAGACCATTTTGAGACTCAAAAAATTGAACTCCTTGTAACCAGCCTTGAAATCCCTTCTTATAGAAGAATGGGAGAAACAAGCTTTAGGACAAGTTACTATTTTAGTTACATTTCATTTGGCATACATTTCATTTTAGGTTTAGAGACTTCCCAAATAGTTACATTTAAACATTTTAGAATTAGGAGGAAGAAAAAGAAAATACTCCATGTAGTCGGTTGAAGCAAACCATCCTTCCTTCCAAAAGGCATCGTTCATTGATGTAGCAGCACCAAAATTCCTTACCCACATTGAACAAATAAGATTCTCCATAAATACTAAGAGAAAAAACTTTTATACTAACCATAAAAGACATATTTTCCATCGAAGACAAGGAGTCCAACACCTCTCCTTCACACCAGCTAGAAAGATTTCCACATCAGCACCAAAGATAAAAAATTGAAGAGGATGAGCTTGTTGTAGTGGCAATGGTGTCATCAAAAATAAAAATAGGACTAGGATGATAATCTAATTGATCAACATCAGAGTATTCCTACATACTCCATGTTCACACTAATACTAGAGGAGCTACTACTCCTCCATGATCAGAATCCTTGTATGGCACTAGAGAAAGAAGATAATGGCCATACTTTGGGTCAGTATCTCCTCCATCACTCAAAGGGATGTCTAAAACCTCAATGGGAGAGTTTTTCCACCCTAGATAAGCTTTATGATACTTATTCTTCTTCTTTGCATTCTCCTTAGGCTCAACCAATTCCTTTTAAACTTGACCAATTCTTCTAAAACAACCCGACTCTTCACATTGTAGGTGTTTTTGACATACCCTTTTTGTTTTTACCATGGGAACCCCTCTTTCCCTTTTGTGTTGTAGAAGCTTTGGGTGCTTCTTGCTCAGATAAAAATATGTCCTCTTAAGATTCAAACATACTAAGCATCCTAGACCCCCTAATTGATTGGACAGAAATGACCGACTTACCCATTCTCACAAGACACAGGGCATAAACTAGCAATTCTTTAATTAGGAGAAGAATCATTAGCCTAAGCGTTTAAATTGAATTTGCAGAATAGAAAACCCTCAAACCCAAAACAATTTCAACTAGTCCTAGTGATAATTATAGAAAATAAAAACTCTCACTTATCTCGGAAAAATGAAACTCAAAAACACTAACTAATGCATGACTCAAAATAGAGCTCATATGAAAGTAAAATTACCCAGGATAAACACTGCAATTCTTCTACAATTGAAAGCCTAATACTTGCACATTTTCTCTTTGACTCACACTTCTCAATTTTTGAAAACTACAAATGGTGAGATAAATTGGTAGGAAATCCACATTAAGTATAAAATTAGGAGTGTGTAGCCATTAATGATTGAGGAGAGCTTCACACGAGCAAGCTAACAACTTAGTTGATCAACTTTGAATCTGGGTTGTTGATCTTTTTGGATTTGAAACACCATCAATGGTGATATTCAAGCATCATTTATAGATTTTACAACTTGTGCCTTAAAAATGGCGATACCACCTCAGAAATTCACAATATTTATCGTAAATTTCATTAGTCATCTTTAATCTAACAATACTAATGTATCACCATTTTGGTCTATGCTTTTCATTTACATAAATGATAGGGAATATTCCCCAAAGCATCCCATCACTCATCATGGACCTACCTTCACATTCTAGATTTCAATTAGCAATGATAGGACTAGCATGATGAAATCTCAACCATTGGATCTCACTACTTATCTTTGGGAATCTTCACCTTACATTGCACATCATTGATAGATGTTTTAAATTCCAGACCGCATCAGTGACAAATGAAAACTAGTGATGGAACTAGATCAGGTTTCATGTATCTTCCTTCAAAATAAATGGCACAAAATATCGCTTGTCCACCCCTTTCAAAATAGTGATGGATCATTAAGATTAGGGACCTCATCACTCATTGTCAATTTGAACAAGAAAAGTGCTCAACTATCCATGACGAGTGATGAAGAGAAATACAAAGAGCCCTAAGGTCATTGATCATCGCTACTTCAACACTCAAAACTCAAGAGAAATTAGTGATAGCCAAAATCTATAGTGGTGCAAAGAGATAATTTCACATTGCACATCGCTGATATGAATAAAACTTTCTCAAAGCCATCCATGATGAGTGATGGAAAAAGGTAGTGGACGAGACTTAAGTGAAATGATTTGCATGTGCTCATAAGTTGTACTAAGGAAGGGGACAGCCTAGGAAATTGTATAAAAAGGACTTAAAGGACTTAAAACATGTTATTTCAAAGGATGTAAAGGCCAAATAAGGTCAATCGATTAACCTTATAAAATAAACGTATTTCTCACCTAAGCTCATAGGGGCCAATAACTTTACGGGCTTCAAAGGCTCAAGATATTTTAATATGACCAAGGATGGGCAATAGAAGGTCAATGAAAAATTAGAGCTTTGACAAGGCCTAAGACTTAATTGTTTCTATGAGAGAACTTGACAACAAAATCCCAAGGAAAGAATAGTGGGAAAAACCTTGAGTCCAAACACTTGAAACTGGCTAAATTTTATAGAGTTTTTAGAAATGAAACAAAAAAATTTTAGGGGTTCAATCAATGGCTATAGTTGGGGATGTTTGTTCCTATAGAATAGAGTGAGATTCTAGAATATTGGGTGAAGCTAACCAAGCATAGAGAACAAAAAACCAAGGACCTTCCTGGACTAGGCAAGAAAACTAAACCAAAATGAACAACATATGTACAATATTTACATGAGTTACAAGACTATACCAAGAGATCCAATCTCTATTTTCTTTGAAGACTCTTCTGATGTGCAAATTTTCAACCTACATTCTACAACTTTACCAGGCTTCATCTTTACTTGGTGGCCCTAGGCCACTAATCTTAGGGATAGTATTTTCCCTTGTCAAAAACCTTGTTTTCTATTATCTATTTTTGGACTCAAGGAACATTGAGATGGGGGTGAATCAGTGCTCAACAATATTTAAATTACAATCTAGATCTTGAACCATTTACAACATTTAAACAAAAGTAAAGATACAATCACATGAAGGAAACAATAAAAACACCATAACACCACGATTTTTATGTGGAAACCCTATTAGGGGAGAAACCACGGTGGAGGTTAATCCACAATTTATACTTGGTTAAAAGTATGAAGAAAAGTGGAATGCACATGCATTCATGCACACTTCCTAGAGCTCACTGCTCAAAATCAGGAAGGCTCACTACCTTACAATATATTTGGATTACAACAAAAGGTTGAACTGAGAAAGTAGCATCTACAAATTCCTAGTTTCAGTTCTGGTGAAGCTCATAGATCATATTTTTGATTTGCTATATGATTCTGCACTTCGCTTTTCTCTGCTTTAATTCACTTCATAAAAATCCACTTCTGTACAAGTGAAACTATGCCAAATCACTCAACAGCCCTTCTTCTATTCACACACTTTGAACATACACCAATTTGGACTTCAAAATGAATTAATCGATCTCATATTTATATCCACTAGCAAGAACTCAATCACTATATGTTAGCTTCAATAAAATAAAGAGTATCTTTCAAATGTCAACTTAGATCATGTGTAGCATTTAATGTGCATCCACATAAGTTGACCAAACCATAGCTAGGACCCAAAACAAAATTTCCAATACAAGAATACCTTAATTAATTATACCTCGAATATCTGCAACATGCCATATTCACTAAGTCGGCCACCATGAGCTAATAAATAGAAAATCATCCTGTCAGATCTCTTAACTTGTACACTGATTAATGTGGCATCACAAAACTTAACCATAAGATAAAATAGATACTTAACAACCTTCCTCAAGATCAACAACTCAAAATGATAATCCGGTGAAGCATACAAATCAACATACTAACCAGATACCCTATTCTTCATTCTTGCTTTCAGTAATACTTTGTTCTTTACTCTACCTATCGGTATCAACAAATTCTAATCTGTGGAATGGAAGGTTTCCATCAATGAAAAAACTAGAAGCCATATGCCAACAATCTTCCCCTTTGGCATTGATGGAAACACTTAGTGAAAAATGACTAAGTGTTGAAACCAATATGATTATGCTACCAAAGTTCAAAATTTCAAAAACTTCAAAACATAACTCCAACTCCCCCTTAGAATGATAAGGAATTTTTCACTGCTCTCTCCCCCCCTTTGAAATCAATGGAAAACATATTTTGGATCTCCTCCCTTGTGAATTCAAAAATTGGATCAAAATTTGAAGACATACAACTGCCACTCGAGTCAAAAAATTATCTTGTACTATCTTTTATTTCTAGAAGAAATTTCCTCCAAGCTTCTACTGAAATCCCAATGATTAAGATTGAGCTATTGTTTTCAGATGTCTGGTTGATAATCTGGATGAGAGGTTTCAGAATTGTGATTGCCTCTTCTAATTTCTCTCCTTTCCTTAAAACCTCAATGAACTGCTCAGTCTGCATTCGGTTAAATCCTTCACTTTCCAAAAGGTGTCCACAAGGTTGTTTCTAGTGAAATGAACTTTTGTATGCTCAAACTACAACTCTTGAATCCTTTTCTTGACTATACCATCTTGATCTTGAAACATGTTATAATCCTAACCAATCTTGTTCAGGTTAGATTCAATTTGCTCTAGCTTATCTTTATATTTCCCAACTGCATGAAGCCAACAAAGATAATAGTTGTAGATGTTATTTTCTGTATTTATGCATTTCCTCAACACACTCATTTTCCTTTTTAGTTCAGTAAGAGATAGCCTGAACTTCTCCTTCAAATGTAGAATTATTTCTTCCTCTTTCCTATCCTGGGACTTAGAGACCATGGCTTCCTTAATGCTCTCAATCATCTCTTCAGGAAACACATTTTGTAAACTCTCCAATTCAGTATTATTGCACAAAAATAAAGTACTTAGTGTGCTATCGATTAGGTCCTACTCATATGAGGTTCTATCAGACCATATGTCAGCAATTTTTTGCATCCCATCTTTCTCTTGAACAAGTTGTAGTATCTTTACTTTGGATAAAACACCTTCTTCTTCACTTCCTTCTACCATTACTACATCTGGTTCAACTGATTCTAGTTCTTCCCTTGGAGTGTACTCATCAAATTCTTCATCTGGTATGTCCAAAATCACTTGTTATTTACCTTTTCCCTCAATTCTTGGAGTCTTTTGTGCTGAAGGATTGTAATCAACAATCTCTTGTGCTCTTTTCTTCTTCTTTCCATCTCACCAGAAGAGGATCCAACTTCAAGTGCTTTTACCAGAATGAAAATTCTAATTTCTCCAAAATTCCATAGAAATTCTTTAAAGAAATTTGCATACTCTTGCTCACAATTTTCTAAAGTATTAGAATGTTCAAAAATATGTTTAAAAACAAGTTCATTCTCTTTCCATACAACATTGTTGATATGTGGCAAGCAATTTAGAGAATACATCACAAGACAAATGACCAAGGTACCAAAATTGAAGGGGTAATCTTCCTCCTTTGTTAATTGCACGTTTTCATCAATTGATCTTCTAGCAATCCACAAAGGTCAAAATTTTGATCCTCCATTATCATTTTATGAGAGATGTAAACTACACCTACCAAAGTTGTTCCTTCCCTGTTTCTGAAAAATATTTTTATGAGATTTCATGCACAATGTACCATGTTATCAGATCTTTGATCATCAAAATTATCAAACCCCTTTGATCTCCTATTACTCTAGTTAGGGTTTCAACTTCCTTGTTCTGAATTGACTTATTTTTTGGTATATCCCCAAAATTGCATAACTAGTTAGATTCTTAATCACCTCTTTTGAAATGAGATAGGGTTTATCCAGAGTTAGAATGTCATCATTCAATTTGTTCAAGATAAACCTAACGAATTTTGCATTATCAAAATATGGAAATTCACTCCACATGTCCAAACTTTTGTGTTTCACACCATCAAACCATTTCAATTCATCGAGCGGCAGCACATTTCTCACATCCCTAATCTTTTCACTGCTATATTCATCTAAATTCCCCATTCCTTTGGTTTGCTTCATTTTCCTTTTCGTCTAGAACAAGTTTCTACTGAGCACCAAATTAAGTGAGAATTCTACAAGCAACTGAAATACTTGATGAATTCGCTGCCAAATTTTCTTTACTCCTTTGAAATTTTGTTGCAGAGGCTCTCCTTCTATTCTTCTTCAATGTAAGGTGACAAATGAGGGTTCCAAATATCCTTTTATAACTTGCACACCTAACCTTTTTACCACATTAAATTTTTTTCCCTAGGTGTTTCAAATACTCTATTTTCTCAAACAACAAAAGACGAATTCATCTGTGGACCTTCTACTTCTCAAATTTTTGCACAAGCGATCATTGATACATTGGTAAACTATTAGCACATCTACTAACAATTTCTTGCATTCTGGTGCCAACTACCAACAGGGGGGCAAAGGATTTTCTTGAAAAACTTCCCTTAGGCCAATGGCCTAAGATCGATTTCCAGAGGAATTACTAGAAACTGCTTCTGATGCAGGCTTATTTCCTTCATCAGATTCACTCTTCCTTACCCATGTTTTCTTCATCTGATCTCTTATTTCTTCCACAGTCACTTTTCCTTTTCCTTTATCATCTTTTTGTGAAATTTTTCCTTTGTATACTAGACCTCTTCTATCCATGTTTCTATTCCTGCAGAATCTTGCAATGTGACCAAAACTGTTGCAATTGTAACACATAGGATTTCTTTGTCTAGACCATTCATTCCATTGATTTCCTCTTGATCTACATTAATTATCTTCCATAGGTGTAGCATTTAACATTCCTTACACTGACATACATACTTTTGCATTCAATTGACTTATGACCAAACTTCTTGCAACTAAAAAACTAACTAGGAAATGATGGACTACATGAATTTATTTTACTTTTTCACTGAGAAGCCATATGACCAAATTTATTACAATCAAAGCAATGATCATTAAACTTTTGAGCATTGGGTTGTCTTACCGGATACCTTCTACCTTTGTTCATTTAATTTCTTTGTCTAGAATCCTTATGTTCAGATCCAAAACTTTCTCCCTTCTCATATCCAAGACCTCACTTGTCATTTGTATCTTGTTGTCCTTTAGTCAACCCATCAAGCTTAGTAGAACTGATCCTAAACTTCTCCTTGTACTCATTTGTAGTAGTGAGTTCATCTCTGAGAATAACAATTTGTCTTTCAAGCTCTTGTTCATCATTTCTAGATTTTTGCAGTTCAATCTCTAGCTAAATGAATCTGCTATTAACTTTGTTGAATACTTTATATCTTTCTTTTAAGGACTGGGCCATTTTTTCCTCATTCTTCTTCCTTTCTTCAATCTCCCTAGTTTGCTTCATCACCATAGATTCCATCTCAAGCTTTAGAGCAAAATTTTTTCAAGCAAGATTTTCGCATTCTTCAATTATTTCTTTTAGGGTCTAATTCAGGTGAACATCTTCCAAGAATTTACTTCCTTTTTGCTTCAGTTGATCACATAGTTCCTTCCTCTTTTGTCTTGACTCATTGATTTTATCCTTCAATGATTGAATGAATTTTTCAGCATCCTCAAGATTTTCTTTTCATTCTAGAACTTCTGCTTTAGACTGATCAAGATCATCAAGTGTCACAAAAAGTTATTGTTGAAGACCACCAAAGTCCATTACATTCGAAGATCCACCTCAAGCTATTAATTTTTTGTAGAGGAACCTTGCTCTGATACCAATTGTTGGACTCAAGGAACACTGAGAGGGGGGTGAATCAATGGTGAACAATATTTAAATTACAATCTAGATCTTGAACCATTTACAACATTTAAACTAAAGTAAAGATGCAAGAACATGAAGGAAATAATCAAAACACCATAACACCAAGATTTTACATGGAAACCCTATTAGGGGAAAAACCACGGTGGAGGCTAATCCACAATTTATGCTCTATTAAAAGTATGAAGAAAAGGGGAATGTACATGCATTCAAGCACACTTTCTTGAGCTCACTGCTCAAAATTAGGAAGGATCACTAGTTTACAATATATTTGGATTACAATAAAAAGTTGCACTGAGAAAGTGGCATCTACAAATGCCTAGTTTCAGTTCTGGTGAATCTCATAGATCAGATTCTAGATTTGTTGTCTGATCCTACACTTCGCTCTACTCTTCCTTAATTCACTTCACAAAAATACACTTTTGCACAAGTGAAACTATGCCAAATCACTCAACAACCCTTCTTTTATTCAAACACTTTGAATATGTACACCAATTCACACTTCAAAATGAATTAACCGATCTCATATTTATATCCACTAGCAAGAATTCAATCGCTATATGTCAGCTTCAATAGAATAGAGAATATCTTTGAAATGTCGGATCATATCATGTGTAATGTTTAATTCTCATCCACATAAGTTGACCAAACCATAGCTAGGACCCCAAAAAAAAAATTCCAATACAAGAATACCTTAATTAATTATACCTCAAATATCTGCAACATGCCATATTCACTAAGTCGGCCACCATGAGCTAATAAGTAGAAAATCATCCTGCCGAATCTTTGAACTTGTACACTGATTAATGTGACATCACAAAAGTTAACAATAAGATAAATAGATACTTAACAACCTTCCTTGAGATCCACAACTCAAAATGATAATCTAGTTAAGCATATAGATTGACATACTAATCGAATACCATGTTCTTCATTCTTGCTTCTAGTAATACTCTGTTGTTTACTCTACCTACCAGTATGGACAAATTTTGATCTGGGGACTGGAAGGTTTCCATCAATGACAACATTAGAAGCCATATGCCAACATCTATACCATGCTAAGGTTGAAAATATTCTCATGAATGGGCCACCTATTGATCATGTTGTGACCACTAAAATCAAGCACTATGGACATGTGTCTGGACTAGTTATTATTATTGTCTTTCATGTCCAATTGAGAACTATAATTAAGCATTAACTAAAACAAATGATCAATGTGAAATTTCTTCTAGCTCAGTTCATAACCATATTCCACCACAAGTCCATACAACTGGATAGGGAAAGTGAAACAATCATAATCCCTCTGATCAACATCATCATATAAGTCGTTATTGAATTCATATTTCTCATTAAATTGGAAACCCTCATACATACTCCTTTCAGGATTCCCATTTGGGGGAATATATTCCAACCCTTTAGAGTGATATTGTAGTTCTATTTCTAGTATTCTAGGATAATTATTATCTATTTTCTATCCCATACCAAATACATATTCACTTTGTGTGATGAACAAGAAATTTTCATACACATGCTCCTTTTCAAACTAGTACTTGCATTCATTAGAGCAGTCTAAGTCATCTATGCTGCCATATGCTCCATTTCCTTGGGAAATTGATTCATTAGACCCAGTAGCATTCCTACTTTCATTTATATCAAGGTCATTTCCACAAATAGCATTATCCACATCGTCGCAGGCATCAAAGAATACTTTTGTTTTATGTTCATATTCCAATTCTCCTTTCCAGTCGTTGCTCGACTTAAAACAAAATGCTTCAAAGGATGGTTCAAACAACTTAGGATTGGTCTAATCAGTAGTAAGGAATTCGATTACATCATCAATTGATAGATTGGCTAAATCACATGTGCAAGACTCATTGCAACTTGAACATTTATCATTAGTAGCTGAGCAAGTTTCCTCACTCCTTTTTTCAACAAATTCCTTGCTAAAAACAATCATGTCCATCTCTACTACAAAACTAGTACATCAGATTTTTGTTTCATACAAGCATTGAAAAACATGACCCTGTTGGAAAGCATCACAAATCCCATTATTTTTAATAGTAGAATTAGGCTTGAAATACTAAATACAAATATTCTTATCTTGAAATTCATCATCAACCATACTACCAGAACATTCCAGTTCTGATACAATTGGATTACATCTAGTATCCTTCACATAAAATTTGGTCACCCACTCATGAGGGAAAAACCTTATGGGTATTGATATTGCTACATTCTTTAGGCAAGAAGGATGCCTTTAGTTTATTCTCACAAAAAGTTTCATATTCCTCATGAGAGTAATCTGAATTCTCATTTTCATTATCTTTATTATCAACCCTCAAAGGTATATCAACAGTACTTGTAATTATAACAATGTCATCATCTACACCACTAAACAAATATTCATCTTCTAAAACATTCTTATCCATTTCTTGGACAAGTCCTTGATCTTTGACAATAGGGTGAGCACCGCTATCATTTTGAGACCTCATTTTTTGTATATAGTCACACTTATCCTCCTCAGCAATCCTAATCAAACCAATTATATGATCAAAATCCTAAGGTTTCAATTCCTTTGGAAAGGTACTAAGCCCTAGCTCATAGATGTCATAGAATAGGTCAATACATACTAAATCTTTAGGTCTCAACCTCTTAGGAATTTCTAACAATCCATCCAAGAACCTTGCTAATAATTCATATGGTAATTCCCCCTCATGACTCTTCATGCTTGATAGTCTCTAAACAAATGACATCTGATCATCATTACTTAAACTTTGTTGAAGTCCATCTTGAATCTGTCTATGGTTAATATGTTGTGAGACTAAACTAGGTAAGGTATCAAAAAAATCTTCACATTGATCATCTATTTCATTCTTATTTGTTCCACTTATATGATGTGTACTAGGAAAAAAATAGTTGTAGCCATATATCTCCTCATCATTGAACATTTCATAGTATTTTCAATATCCATAGCAATGTGATATGCATGATACAATGTTTTGGGCTCCTTATCTCTTAGCGAATAACCCATTTCATTATCAAATGCATCTAGATACACAATTAAACATTATGCATCACTCAATCTTATGTTTTCAACAATATTCCTTATTGTTTTGACAAATCTAAGGTTAAAAGTTGGGACCAACTCATCTTTATCCTTTTGGATTTCTATAAATCTTTTTCTTATCACATTTGGACTAACCCTTTCACCAAATTGTTCCACATATGCTATCATGAAGTCATCCCATGTGGATATAGAATTTTTAGGTAGATATGAGAACCAATCTCTAGCATCTTCATTTAAAGATTGAGAAAAAAGCTTCATGACAACATCCTCATGATATACCTCATAATCCCCCATCAGATCCATAAATACACTCAAATGCTTAGAAGCTGACTTAGAACTTTTCCCTATAAATTTAGGTAAATTCTTCCTAATATTATTAGGAATCTACTTAGGGAAACCTTCAATACCACTAAAGCTCAATGGCTTATTTCTCTGAATAGATAATTTCCTTTGATGTCATGATAAAGATTGCATGCCTTGTTTGTTTTTACTTGATGTTCCAAAAGGAGATACAAGGGAATGATACATTTCTCTTGTATTCCTATTCAATCCCTATATATCAACTTCATTGTCAATTGTATGTTTCTTCATTCCTTAATTTAATCATGATTTTAAAATGCATAACTCAAACACATTCATGCTTTAAAGCATTCTAAGGGGCACATTTCAAAAATAAGCATACTTCTTCAACCCAATACAAATATTATAAATTGCACCTTATAAGTATGTAAAAATGACTACCACCCTTTCCTTCACTAGTGCTCAATTCACTTAATTGGGAATTTTTTTTTTCTAAATCGTGCAATACGACTTTCATACAATTTTGCATGAAAATAAAAATAGGGGAAATACCTTGATATGATGGCAATAGCCTTAAATTATTCTTCTAAATGGAAAATTTTGTAGGTCTGAAGCTATCATCACAATTCCTTCTTGTTCTTTGTATAGTGTTGCCACCTCTACTTTTATAGAGGAATGAGCTTCAACAACATGAAGCATCATTCAAAGGTTAATTTCACTTTTCTTGGAAAAAAATTATTTCATTATAATAGATTTTTTCAAATAATGCATATTGGTATAGAGATCTCAGAGTCACCACCCACACTTAGTGAGAACTTTTATGCAAGTATTAATGGAAGTGCGGTAGATCTTCAATCAAAATTTGCAAGGGATAAAAGAAACATAGCAAATTCATGAATATTTTTTTAAGCCCTTGGTCAAGTTCATGACTAAGTCATTTATCTTTAGGATAACCAAATGAAAATATTAGTGCCTTGCCTTGGGGTAATGGAGTCATATTCATAATAACCCATAATACCTTAGCAATTTGAATCAATAATTAACAAACTATTGATATATTGCATTATAGTATTCAAATCACTATGCTTGAAACACAGCTACTTATCAATCCTATGCTCTTTCCTTACAAATATGTGACCTCACTTTAGCATGTAAACAATTCCTTGAATTGAAGCATAAAATAAAATCACTCATTCAATTAAAACAATTGAAGAAAAATGAAAAGATCATTAACCATTTCATTTATAATATGGAAGAAAGTTAGATAGGAGAGAATGTGATTTTGAGCTAAAATTTTCATTTATAAACTATTGCTACTATAAAACTATTTGAGCTCATTACAAAATAACTCATACCATAGACTCCTTACTGACCTATTCATTTGTGTATGAATTTACAATATGCTCTCTCATGGGCTTAGTTTTCCCACTTAGATCATTTTGAGACACAAAGAATCGAACTCCCTGTAATTGACCCTAATATCACATTTTATAGAAGAATGAGAGCAACAAGCTTCAGGCTAAATTACCATTTCAGTTATATTTCATTTGACATACATTTCATTTCACGTTTAGAGACTTCCCAGATGGTTACACTTAATCATTTCAGAATTAGGGGGAAGCAAAAGACAAAAATCCATGTAGTTGGTTGAAGAATGCAATCCAACCTTAAAAAATGCATCATTCATTGATGTAGCAATACAAAAATTCCTTTCCCACATCAATCAAAGAAGATTCTCCATCAGTACTAAAAGAAAAAACTTATATACTAACCGTAAAATGCATATTGTCCATTGAAGAAATGAAGTCAAACACCTATCCTTCACACGAGTGAGAAAGATTTCCATATTAGTACAAAAGAAAAAAAAACCATATACATGTTGAAGAAGATGAGTTTACGATAGTGGCAATGGTATCATCAAAACCAAAAATAGGATCGGGATGCAAATTTGACTCGTCAACATTAGAGTATGCCCACCTACTTTGAGTTCGTGCTTAAGCTGGAGGAGCTACTACACCTCCCTCATAAGAATCCTTGTATGGCACCAAAGAAAGAAGATAATGGATGTACTCTAGGCCAGTACCTCCATCACCTGAAGGGTTTTCTAAAGCCTCAATGGGAAAGTTTTTCCTCCTCAGATAAGCTTTATGATACTTATTCTTCTTCTTTTCCTTCTTTTTAAACTTGACCAATTATTTTGAAACAAATTGACTCCTCAAATTGTAGGTGCTTTTGATATCACCCTTTTTGTTCTTACCACATGTACCCTTCCTACCCTTTGGTTTTGTAGAAGGTTTAGGTGCTTCTTGTTTAGGTACAAAGATATCCTCTTGAAATTCAAATACACTAAGCATCGTAGACCTCCTAGAACAATTTCAACTAGTCCTAGTGAATTATAGACAATCAAAACTCTCACTTATCCTAGAAAAATGAAAATATTAAACCAACCAATGCATGAATCAAAACATAGCTATATGAAAATCAACTTACCTGGGATAAACATTGCAATTCTTTTGCAATTGAAAGCCTAAGACTCACACATTTTCTCTCTTGCTCACACTTCTCAATTCTTGAAAACTACAAATGGTGAGATAAATTAGTAGGAAATAGATATTAAGTAGAAAATTAGGAGCATGTATCCATTAATTATTGAGGAGAGCTTCGCACGTGCAAGATGACAACTTAGCTGATCATCTTTGAATCTGGGTTTTCAATATTTTTGGATTTAAAACACCATCAATGGCGATCTTCAAGCATCATTTCTGGCTTTTACAACTTGTTCCTTAAAAATGGAAATACCACCTTAGAAAGTCACCAAATTTACCCTAAATTTCATTATTCATCTTTAATCTGACAATACTCATGTATCATAATTCTAGTATGTGCTTTTTATTTACATTGAAAAAGTACAAAGAGTCGTCATTGAAGGGAATATTCCCCAAAGTACCCCATCGCCATTCATGGATCTACCTTCACTTTCTAGATTTCAATCAGAAATGAGAGCACTATCGTGATGAAATATTGACCATTGGATCATTGCTTATCTTTGGAAATATTCACCTTACATCACATGCCATTGATGCATGTTTCAAATTCTAGACTGCATCAATGACAAATGAAAAGTAGAAATGGAACCAAATGTGGGTGTGTGCATCTTCCTTCAAAATCAACATCACAAAAATATCGTTCATCCACCCCTTTCAAAATAACAATGGATCATTAAGATTAGGAACCTCATCGCTCATCACCAATTTGAACAAGACAAGTGCACAACTATTTGTGATGAGTGATGGAAAGAAATACACAGAGCCATGAGGTCATTGCTCATCGCTACTTCAACACTCAAAACTCAAGAGCAATTAACAATAGTGGAAAGGTCCAGTGGTACAAGGAGAGACTTTCACATCATGCATCGCTAATATGAATCAAACGTTCTCAAATCCATCCACAATGAGCAATAGAAAAAAGTTGTGGACGAGACTTAAGTGAAATAATTTGCACATCCTCATAAGTTGTACTGAAGAAGGGGACCACCTAGGACATTGTATAAAAAATCTTTAAAGGACTTAAAACATGTTATTTCAAAGGATTTAAAGGCCAAATAAGGTTAATCAATTAACCTTATAAAATAAAAGTATTTCTCACCTAGGCTCAAAGGGGTCGATAACTTCATGGGATTGAAAGGCTCAAGATGTTTTTATATGACTAGGGATGGGAGATAGAAGGTCAATGGTGGATTAGAGCTTTGAAAAGGGATAAGAATTAAGGGTTTTTATGAGATAACTTGAAAAAAAAATCCCAAGGCAAGAATAGTGGGAAAAACGCTGAGTTCAAACACTTGAAACTGGTTGAATTTTATAGAGTTTTCAGAAATGGAACCAAAAATTTTCAGGGGTTCCATCAGTTCAAATCTTTGGAAAATATCTCACCTTAACTGCTAGTTTTCCTTTACCTACAAGAAATGTCACAATCCAAGGAGGAAATAAAATTTCTCTTCTCACAACAATGACCTTAATTCCTACGTATACAAACCCTCAAGTCACACCAATGGTGAAACCAACTAGTAATATGATTCCTTCCTTGGGTATTTTTGCTAGCATCCCTAGAACCTTTGTGGCAGTGCACATCATATCTGCTACCACTTTACCACCTATAATTATTCCATTCACTTGTCCCTTGAACAAATACACCCCCTCACCTTTTTCACCTCCATTTCATAACGCAAGCAATGACCCTCTCAAAAATCAACTTTTGCAAAAAAATTCCTCCCTTTGAAAGTAAGTTTCCACCATCAACCAAAATTAAAATGGACCACCCACATATTATGTCAAAATTAGCCCATTTTCCTTGGAGATATTGTGAATTCCAATTCCACAAGGTGTAGAGGTGCCTAGATTCGAGAAATATGGAGGAAAGGGAGATCCTTCTAACCATGCTAATGCTTATACCACCTCATGTAGTAACTTTTTCCTTGATGATAAACTCTTGGCTAAGATTTTTCCTTTTTCCTTGAAAGATACTACCTTGGAATGGTTCTCTTCTTTATCAAACAACTCAATTCATTCATTTAATGAACTTAAGGTATTTGTTAACCATTTCCAAGTACATATGACCCTTAAGATGACCTTGGCCGATTTGATGAGATGCAAGCAAAAGGAAGAAGAAAAGATAACTGACTTTATCTCATGCTATCAATCACTTTATTCCCAAATTGATGTCAAGGTTCCTGATCCTCATCTTCAGAATATGTTCATAGAAAATTACCAAAGTAAGATACAAGATAAGCTTAGGGTATGTGCAGGATCATCATGGAAGAAACAAGCCCTTAAGTGGCAAAAAAATTAGAAAAATTAGAGTTAGGAAACTTGACATAAAAATTTGAATAAGTTATCTATATTATTTCAAAAATATGTAAGAATAGAATCTATAGAAAATTGAATGTAGTTTCTAAACTACTAGCTTTGTTTATTAAAAAAAGAAATCTATTTGGTGGAAATTTGAAATTTCAATGCAGTTGTACTTAAATTTCAAGGAAAAAATAAGAAGTAGGTGTTTGTCTGACCACCATAACCACAATAAAATGATAATATTTTTTTATAATATTTTAGAGATAATTAGAGGACTCATGTCCCGATGTGATGCATATTTTTTTGTAATTTTTTTCCAAGTAAATAATTAATTATGAATTTTTTATTACAACTTTTAAAATATATAAAAAGCTTGTATGTCTGACCACCTTAACTTGGTCAAAACTTCATGAAATTATTATTATTTTTTTTTAATCCTATAGTATGCAAAGCATAGAATGTGACACATGTTTTGGATTAAAAAAAAGTGATATTTTTTGAAAGCTATAGATGTTTTTCAATCAATCTATCAATCAGGACTTCAATCATAATTTTAATAGAAAATGAATAATAATTACTTATTAAATTCAAAGTAAAGCATAATTTATATTTTTGGAAAGCTGAGAATTTCCTTTAAAAACCCTTTTTGTTTCATCAATTCTGGGTAAAAAAAATCATCAGCCACATACCCATCATATTGCCACTTTTTGGCCCATCATGATCTTGCACATACCCCAAGTACCATGATGAAAATTCCCTCCATCCACTTGTGTACTGCCCTCCATGATTATCAAAGTTTGGTTATTAGTCATGATGCGGAGTCCACTTTTAACCAAACTAAGAAGTCTGAGTCTGTAAATCAAAATAATTCACAACCTTTTAGAAAATCAAATAAAGGTTTCCTTCAATTCAATCCCCCTCAACAAACAACTCAAAATGTTAATAACCAAGTAGTTGTTAAAGTTGTGATACCCTTTTGCTATGGGGACCCAAATAGACAGTTCACTAGCCTACCCGATACCCTTCATAACACAATGCCAAAACTACTAAAATAGAAGATGATTACCTTACCTCTCATTAAAACACCCAATCCTAATAAAAAATTACCAACAAGCTATAGAAAAAAATCTTATTTCCATTATCACCAACAAAATGGACATGACACAGAACACTATAAAAGTCTTAAACATTTTGGGCTCTAGCTCATTAATTTTGGTTGTCTTTTCATTGGAGGTGTCAGTGATCAAGGAAATAAGTCCATTTCACCTCCTAACGAAAACTTGCAAATCTTTACCAACCTTATGCCTACTCATAACATTTCATTTTTCAAAGCTAGTGAAACTACAAAGAATGATGTGATGAATGTTGATATGGATGATGATAACAATGATACTATTCAACATGATTCTATAAATAATGATCCTATGGATGACAAGGTAGAAGTGATAGATGTCATTACTCGTAAGGGCCAAAATAAAAAACCTCTTGACATTCCTTTCACCTCTAAAGATATACTTAAACATGCACCCAATGGTCCTCTTTACATAGCTAACCTAATCTATGACAAACCCACTAATGGGATACTAATGGATCCTATCTGTGGAGAGGATGTGATCACCAAGGAATTCTAACTTTTGCATCAAATCTACCAAGATATATATGATAAATTGAAAGAATGGATCAAGATGCATAATGGCTTCACTTTCCCTACAATGGAATCAATCACCTTTCCTTTACAAATAGGACCAAAAACATTGGATATCTCATTCTCCATCAACCCACAGTTGAACAAATTTTGTGTGAAGCTAGGCTATCCATGGCTTCGCTCCATGAGATTTTTCCCTTTGTTTGTGCATAAATGTTTAAAATTTCCTTTTGAAAATGAATTTTACATCGTCCATCATAGTGGTTTTAACCCCTTGTCCTCCAAAGGAAACTTTTCCTTAGATTTCGTTTGTCCTGGGCCTATAGAACCTATAAAACCATAAGAAGCCTTCTTTTTCCTACCCTATCAAAAGTTCAAGGTGAAGAAAATAGAAAAATTATCCCTCTAAAACATGTATCCATCCACAACTGAGCCTACCATCCTTAATGAAACCATGATTGAACCTAAAGAAATTCCAAACAACCAAGACCAACCTAAGACAAAACCTTCACCTACATCCTACAAAATACCAAGAGATAAAAAAAACAATCCTATCACACCTCCTAGAATAAAACAAGTTTACAAAGTCAAAGAGAAAGTAGTTGAACAACTTCCCATGGTTCCTTTTGTTCCTTCCCATAGGGAAGAAAAGAAACCTAGATGATTGATCAACCTGCTCCTACATAAACATAACTTGAAAATAGAACTAAAAGAAATAGAGGTGTTGTAGAGCGAAGGTGTAGACATTGTGCCCTTGCTCATAGGTTACATGAAGAAATAAACAAAGAAAATAAAAATCCAAACTCGAATGAAGCAATGCATGATGACTCTTCCTCGCCCTGAAACAAAACAATCCAATACAACAACCACAACAAGAGTTGAACCCTTCCTTGGACATTATCATTCAACTTCCTACTGTGATTAATTTAGATGATGATGAGGAAATTTCTAAAATTGGTGAAGAGGTGCATAATGAATTGAATACATTATTTTCCTCTTCCATGAGCTTAAACAATAATTCACCTAAGAAAAGTGTTGAACTTGGTGGTGGCCCTAGTTCGTCACTTTCTATTGTCCCTTTGGCTATTTTTCCACCTTTAGTATACAATAAACATGATTGGGATGTGGATAAACTACTTTAGGTTGAATCACACATGTCAAACTACTCTCTTTGAATTATTTCTTATTTTTTGGTGTGATTGCATGTACGTATTATGATCCCCCATGATGTTTCATTTGATGTATCTCTCTATCTTTGTGACATTCCTCTATTTGTAACTTCATTCTTCTCTATGTCATACATATTTTCACATTTCCTTTACTTTGTTTCTTTTCATTTTCTTGTTTTTTCCTTTTGGGGATGACGTAAGGCATCGAGACATTAATGTCTCTTCCATGTTGACCCAAAATCTTTATTCCTTTGTCTTGATTTTTCCTTTTGGGGATGATGCAAGGTGTTGAGATAGTCATGTCTCCTCCATGTTGACCTGAAATGCATTTTCTTTGTTTTCTCTCTCTTTGTGTCATTCTTCCAATTCTATGTGTATTTGGGGAATAATGAAAATTTCAAGCTATCCCTAAAAATAATGTAGCGAGAACATACTGACTCAAAATCTATAGATCCCTTATGTGTTTGGTGTTTTCATTTTTGGGGGAAATTCCTTTTCTCTTGCATGACATAGCTTTACTGGGAAACATATGACTTGGCATAGGGCTTTCCAAGTTAGCTCTCATGTCTTCTTTATTGTATGCATTTATCAGTCACTACTTTAAAGTAATTTCTCATAGCATGGTGTTTAGTAATTTCTTTAAAGTGGGGGCATGCATTGGCATTATTCTTTTACATTTTTCTTTCTCATGGTTCATGGTGCAATATTTTTACTTTATGTGATGTGTCTTTCACTTTGTGGATGACATTGGGTGTGATGTTCTTCAAGAGCATGATTTCTCATAGCATATTATATTCCTCTTAGTGGCTTGATGTGACACACTACATCCCCTAAGTTGTTATTTTTCTATTATTTGATTAGTCATGTCTTGGAGACATTAGGCGCAATATCCCCTAAGTTACATACCTCACATGAACTAAGAAAGACTCCTTTGAATGTTCCTTATTGTTATATTTTCATTTTCAATTATATGGACACCTTGCATAACATAGCTTGCATGCTTGTAGAGCCATCTTGTTTGTTCATGAGCTCTAAGAATATGAAGTTTTTCTTGTCTCATGATGCTTGAAGTTCATTTTTGTGTGGTTCCTTGTCAAAGTTATCAGGAGGTATAACTTTTGTATGATTTGACAAGAAGCCAAACGAGGGAATGACATCCCCTTAGCCACTTGCGTGTGTGTGAGAGAGCATACCGACTATGTGTCTATGTGTCTCACCTCTTGGATTCCTCACCCAACAAATAGCCTAAAGTTTTGCTACCTCATATTGAGCATGCATTTTTTAGACAAACAACCTAGATCTAATGCACATTGTGATGGAAAATAGTCAAAGATTGATCCACCTCTTTTTCTTTTTAATTTTGTTTCATTTTATTTGTCTTTGACAGTGCATGCTTTTTCTTTGTTGATTCTCTTTATATCATTTTTATGTGTGTTATTTTGTGCCTATGTTGGTTTTCCATGGGATATTGAGCCTAGGGGCTTGATCATCCCTCTTGATCATTGTCATCTCATCTTACTAGCATTTCTACACTTGGACCCCTCTTGATGTGTGCTTGTCTACTTTAGTGTGAGTTTGAAGCAAGTTCATCCTATCACTAAAGTGGGGGCTAAATGTGGCAATGAAAAAAGTATCCCTTCTACTTTTCCTTTCTTGTTTGGGCCCTCCTTGTAGACTAGGCTTAATGGTACCTTTATTTAGTGTTGTAATGTTTTTAACACATTCACATTAGGTCCTGAGCCCTTGTGAACTAATGAAGATAAATGGTACCTTTCCAAAGTAGTGTGAAGTGTTGTAACATGCTTTCACACTTTTCCAAGGTTTTATTAATTAACCACACCTAATAAATCTATTTTTAGCCTTAATCATGTCTTCTTTGAAGCATTGTAAAGTGTTGTAACACATTTTCTCACTTTTCTATGGTTTTCATTAATAATTGGGATTCTTTATGATTTAATTATCCTTATTTTTCATCCACAAGCCTCATTTAATGCATCTTTTCAAGGATAATCCCAACACAAATCAATACCCAATCATAATTTAGGTGTTTTTAGCTTGTGTGGCCTAGATTTAGTGATTTGGGACTCATTCGCCACCTTGGGAGAATGAGTCCCACCTTGGTTTTTTGGTTCCCGAACTTGGTTTTACCCATTTCTAATCATATTAAAAAATGGTACCATAAATTATGCCTAATGGGACTCATTCACCACCTTGGGTGAATGAGTCCCATGTGGCCCAAAATCAAAATTAATTCAATTTTTTTGCAGGATTTTATCCTCCTAGATCTAATGTCAGCTTGTAGTGTTGTAATTTCAAGAATTCTTGCATAATTAAGGCTAAATACAAATTTATTTAACTCATTTTCACCCAAAGCATTCATGTTCATCCTTATAGAAAGTTTTAGTTTATAAGAGCATTCAAGGGCATATTATCAAGCATTTTAGAGCATTATTCAAGCATCAAGTTTCATGTCAAGGACTTCATGCATCATGTTCATTTTTGAGCTAACAATTGTAATGTAGGGTTTTATAATTCAAGGTAACATTTCATTCAAGATCTATCACCTTCAAGAAAAAGTCAAGATCTACATCCATTGGAGCTATCTCAGACATGTTTGCAACAACATATTGATAGGGTTTGGTGAGTTGTAACATCATATTTTTTTCATTCATAATTCTCCATTCCTATTCCATTCTATTTCAAGGTTTGATTACCAAAATGGGGTTTGACCAAGGAAAACCCCTATCCACTAACAAAACAACATTTTTTCGTTCTCTTTTTTGTGTGTCTTGTAGGTTTGGATTGAAGACACATTGAAGAAAGATTGGAGAAAGTTTTCTAAGTGCCTAAAGTTGTCAAGGTTGACATCAAGCATTGGAGAACATTAGAGAACACCTATAGGTTGATTTATAGAGATTTGGATCTGAAAATAATTTGGGAATCACAAAGTAGACCTTGAAGACTAGATTTAGATCCCAAAATTTTAGAAATCACTAATTGGTCTGATTTGCTAGATTACTGTTCCCGCACAAAAGCCCAAATTTTGGATTGATTCACCTAGCTTGGTGAATGAGTCCCACTTAGCATTAAAGTCAAAATTTCCAACATTTTAGACCTCCTTCCAACAATCTTCATATTTTTATGTGTGCACATTCCATCCTATAGCTTTCTATTTTGTTTCATTTGCATTTGTAGATCATTTAGTGAAGGTTTGTATTGAATTATGGCTTAGCATTACAACTTACATTTCATCTTACATTACATTTTTCTTTACAAGTCTTAACTTGGTGGCAAACCACTCATTAGTTTACAATCCACCCCTAGGAGAACCCTATTGCAAGATCTCTTTCTCATTTGCATTGAAATCTCTACGGTTATCCTTGAATGAAATAACTGGAAAGTGGGTGTGCTCTATGTCCTAAACCATACGATAGCACTCCTACACAATTTTTTGTCATTCCACCAGCATAGATGCCCTTCTGCCTCACACATTTTCTAGCATAGCTAATGTTTTCTCAGAAAAAAATGCGGGTCTCTCTCTTTTTTCCAGGAATAGTTCGACCGATTTTTGTGCATAACATTTTATTTTCCATACACCCCCAAACTTCCTCTACCACACATAACTAAAGTATATGCAAAGCTCAACCAAAATTAAGAGGCAAGTAAAGTTTCAAAAATTCAAACAAAAATTCCAAAAGTGGACTACAAAATGGTGATGCGCCTACATCATGGATTCCATGAGTGGGCCACAAGTATTATAAAACCACATTTACTAGTTTATTTTATTGAGGATTAATAGTTGAGATATTACTATAAAAATGAAAAAACATTTTTTTATTATTTTCTACTTGATGCATATGTGAAACCTTTAAATAGAGATGGGTACATGATGTATATACCTTTGTATATTTTATCACTAATCAAAAATTTATATATGTGTATGTGTACATATAGTTTCATTTATGAAATTGTATAATTGGCCCTCTTATATTTTAGAGTTTGACATTATAATTCAATTAATAAGCACCATTTTGTAATGGTTAAATGATCAAACTTTATGTTTAAAGATTTTTTTTTTATTCTTCCTCTTATTAGTTTAGGAATAATTTTAATCCAAGTTCCATATATGCATTCTTTAGTATTATAACACAATTCCATTTTTTTTAAATATCGCATTGGATATGCAGTTAGGAGTTATGTATATATCAAATTATACCATATTATATAGCTTAATATGTTAACTTGTTACATGAATTTAAAGAGATTTTGATTGTTACTATGTAATAAACATATACATATATTAATTAGTTGAGATTATATAATACACATGAAATAAAGGGTTAAAATGGATTCATTTATAGGAAACAAAACTTATTTTATACTATTTATTTCATATGCATTATATAATTTTAACTACTTATAGATGTATAGGTTTATTTTATAGCAACAAACATATTGTTGGCACAGTGATACAATATTAGGATTCACTAATAATTAAGGTATGATAGATAATGAACTAATATGTTATTAATGTATCTTTTAATTTCATATTCAGGGCCTCTTTGAAACACCTCCTTGAACTAGCAAATAGACAAGTGAGTCTTATTATATGAACCTTGACTTCCCATAGTCAAATCATGATTTTTTCACACTATCCTAGGTTGGAATGTATCTCTAAATATAGATCATGAATATAATTTGAAGGATTATGGATAATATTTGTAGTCACTAATAGACCAAATTGGATTTTCCAATAATAAAATTAGTTGTCATTATGCATTTAAAGTGATATTACTTTTGATTGAAGCATATAGTAGTGGTTATTCCTTTATCACTAAAATTTTTCATACCCCAATCACATCATGAGATTCATTGTACTATTTTATCCATTTGGAGGAAAATTAACCTTACATACGTGTCTTCCTAATTCTAATATCACATATTATTTACTTTTTCCTGCATTCATATATAGACATGATTAAATGTTATTTCCTATCATATCATGATTTATTCCTTTGTTTCCATAATTTTAGAGTTTTATTTACATTCAAAGGAATCATACAATTCAATCAATATGCTTTCACTAGACCTTCACATGTTTGGAGATCATGCCTTACCACTTAAACATTATACTTAGTAAGGGGTATGTGCAAGATCATGATGGGCCAAAAAGTGGCGATAAGATGGATATGTGTAGGGTATGTGGCTGACGACCTTTTCTTTTACTCAAAATTGATGAAACAAAAAGAGTTTTTAAAGTAGATTCTCAACTTTCCACCAATATAAATTATTATTTACTTTGAATTTAATAAATAATTATTATTCATTTTCTATTTGAATTATGACTAAAGTCCTGATTGATAGGTTGATTGAAAAACATCTATAGATTTCAAACGGTATCACATTTTTTGAATTTGAAACATGCGTCACATTCTATTCTTCACGTACTATAGGATTAAAAAAAATGAATTTTATGAAGTTTTGACCAAGTTAAGGTGGTCAGGCATACAAGTTTTTATATTTTTTAAAATTTGTAATAAAAAAATCATAATGAATTATTTACTTGGAAAAAAATTAGAAAAAAATATGAATCACATTGGGACATGAGTCCTCTACTTATATCTAAAATATTATAAAAAAATATTATCATTTTATTGTGGTTAGGGTGGTCAGATAGACACCTACTTCTTATTTTTTCCTTGAAATTTAAGTACTACTACATTGAAATTTCAAATTTTCACCAAATAGATTTTTTTTATAAATAAGCCTAGTAATTTAGAAACTACATTCAATTTGCTACAAATTCTATTCTTACATATTTTTGAAATAATATAGATAATTTATTCAAATTTTTATGTCAAGTTGCCTAACTTTGATTTTTCTAAATTTTATCACCACTTAAGGGCCTATTTTTACCATGATGATCCTACACATACCCTAAGTCCCCTTAAACATTACGATTACTAATATTTTATATACTAAACCAAGACAATCACATGTATTCCTAAACTAAAAATCTCTTTATGTGCATGATAGAGTTATCTCACCCATTTGGGGTAAATTACCATGAAATTATACTTTTATGATAATAGTTTATCCCATTTTAATTGCATAACCTAACCATGAGTAAAGAGTGGAAGCAAGGATAATGCAAGCACTACTAACATCAATAATTTCTTGTTATACAATGTGTTGGTTGTTTTTAATGAGCAACCAGGTTGGTCTCCTATTCTACCTATGGAGTAACCATCTCCAGTCAAGGGCAGCTCGGAGGACATGGACCAACTGACAAGATTCAGTCAAAGACTGAGATCTTCTACACTTTAGCCTCTGCAGAACTAGGGCAGGTATACCCACACAATGCCTCAAATAAGACTAGAGATTGCTTTTTATAGCAGATGACTCCTAATGCCAAGTATTGAGAACCTCAAATAGGGCTAGATTCTTAGTAGCTCAACCTTGAAGCAACCAGGAGGTAGGGCAAGATATTAGACCAAAGATATTCAATAATTTTAAAAGGTTTTCTGAGAGGGACTAGGCCACAGGACAGACCAGTGCCTAATCTTGGGCCACAGAGTCAAACACAAAAGATGGAATTCATTTGCAAATTAGACTCAATCAATGGATTATGTTTTGCTAATGACTTACATCAGCTATCAGTGCCTTACACTGACAATCCAGCTCTTGTATCAACCAGACTCTTCTTACCCAATCCAACCTGCAAAAGAATAATCACTGCTATCTATTCAAAGGATTTAACTACCTCCTTGAAGCAAACCTATCAACAAATAACACAGTCCCATGAAGTATGAGAAGATGAACAAAAGAACCTTATGCATTTATTTAAATGATTACAAAATTACAAATATGGAGATAATATGATGATATGCATGAAAGATAAGCATCTTCATGTGCTCTTGCTTAACTGATTGCATTAACAAAGGAATTCAACATTACAACTTACAGACTCAAAAATGACCTAAGACCAAACCCTAATCTATCCCAGGCTAATCCCAAAACTCAGAAAAATGTGGAACAAAACACCAAAGTTCAGAACCCCTACATCTGACCATGAAATTCTCCTTTATAGGAACCAGAGAAGCAACAAGCAACTGGCCAGATAAGATTACACATCATCAGCTGACTAGGACAAACCCTAGAACAGCTCGCAGGCCAAGTCAAAAATTCCAACTGCCTCACTGGTCACATAAATGCAACTAGTCGGGCCGCTGCAGGAAAACACATTCCCACACAAATGGAGCCAGGCAATCAATGTCAAATCCACCACCAAATCCGCGCGTCCATACTCGAGCCATGCCATCCTTGTACTAGAACCACGTCGCCATGAATGCTAGTTCGGTGGAGCTAGTGACCAACTCTCTGTCGCCATGAATGCACCAGGCTTCTGGCGCAAACACAGAAACCCTAACAGTGATCTAGTATGAAACTTGACCGTTGATCATCAAAGATCAGACGGTCACCTTTTAATCTTCATCGGACCACTGAGACAAGTCCTCCACTAGATCTCACTGCATACTGGTCTTCAGACAAACATCAGGCACCTTTATCGCTCAAATTAAAACATCACCATTCATCATCTGCATGTGCGCATTGATGTTCCATTAGTAGCTCGGGCCTTAACGCACCGCGTGGAGAGGCTCATGTGGGCGAGAGATAGCAGTGTCAGGAAGACCTCAGGGCAAAGAGAAATAGCTACAATGAAGAGCCAAGCATATCGGTTAGACAGAAGGAACTCAGGGAAATGTCTGGCCGAAGGAAACATGCTGCACCAAACACCCGTCAAAGTCAGCAAGAGATCACAATGTCAGCGAGACCATATAGCGAAATCCACATGTGACACTGAAAACACCATAGAGTCAGGGAGAGATGGCCAAGTCGGCCAGACATCACAGCAAAGTCACAGTGTGTTACCGAAAGATATTTCCTTCATGTAGTGTCGCCAAGATGATTCAAAAATCACGCCGATGAAGACCACTTTATGTTCCATTTGTGAGACCGAAGGTCACTCGTCAAGACCTCTCACCGAAGACCCAAGCTCATACCGAAGAGATCTTTATACACCACTTAAGTCGCTATGTCCTATAACTTCTTTCACCGATGAAATCACCTACCAAATGTATGTCGCTGTAGCACACAATCATCGGTGAGAAAGTCATGTAGACACTTCACTGTTATACTGAGAAGACCCTTAGAAACTTGTTCGCCAAGAGAAGATAAGACCTTCACTGAAAGCCACACATTGAATCACCGTCGGCAAGACATGACCCCATCGCTATGACATACACCGAAACACAAGTCTCCCCAAAGCATAAAGTCTTCCATCACCGGTCGACGTAGCAAGATGACATCACTGAGACATCTCAACGAAAGGTGCCACCCACGTTGAAAGCAAACCACAAGACACCATCAGCAAGACATAACAAATTCGCCAAAAGATATATCGAAAGTTCCAAGTCCTGCCGAAGGGAAGTCACACCGAAGAGAAAATGGGGCCACCACAGTTGGGAAGACAAGCGGGGGTCGGGGAGACATCTCCCTGACACAAAGAACATAGGCCGACGAAGACTTCGGGGAGAGAACACAGAGTCACCAAGATGTCACCCCGAACCGAAAGAGTCATGCCTAAGGCAGAACAAAGGGCAGAAAAAAGGAACTCGGGGAGACCAAGGGGAGTTAGGAGGACCTCACCCTGAACGGAATTGCCACGCTGAAAGGAAAGCCCATCGGTGAGACACAAAGGAGTCCGGGAGTCATCTCCCCAACACAACCAACCTAGGCCAAAAAGAAAGAGAACCTCAGGGGATAGATAAGAGTCGCCGAGAGGTTACACCGAAAGTTGAAAGTCACAGCGAAGAAGAAGCGAGGCTGGTAAAAAAGGTAGCTATGGGCCAGTAACGAATGGAAAATGGGGCTCAGGGGAACCACTTAAGTTAGAATAAACTGGGTGGACAGGTCAATGAAACAAAAAGGCAAACAGGATGGGAACCAAATAGGGCCGAAGCCGGGACCAGGAAAGAGACGGGGAACAAAAGGAACAAAAGGGACCGGGGCCGAAAACTATCCCGCTCCCGCCAAAGAAAAGACCACAGAGGTGGAGCCAGAACTGACATGAGAAAAAGAAGCCACGGGGCCGGAGCAGGACAAAACCCGAGACAGGAAACATGAAGAAGGTTCCAAAAATGATTCCCATCCCGATCCCGCCCCCGCCAAAGAAAACAAAAAAAAGACAAGTGAAGAGACAAAGGAAAAGAACCAGCGACCGCCGCAAGGCAGAAAGAAAAAGGAACACCAAACACACGGAATCGGGACCGGGATGGATGCGTGAATAGGAACTAGAACCTCAGAATTGGAGAAGTTCTAGTTCCCTTCAAGCTTCCGTTCCGCCCCCGATTCCAAAGAAAAACCAAAGCAAGCAAAAGAGAAACGGGAACCGAATAAAAACCCAACAAAAAAGGAAAAGAGAAAAACTAGGAAACCCTAACACAGGCCGCCCCTTGTAGATCAAAACTAGCACGCTGGGCTCAACCCTTGTGGGAGCCCATTTAACCGACGTGCTAAAATGAAAGACACCCCATAGCTAAAGTTTAGTCATGAAAAACCAGAGTACACAACTAGACAATGAGAAAACCAGAAATGGCACTAAATAGGCTCCAGTTGGGGGATGTATGCCCCTAGTGGGCATAGCAAGAATTCAGATCACTGGGAGAGCAGACCAGAACAAAAAAAAAAAAAAAAACAATGAGGAGCTAACCGGACAAGGTTAGCAGACACAGCAAAACAAAACCGACCAGAAAAGAAAAAACCTAACCTAATGTTCATGGAAAAAGAAATGCTTTAGATGAAGCACCATTTTGAGAATTGTCCATGAACAGGCAATTCAAGAGTCACATTGTTGATTCCTTTGTTTCATCTGATGACACTAGGCCACCAAATGAAAAATGAGAGCCAACTTTTACCTCTGTCAAACACAATTCTGCTAAATGAGCTGACATTCCCTAACTTGTGCTTTCCTCTACCAATCTGCAACAGTATGAATGAATGTACCTCTGCAAGCATAAGTGTCAGGTTGCCTCTGTGCAAGTGAAAACTTGCTCTCTGTTTAGTTTTATCTTCAACTGGCAACCAGATCCAATAAACTTTATTATTGCCACACTCTTGATTCTTTGATTCTGTATCTTATGGCAATACATATGAATACTGATTAGGACTACATAAAAACATAGTCTGATCACAATTAGCTACCTGACAAAATATGTTAGTACCTCTCAACAGGCTGTCATATTCATCATTATAAACATGTGCATGATCCTTATGCATTTGAAAGTCAGGCATACTTCCAAAATGATGACTGTTATGTGACAACAAGCTATCATATTCACTATTTACATTACCCTGAAGCTGAAAATAACTAGCTCCAGTGCTCTGCATATTGTCACATTCTGTGAAAAATTCATCAAGTGTATACAAAGGGATACACTCACCATTCAACACATCTTGCAACTGCTCTGTATCATTTTCAGTAGGAGGAGGCACATCATTAATGCAATGATGGATTAAACTACTACTCCCACTTCCTCTTTTCACTTGGCTCTGTTCTTCATCATGCTGGCAATGAGAGTCACCAAAGGACTCTAACTCATCTTCAAGGGCTGTCCAACTATCACATTCATCCCAATCTTGCTCACCATTGAGCAACTCTAGTTCAGAAGCACAATCTGATTTCAAACTAAAATAGTGTCATCATGATCTGTAAGATCACCATTAGAAGGGGTGTCGGAATCACTTGCATCATACCTTGCATCCTGCAGGTCCTCACTGTCAAGACCGATATGAGTTTCCCACAACAACTTAGAGTTGTTGTGTGCATATCTTTGATATTCTGTGGTTAGCACATCTGATATTTGTTTACAACTTAGTAGGACAACACTCTGTCCTACCCTCTCAACCACTTCTTCCTCTTCTTGACCAAACATAACTTCTTCATCATTTGATGAAGCCTCATCAAAGGTATCAAGGAACAAAGTTCTGAGCTGATACCATGAAACAATGGAGTGCACCGGTAAGCAAGTGAACCAATTATCAGCCACACCTTCTAAAGATCTGACAAATAGCTTCATGACCACATCCTCTTTTTCAACCTGACAGTGTCTAATGAAATCAATAAAAAGCTAAATATGTCTTGATGCTGATTCCTCAACACCACCTTTAAACTTGGGTAATATTTATTGATTCCCCTAGGGGCAGATGTGGGTAACCCTGGATTTTATCAAAATCCAAAGGGTTGTATCTTTCCTTATCATACTCTCTCTTATGAGGACAAGACTGTGCCTTAAGCATGGTATAAAAGCTTGTAGAGGGAGAAACAAGACAACAATGCATTTTGCAAATGAAACCTATCCCTCTACAACTATCCAATTGCAATAATCAAACCTCCCTTGATGCTAGTGCTTGATCCCACCAAATAAAGGGGAAAAAGTTTTTTCTATTTTTATTTTGTTCAAAAGCATGAAGAATACTTGGAAATGTTGTAGTCATGCAACTATTCTTTGAATCTTCAATGGGTTTACCTTGATAGAGTCGCCACCTCTTTGCAGAGGACAAAACTTCAAATGATATGAAGCTCACTTACATGTAAATCTTTCTCTGAGTTCCATCCGATAGAGCACCATAGATCTTGTAGCTTTCAGGTTCACTACAACAAAGCTTTTCTCCAAGCCTGAGATTCTTCAAACTTTGAACCTAACCAACATGGCAATTGATATGACTCTTTGATAAGGCAAGATTCTAGTCAATCCCCAATAGAGTTGCCATCTTGTTGGTTGTTTTTAATGAGCAACCAGGTTGGTCTCCTATTCTACCTATGGAGTAACCATCTCCATTCAAGGGCAGCTCGGAGGACTTGGACCAACTGACAAGATTTAGTCAAAGACTGAGATCTTCTACACTTTAGGCTCTGCAGAACCAAGGTGGGTATACCCACACAATGCCTCAAATAAGACTAGAGATTGTTTTTTATAGAAGATGACTCCTGATGCCAAGTATTGAGAACCTCAAATAGGGCTACATTCTTAGTAGCTCAACCTTGAAGCAACCAAGAGGTAGGGAAAGATATTAGACCAAAGATATTCAATAATTTTAAAAGGTTTTCTGAGAGGGACTAGGCTGCAGGATAGACGAGCGCCTAATCTTGGGCCACGAAGTCAAACACAAAAGATGAAATTCATTTGCAAACTAGACTCAATCAGTGGATTATGCTTTGCTGATGACTTACATCAGCTATCAGTGCCTTACACTGACAATCCGGCTCTTGTATCAACCAGACTCTTCTTACCCAATCCAACCTACAAACAAATAATCACTGCTATCTATTCAAAGGATTTAACTACCTCCTTGAAGCAAACCTATCAAAAAATAACACAGTCCCATGAAGTATGAGAAGATGAAAAAAAGCACCTTATGCATTTATTTAGATGATTAAAAACTTACAAATATGGAGATAATCTGATGATATGCATGAAAGATAATCATCTTCATGTGTTCTTGCTTAACTGATTGCATTAACAGAGGAATTCAACATTACAGCTTATAGACTCAAAAATGACCTAAGACCAAACCCTAATCTAGCCCAGGCTAATCCTAGAACTCAGAAAAATGTGGAACAGAACACCAAAGTTCGGAACCCCTACATTTGGCCATGAAATTCTCCTTTATAGGAACCAGAGAAGCAACAAGCAACCAGCCAGATAAGATTACACATCATCAGCTAACTAGGAAAAACCCTAGAATAGCTCGCAGGCCAAGTAAAAAACTCCAACTGCCTCACTGGTCACATAAATGCAATTGATCGGGGCGCTGCAGGAAAAGACATTCCCACACGAATGGAGCCAGGCAATGAATGTCAAATCTGCTGCCAAATCCGCATTTCCATACTCGAGCCATGTTGTCCTTGTACCAGAGCCACGTCGCCATGAATGCTGGTTCGGTGGAGCCAATGACCAACTCTCTTTCGCCATGAATGCACCAGGCTTCTGGCAGGAACACCGAAACCCTAACAGTGGTCTAGTATGAAACTCGACCATTGATCATCAGAGATCGGATGGTCGCCTTTTAATCTTCATCGAACCACTGAGACAAGTCCTCCACTAGATTGCACTGCATACTGGTCTTCAGACAAACATCAGGCACCTTTATCGCTCAAATTAAAACATCACCGTTGATCATCTGCATGTGCACATTAATGTTCCATTAGTAGCTCAGGCCTTAACGCACCGCGTGGAGAGGCTCATTTTGGCGAGAGATAGCAGTGTCGGTAAGACCTCAGGGTGAAGAGAAACAGCTACAATGAAAAGCCAAGAATATCAGCCAGACAAAAGGAACTCGGGGAAACGTCTGGCTGAAGGAAACATGCTGCACCAAACACCCATCAAAGTCTGCAGGAGATCACAATGTCGGCAAGACCATATAGCGAAATCCACATGTGACACTGAAAACACCATAGAGTCGGGGAGAGATGGCCAAGTCGGCCAGACATCACAGTGAAGTCACAGTGTGTTACTGAAAGATATTTCCTTCATGCAGTGTCACCAAGATGATTCAAAACTCACGCCGATGAAGACCACTTTATGTTCCATCGACGAGACTGAAGGTCACTCGCTAAGACCTCTCACCGAAGACCCAAGCTCATACCGAAGAGATCTTTATACACCACTTAAGTCGTTGTGTCCTATAACTTCTTTCACTGATGAAATCACCTGCCAAATGTATGTCACTGTAGCACACAATCATCGGTGAGAAGTCATGTAGACACTTCACTGTTATACTGAGAAGACCCTTAGAAACTTGTTCACCGAGAGAAGATAAGACCTTCACCGAAAGCCACACATTGAATCACCGTCAGCAAGACACGACCCCATCACTATGACATACACCAAAACACAAGTCTCCCCGAAGCATAAAGTCTTCCATCACCAGTCGGCGTAGCAAGATGACATCGCTGAGACATCTCAACGAAAGGTGCCACCCACGCCGAAAGCAAACCACAAGACACCATCGGAAAGACATAATAGATTCACCAAGAGATATATCGAGAGTTCCAAGTCGTACCAAAGGGAAGTCACACTGAAGAGCAAAGGGGGCCACCACAGTCAGGAAGACAAGCAGGGGTCAGGGAGACATCTCCCTGACAGAAAGAACATAGGCCAACAGAGACTTTGGGGAGAGAACACAGAGTCACCAATATGTCACCCCGAACCGAAAGAGTCATGCTGAAGGCACAACAGAGGGTAGCAAAAAGGAACTCGGGGAGACCAAGGGGAGTCGGGAGGACCTCACCCCAAACGGATCCGTCATGCCAAAAGGAAAGCCCATCGGTGAGACACAAAGGAGTCGGGGAGAGATCTCCCCGACACAACCAACCCAGGCCGAAAAGAAAGAGAACCTTGGGGGACAGATAAGAGTCACTGAGAGGTTACACCGAAAGCTAAAAGTCACAGCGAAGAAGAAGTGGGCCCGGTAAAAATGGTAGCTATGGGCCGGTAACGAATGGAAAATGGGGCTCAGGGGAACCACTTAAGTTAGAATAAACTGGGCGGACAGGTCAATGAAACAAAAAGGCAAACGGGACGGGAACCAAACAGGGGTGGAGCCGGGACCAAGAAAGAGACGGGGAACAAAAGGAACAAAGGGACCGGGGCCGAAAACTATCTCGCTCTCGCCAAAGAAAAGACCGCGGAGGCGGATCCAGAACCGACATGAGAAAAAGAAGCCGCGGGGCCAGAGCGGGACAAAACCCGAGATAGGAAACATGAAGAAGGTTCCAAAAATGATTCCCATCCTGATCCCGCCCCCACCAAAGAAAACAAAACAAAAGACAAGCGAAGAGACAGAGGAAAAGAACCAGTGACCACTGCAAGGCAGAAAGAAAAAGGAACACCAAACACACAGAATTGGGACTGGGATGGATGCGTGAACAAGAACTAGAACCTCAGAATTGGAGAAGTTCTAGTTCCCTTCAAGCATCTGTTCCACCCTTGATTTCAAAAGAAAAACCAAAGCAAGCAAAAGAGAAATGGGAACCGAAATAAAAACCCAAAAAAAAGGAAAAGAGAAAAACCAAGAAACCCTAACACAGGTCGCCCCTTGTAGATCAAAACTAGCACGTTGGCCTCAACCCTTGTGTGATCCCATTTAACCGACATGCTAAAATGAAAGACACCCCATAGCTAAAGTTTAGTCATGAAAAACCAGAGTACACAACTAGACAATGAGAAAACCAGAAATGGCACTAACACAATGTATCAATATTCTTATTTCAATTAAGAAACTATGAAAATTAATCACACTATTGAGTATATATTACTCCATGTATTGATATTTTTCCTTACCACTATGGTTTTTCCTACTTCCTTTTTTCACTTACTCTACTACATTGAGATCAATATACCTTTCCTAGTGTCTTATTCACTTACATGAGTGTTCCTATCTATTAAGGTTCATGCATCACCACTATTACATTTAAATTTTTAAGGAAAAATTGTTCCATGATGGTATCTATATATGATTTTATTAACATCAATATCATTTCACTTAATTTATTTTCTTGATAGATAAAAAAATAATTTATAGCTATTATTTTACATTAGTTACATACCTAAATGTTGGTATGTGGAGCTTGATCAGGCTCCAAGTTAACATTTTAGTGACATTAGCATGTGCAGTTTCCCCAAAAATAATGGAGGAGTGTAGGGGTTAGATCCCCTCCTATTTCTCATTTTTATTAAAGGAAAATTGTAAACATTTTTATTGGAATGATTTTTGCAACTTCCCAAACTGATAATTTTTCTTGCTACAAAGGTGAAGAGTCACATGCAAAGTTGAAGCACACAACAAGAAGTTTTCTTGGGAATTTAGAGATTCATTTTTTTGTGTTGGAGTAACACATAGTAGCACATGTGTGAAAAATAATGTGTTGTATTTGGAAAACATAGAAAAATTAGTGTTGTGCATAGAGAAAAATGTGAGGGTGTTTAAGTTGCATGCAACAGTGGATATTTTTTCTAGTTAATATAGTTTGTTTCCTAGTTGGAAATTAATAAATTTGGACTATTTTTTGTGGATGTAGTCCACATTGGGTGAACCACATTAATTATTTTTTATGTAATTTATTTTCTCATTTAATTTTTGTATCTTCATTGGTTAATTAATTTCTTTATTGCTTCATCCTATTGGTAGATCTTGACACTAAATTCTTGTTTTACATTTAAATTTCATCTACTAGTTTTCCTCGCAAATAATTCATTTATCCTATAGATGCAATCACTGGTTGTGGGTGAATTTTATTTCTATCACTCTAATAATTAGTTTTAATAATTCCTTGTATCCTATAGATGCAACCATTGGTTCAAGCAATCTTCAATGATAGTGATTAATTTAGGAAATGATAGTATAAATTAGATATTTGCAACATAATTGGAAAATTATTTTCTTTACTTAATTTTGTTTAGTGATAAAGATAATCAATTATCTAAAATAAATTATTTAATGTTTCTTATGGATAACTAAAAATTTAAAAATATTGGAGCGATAAAGTAGAGAGAACGTTGATTTTTAAATTAAAGTTTTCTTTTTTGATAAGTAAATAAAGTTAATTTTAATAAAATGTGATATTAATGCATGAATATATTTCCAAATTAGTATAAATTGATTAGAAAAAAATATCAAAGATAAATAATAAAATAAATTATTTAATTTTGAAAATAAATTTGATAATTAATTTTATATGTTGTGGAAGGAATTTACCTAGATTAAGTAACTATCTGGGATTATTCTCTTTTGTAAACTACATGAGAATGAAAAATTGTGATTTATTATTATTTTTTAATGAAGTTTAAACTATATAATAAGAATTACTAATTTTAAATCAATATTTTATTTTATATGAGTAAAAGAAACACACTAATGAATTGGAGAAATAAATAGAGATAGTAAATATTTTGTCAAAAAGCTATAGGTTATGACAAAGAAGAATATATGATGAAGGGTACTCCCCTTACAATCTAAAACTCACAAAAATAGCTGATAATGGCACAAACAAAATGCAAGAAGGAAAGAAAATATTTTCTATTATCACTAAAATGAAAATGAAATTAAAACATTATATTTGCCATCGCATGGGCTTTTTGATTACATAAATCTGTAAGTCTGCAAATTAGAGCCACCATCTACTCTACTCTCTCCTCCCCTCTGTAGTCCCCCCTTTACATCCTTTATTTGGAAGGTGTAGCCACCCTAAAATCTTCTGGAAAGTATAACCGCCCTAGAATCATCTGGAAAGTGTAACTTCCTTAGGAAGATATTTTGAAATTTTATTAATTTTGGTATTACAACTTTGTGGGGTCATAACTTTTGATCCAACCATTGGATTTTCTATAATAATATCTTTTCGGAAAGGGCTCGGGAAATCTTGTGCCAAAAAGTAGGGCCTAAAGGCCATCTACTTTTGTTTTCCACCAATTTTTAGGCCCATCCGGAGCCTCTAAGTGCCTCAAAATTAACCCTGAAGATTTTACTAGGATTTTCAAAAATTAAAATTTTAATCTCTCAAATAACAAATGGTTTTGAAGTGATTTCTTCACCATTGGCTTCAATTTACCATTTTGTGTCGAACTATGCATAAATGCAAACTTACAAAAATAATAACCCTACCAAATTTAGCCCTTATTGAAAAGAAACAACATTTTTTTTTGGGTGATGCAAGATTGCTCTTACACCCTAGATGTTCCTGCATCAAACACCCGAGGTAATTTGAAAAGTGACCCTGTCACTTCTCAGGAGTTGAGGGAAACCAAGACAGTTAACCTTAGACTTAGATAACCATGATGAATCTTCAACAGGCCTTCCTCTCCATTTCACCAAATACTCTATATATTTCCTATTTCTTGTGCTTCTTCCCACATAGTTATCCAAAATGTATTTTTTTTCCTTTTCTAAAGTAGGTGCTAGAATGTTCCACTGTGCCTCTATTATTTCTTCATCAATTCCTCTCTTGTGATATTTTGTTAAATTTGAGATGTTAAGCAACTCTACCTCATATGCATTTCCTGAATCATGCTTCTTCAAGATCTTGCATGGTCCAAACTTATTCATCTTTAACTTTTTGTGTGTACCAACTGGAAACCATTCCTTTTGCAAATGAACCATGACTTCATCTCCTACCTGGAACTCCTTATACCCCCTTTTCTAATTTTCCTTAGCCTTATACTGAGAGTTCATCTTATTGATATGCTTCTTCACCTCGTCATGCAAATTCTTTAGGTGCTCAGCAAAATTTTTAGCCTCAACACTACTCTTCTCTCCTTTATCCATCTTTCTTAGTTCAAAAAAATTCCTCAGACTACTCCCATATACAATCTAGAATGGTGATTTACCAGTGCTCCTTTTGACATAATTGTTATAAGCAAATTCTACCTATGGTAAAATAAAATTCCATCCCTTTGGTTTATCTCCTACTAAGCATCTTCGTAGGTTACCCAAAATCCTATTGACCACCTCCATTTGTCCATCAGTCTGTGGATGGTGAGCAGAACTAAACTTCAAATCTTACTTCAACTTCTTCCATAATGTTTTCAAGAAATAACCAAAAAATTTGGTATCTCTGTTTGAAACTATACTCTTCGATAGACCATGTAGTCTCACCACCTCTCTTAAAAACAACTCTGCAATATGAACAACATTACTAGTCTTATGACACAGAATGAAATGTGCCATCTTTGAAAATCTATCCACCACCACAAACATGGAATCATGCCCTCTCTGTGTCCTCGGGAATCCAAGGAAAAACTCCATACTAATGTCCTCCCATGGCCTCTCAGGTCCAGGTAATGGCTGATACAATCCAATATTATGACTTGTTCCTTTCGCCATCTAACATACTCTACAACTTTGTTCAAATTTTTTCACATCTTGTTGTAACTGTGGCCAGTAATAATTTTCACTAATAAGAGCAATGGTCTTATCTTGACCAAAATGTCTAGCCAATCCTCCATTATGCTTCTCCTTGATTAGATTATCTCTCATAGAACTCCTTGGAATGCACAATTGGCTTCCTCTGAACAACATTCCATCTTGGATTAAGAAATCCAACCATCTTGTCCTATCCAATGTAACAGGTTCCAAACAAGCCTTCCAAACTTATGCAAAGTCTCGATCTTCTGGATACAAACTCTTGAGTTCATTGAACCCAACAACCTCTATATTCATCTCTATCAACAAATTTTTCCTTCTACTTAAGGAATCTACAACTCTGTTTGATCTTCCACTCCTGTGCTTCCAAAAAAAGGTATAACTTTGCAAAAACTCAACCCATTTTAAGTGCCTTTGATTCAACTTTCCTTAACTATTGAGATACTGCAAATCCTGGTGGTCAGTATATAAAAAAAATTCTTTTGGCAACAAATAGTGTCTCCATTTCTTCAAAGCCTGAACTATAGCATAAAACTCTTGATCATTAATAAATATTTCTTCTTAGCATCATTTAGCTTCTCACTAAAATAGGCAACAAGCTTACCCTCTTGACTCAAAACAACTCATATGGCAATGCCACTAGCATCACAATCTACCTGAAAGACCTTATTGAAATCTGGAAGTTCCAAAATAGGTTGCTCTGTAACTTTCTTCTTCAACATATCAAAATTTTTTGCTGCTCCTATAGTCCACTTAAAATTTTTTCTATCCCCTCGCATTGCTTCAGTTAGAGGTGCACAAATACTACTGAAACTCTTAATAAACATTTTGTAAAAACTTTCTAGACCATGAAATGATCATACCTCTATAACACTCCTTGGGGTAGCCCATTCAATGATAGCTCTCACCTTCTTTGGATCCATTTTAAGACCTTCTGTTGAGACAAAAAATAGTAGATACACCAACTCCCTTTTTACAAAATTACATTTCTTCAAATTAATCAACTTCTCCTCCCTTAGCTTCTAAAAAACTTTCCAGATATACATTAGGTACTCCTCCAATGTCTTACTGTAAATCAGATTATCATCCAAATAAACAATAACAAATTTTCCTAAAAAATATTTTAATACCTCATTCATAAGCCACATAAATGTGCTTGGTGAATTGGTTAGCCCAAAAGGCATGAATAACCACTTGTACAAGCCCTCCTTGGTTTTAAAGGTTGTCTTCCATTCATCTCCTTCTCTAATACGGATCTGGTGATATTCACTCTTCAAGTCTATCTTCATGAAGTACTCATCTCCACTCAAACAATCCATAATGTCATCCATCCTTGGCAAGGGAAATTTGTACTTGATGGTGATCTTGTTGATGGCTCTATAATCTGTACGTGCATCTTCCATTCCCTATCCTTCTTTGGTTCTAGTACTGCAGGTATTACACATGGACTCAAACTCTCTCGAATCAATCCCTTCCGCAACAACTCTTGCACTTGTCTATTCAACTCTTCTCTCTCTACTGGAGTCATATGATGAGCTGCCTTATTTGGAAAATTGGCTCCAGGAATCAGGTCCATCTAATGACTAATCTTTCTTACTGGAGGCAAACCTTTAGGTATGTTATGAGAAATAATAGCTTGAAACTCATTCAACAAATCTCAAACCTCTACAGGTACCTTAGTAGTATCTTCTTTATCAATGCTAGGGATCAATGCAAAATACATATGCTCATGCTTCATACCTTCTAGGAACTTTCTTCCATCAACCAATTTTTTTTTTCCATTACTACATACCTTTTCCTCAGCCTCCTTCAAGGGCTTCAACTTATAATGAACTCCATCCTTTGTCAAATAATAGGTGTTGGCATGTCCATCATGTATTGCTCATCGATCAAACTGCCACGATCTTCCTAACAACATATGACAAACATCCATAGGCATAATATCACATAATACCTCATCAATGTAATTCCCAATCTTGAACTTTACCAAACATTGTTCATTTACCAAGGCTTTATGGTCCTTCTACAACTAAGCAATTTGGTATGGGTTTAGATTCCTTTTTCTCTCCAACCACAACTTACTAACCATTTCTTTTGAATCAAGGTTATTAGTAGTACCTTCATCAATAATAACATTGCAAACTTTACCTTCACACTTACATCTAGTGCAAAAACAATTCTTCCTTTGAGTTGGCTCTTTCTCCTCATTCAATAAGGCTCTTCTAGTAACAAGAACCTCTCCTCTTTCTGCATCCTTAGAATGTGAAGACTCAACATCTTCATCTACATGTGCAACTTATGCATTACCCTCAGGTCTTCTATTTTTCCTTCCTTGATGTTGAGGACACTCATATGCCCTATTCCCTTCTTCTCCACATTGGAAACAGGTCCCATGAGAGACTCCTCTCCTTGGTCCTCACCCAAATCCTCCTCTTCCTATTTAGTCTCCATAATGAGGAAGATAGGTGTTATCTCCTTTTTGGTTCTTATGACCATGTATATAGTAGGTAGTTTTGGTGTGCTCTTGCTTTTGTCCCATTTTTGGTTTGTGTGCCTAGTTCCCCTCCACCCTTTTGCAAGCAACTTCCTATTCTCCTAATGATATTTCTTGAATCCATGCCCAATGGTCTTAGCACTGGTCCTTGCTCAAGTTTCTAGGGTTCTCTATTTTTCCTCAAGAAAATCAGTCCCCATTCAGAGCCAATTGTTACCTATGTTTTTAAACTTGGCCAAATTTAAACAAATCTAGTTGAGACAATTGTTACCCCTTTAATTCTTGAAACTTCATGAGCATCATTTTATCATGTTTTAACTCATTATAAAAAAATATTCTAGGTCCCATAGCATATGGGACATCTAATCGGCTAATCACTAATGGTTTTTAGTGTCAAATTCTTTGTTTCATAAAAAGGGCCCCATCATTTGTGTTATCGGTTAGCTATTGAAAATAAATTAATTTAATGCTCTAGGCACATATATGCTCATCAAATTTCATCTTATTTATTTGTTTCATAGAACTCAAGGCTATTGAAGAACTTCAAGAAGTGGAAATCCTCAAATATATGAGAACAAGTCACAGGAGGAGCAACCATCTAAGGAGAGAACATTTGATGCAGTATTCACAAGTGGTGAAGCAACATTCAAGGAGGAAGAAGAGTCAGTGAGATATATGAAAGATGAAGACGAAGAGGAAAATTCCTTAGCTTAGTATTTCTTTTCAGTTTATGTTATGGCTTTGGTTTTCTAAAAACCATTGGCCTTGGTGGGCCATTTATTTTTATTATGCTCTTAAACTTGGTTTAAACGGTTGTCTCAAAGAGATCGTTACTTTTGATTTTAATCGATTATTCTTTAAGGGTATAAATATTGAAAACTAATCAATGGAAATGGGGAGATTTTCTACTCCTTTGGGTGTACTTTGTGACTCTAGGAAAAATTCTCTTGCTTTTAAGGGAAATAGGGGAAGTGAGAGCAGTTTTCTTTTCTTTTCAATCTTATTTTTTCGTACATGATGTTGAGACTTTGAGATTGGATTTTGGCATTGGATAAATAATGAATATGTTCTTGGATTTGTGAATTTGTTAATGTTTTCACTTGATTACAAATGAACTTTGACTCTTTGTAATTATTCTTCAATGTTCTATTTGTTATATCAGACTGTGCGTGTACTTATCACTGAAGCTTTGAATTTAGATTAACTCATTTGTTGAGGGGATTTTTTTCTACTCACTCTTTTCTTAGTTCTTGCTTGTGGGTGTAAGATAAATGAACTTTGTGTTGCTTTTTTGTATCCACTTCATTTTAAATCAATTTTTCTTATCTAGAGATGTTAGATTTTCATTTTCTTCTTTTCGATTAAAAGCATACCCCATTTTTTATTCATTTTTTATCATAAGAGGGAGTTATACCTCTAAAATTCAAAGGAAATTTGTCAAATCAATGATAAATTTTCCAACAGTTAGTGTTGATTAATCCCTCTTCCAGGGCATTCTGATTCATTCTTCATATTTATTTGTGAGGGAAAAAATTTCTCACTAACATGACCTAGGACTCATTTTCCGTCTAGGAAATGGGTCTCCACTATGTCCTAGGACCCTCTTTTTACATATTATTTGACCTCCCCGAAACTTGGTTCTAGAAAACTATGCTAGGACCCATTCACCCAAGGTGGAAAATGGGTCCTCCTTACATAGGACACCCCCTTTTAAATTTATTTTTGGAAATATTTTAATGATTTTGAATCCTAGATCTGATGTCAGCTTGTGTTAATTGAATTTCAGGATTAAATCGTAAGTTTAGTATAAATACAAGGCTAATTCACATAGTTTCACCTAAGAATTATTATGCAAGCATCCTAAGAGTTCACAAGAGAATTATAGAGCATTCAAGACCATTCAAGAAGGAATTCAAAGGTAGATTATCAAGGTTTCATTGCAACATTCAAGATGATATCATCATGTCAAAGGCTAGTGCATCAAGCATGATGTTGAACTAGTGTGTTGATGTAGTATTGAAGATCCATTTGAAAGCATTGTTTCACATCTAATTCAAGATCAAGATCTACATTTCTCAGCCACTTCATGTTAAATTCATGATTTACATTCCAAGGCCTCATTCAATGTATTATTGTTTCATGTTTCATGTTTCATTGTTTCATCATAAGGTTTAATTACCTAAATGGGGTATGACCAAGGTAAACCCCTATTCCCTAAAAATAAATAAGTTTTTCTCCTCTTTGATGTGTGATTGTTGGTCTTTGGTTGAAGATCATGTGGAGAACAAGATTGAAGCAAAGTTGTAAAAGTTGTCATCTATCTTGCAAGATCATGAAAACATGTCTACAAAATTCATATCTAACTTTTGGGAGCTGATCACTTGGGGTGTGGAAGTGCAAAAATTAAAGAACATAACCCAAAAATTAGTTTTCAAAAACCCTAGCAGGGACCCATTCGCCACCTTGGGCGAATGAGTCTTCAGTGACCCCCAAAACAACACTTTTTTAGCAAGGTACACATTCTTTCAACCTCTTAAAACCTCTATTTCTATTATAATAACTAGGATTGATTTTTTATTGTTATTTATGTATTTTACTCCTCATAATTGAATGAAAAACCTTGGAAGAAAAATATAGTGGTTTATCATCTTGTTAATTCATTTTGATAAACCCTATTTTTCGATGTTTCATTTTTATTGGCCCTAATTGTTGTTTTTGCAAACCCTCATCTACAACCTCCATAATTAGACCTAAAATAATTATCATTGTTTGATTTTTTTTAATTGTATAACTAATTATTTGAATATTGATGTCATATAAATTTTTTTACAATAAAATTAACATATTGAAGTTATTAAAAAAATACAAAAACCTAACATTTTAAGTTTATGGACTACTTTTTTTATAATTTAATTAAAAACAAAAAGAATAATTAAATTGCAAAAAAGAACTACATATTTGAAAACTATATATCATCAATCATGGGTTTTAATTTTACAAAAGAAAATCTTAAAAAAATCATCAGCTATATTGGCAAAGTCAAATTTTTCTCTTGAATTTATCATGACCTCATACTTGTAGGTCCAAGGCTAAGGGTTGTGATAACATTCCTTTTCTAAGCCTAAATTCAAATGAAAATTATTTATTTTGAATTGCAAATTTTTTGAATGAGTACCCAATTTAAAATGGGTACCTATTCTAGGAAATGACTGGGTACATATTTTCAAGCTAAAAAAAGACACTTTTCCTAAAAGTGGACACAACTTCTTACACTTACCCTTATCACAAGGGTTTGGAATTCTATCATGTACATTTATGGCATTATTCTACTAGTTTTGAAGATGTAACAATTCTAATCAATTTGTGGTATTTATGTGAGCATTAGTATACAAGAATATTGCTTAAAAGACCTATTTCACATGCCTAAGAGTTTGAATTGGGAAAGATCATTGTCCTAAATAATTTTATTAATGTGGATTTTCTCATATCTCTTGCACAAACCTACAATGAAAATAGTAGACACATTACCTCCATTAACGGGGGTGAATTTATAAGAACTAATAAAATTTTTATTATTGGAAATATGAGAATGGTGATATATGGTGCTGTCATTGATGTCAACCCATTATAGAAGTGATGGTTTATGAGTATGTATATAGTCCAAAGTAGACCAAGTGTTTCTTGGGGAAGTTGTCTATGTCCTAGACTGAGATAGTGATGTAACAGAGCATCAGTTTTGTGGTCTACATTACTCCACATTGTAATAACTTTTCATGAAGTTTTGACATGATAATGGTACATATTAAAGGAGTCAATATCCAAAGTTTCAGGGTTTTATATCTTCCACAATAGAAGATATTGATGACAGAGTATCATACTAAGCAAAGGTATAGTCATAGTTGCAAAGTTCATGTTGGAATGCTTTGTATTCCACTGTAGATGATCATTGTGTTTTGAAGATTTTAGGAAGTAATTGAAGATGTCAGATGTGTGCAATCTAAGTGTCAAGTTTTGGGATGAATAGCTGGTTCATTCAGTTGTTGCTTCACTAGTTTTGTTGTGTGATATCAACCTAAGGGTTTTGGGTTGTGTGAGACTAAATTCTATATAGAGCAGAATCATAGGAGTATCTACATAGGTCATGCCAACCTATTTTGGTGAACATGCTTTAGTTACTTCTACAAGGTATGTATGCTAGAGTTTTTAGTTGAAAAGTTATGAGGTCACATGTTTCATCTAATTAGGCTGGTCTAATTGATGATATGATTGTTTGTGGAATACATGAATATATAGAAGGTATATTCATTGATTGTAAGAGATGAGGTGTGTAGTGAAGTGTGAATTGTGATAGTGGTGATATTGAGACTATGAGGAATGAAGTGTGTAAATTCAACTTTTTTGAGCCTAACTGGAACCGTATCTTCAACATATAGTTGATGCATTGTAAGCAACTCAAAATTTGGAAATGAACCATACTTTTATATATCTTTTGTAATTCTAGAAGAAGTGATCTTCCTTGGTCAGTGAGCCCTCATATTTTTGGAAAATAAGCTCTTCAAATAGTGAGTCCTTTAGGCAGTGAGCCTCATGTAATATGTTATAACTAGTTATGATATATTGTGAGCTAATCCTCATCGTGGTTTTTCCCTTTCAAGAGTTTTCCATGAAAATCTGGTGTTCTTGTGTTGATTTTTGTGGTGCATACTTCAATTTTTTCTTTCCATTTCTACAAGTTTAATAAGGTGGTTTGTAATGCACTTTTAAGTTAATAAATTTTATAGAATACTAATTCACCCCCCCCTCTCAATATTCTAGGTGTTCAAAAATTGGTATCAAAGCAAGGTTCCTTTAATTTTCTTAATAACTAGAGTAGATCTTGGAGGTTGAATAAATGGAAACTAAGCACTATCATATCCTCCTAGAAGAAATTATGATGGGAGGGTTTACTAAAGAAGACTGTGAAGTTGATATGAAAGGAGAGATCAAATCTATTCTTGATGACTTGGATAAAGTAGAATGTGAGAATGGAGATATAAAATAAACTCTCAAGGAAGAAGATGATTTTATTAAAAAGTTGATGAAACAAGTCAAGAAATTTAAAGATCAACTCAAGAAAACAAATGAGCAACTCAATCAAATAAATAAGACAATCACTAATCTAATAGTGCAAGTTGAAGAAGGAAAAAGGAGTTGAAGACTGCTTGAATTCCAAATTGAAAGATAAATCTATAGAATGATAAAAACTTGAAGAAGAGATTGTGTCTCTAAAGAAAGATTTGGACAAAGCAAAGAGTCAAGATAAAAAATTAAAGAAGAGCTCCACCTTTCTTGATGATATGATTTCTAGTCAAAAGGATTCTAAGGATAAAGAAGGATTAGGGTTTGAAAAGGAAAAAAGCTCAAAGGAAAATTAGACTCCAAACAATGTTTAAAAAGGAAATAATGAACAAAGGAAGACTGGAGATAAGAAGAGCAATATCAAACATGTATAGAACTAGAAGAAAGATTTCAAGAGACATCCTCCCAGACAAATAGTTCCACAAAGGTACCCATATTTTAATGATCATTGTTATTATTGCAATAAATTTGGACATATGTAGAATGTAAAAGAAGGTTGAATAAAAAATTTCAATCATTTTCCAGTCAATGCTATGCATGAAATAGTTTTGATCATAAGGATAGTGAATGTAGAAGACATATGATGAATGGTTACAATAATGGTATGATACCTCAATCATTCCCTGGTTACTAATACTCATGCAATGGGTTTGGGCATAAGGCTTCGAAAGGAAAATCTAAAATGGCAAGAAGTTTTCTCCTTAAAAGGTGTCACATGCTATAAATGTGATAAACTAGGACAAATAGCTAAGTTTTTTAAAGAAAAGAGTGTGAAATCCTCCCTTCCACAAGAGAATATTGATCTATTTGAGGTAAAATTTAAGGAGATTAAAAAGATCTAGAAGAAAAAGGAAGAGAATGATCTATGAAGAATGAATCTATGCCAAATTCTGGTGCCGATGATTCCTTTAGAAACAAGATAGAAAGAACTTAGCTCAGGGGGAGTTTTAATAGAAAAATTTCCAAACCCCTACCAAAGATGATATGTTGATATCTTCATCATATTGGTGCATGTATAGGCTAGTTGTCTTGATCCATTGGTGAAATATCTAGTGAGAACTCTCTTGGTGCTCAGATTCACACAATGTTTGGGAGCCCCTCTAATGATATAGTTAATGCTTGACAATATTTGACCTAGCTTTTCACTATTGTACTTAATGCATACTTTTCGTCACAAATAAAGAGTTTATATTTCTTTTTTTACATTATAAAAGGTACTTTTTTTCAAGCATTATATGATCACTTGAAACTGGAGAGGTTTAGGGAAAAGGTGCTAACTGGAGATGATTTCAATTTCAAACCAAAGCATGCTAGATTAACAGAGAAAAAGTTGAATATAAAGAAAAAATTTCCTAATTTATATTTTGAATATGACTGGGTGAAGTATGTTTTGAGAAGAATACATGAAAAATTCATGTGGTTGGACATGCCCCATATGATAACAAAATATGTAATTAGGTTTGTTACTAGTTTGAGCTCCACACAACCTATCCTAGCATTAAAGGAAATAAAGAATGAACTGGTAATGAAGACCATAGCCAAGTTTGATAGGAATGCCCTAACAATGGATGATGTTGAATATTTAGTGCTAAAATATGCTACAATGATTGGTTACAAGATAGTTTACACCAATAGAGAGAACTCTATCACTATCACCATAATTGACATGGCTTATCAAATAGTGAAACAAGGCAAAGAATTTGATATTTTAGAGCTCCTATAATTACAATTGTTGGAAAATTTATAGAATACAAAGGAGTCAAAATACCCTTTCCGATATGGTACTCTTATCATTTTCTTAATTTTTTACATTCTCAATGAGTTTCCCAAAGTGAAGAATGTTGTATGGAAAGATAATATTCTTGTATCTTTTCAAATTAGAGATCATTAATGGAGATTTCTTAGTAAATAGTCTTGTGATTGAATTTTTTGGGGATTCTTTGAACCTTTTCAATCTCAGATGCAAGAGAAAAAAAGGATTGCAAGTAAAGTTGTGGATAAGTATACGAATGAATTAACATTTATGGCTAGCAAAGATTACTGCTACATGGAAGTAGTTGAACCCAAAACTATTTGGGTTTTGGATCTTCCTTATAAGGTAGGTTAGTTTGAATGCATTGATCTTGCAGAGATTGTGTTGAGAAAACCTAGAGATACAACAGTTGAAAGGTTTGGTAGTTTTGAAGAGAAATCAAGGAGAACATGGAAAAGAAAAAGAAGGATATTGGAGAAAAGGTTGAAAAGATAAAAGATGAGTTGGAAAGGGAGTTTGGTACTCCTAAGTACCCTACAAAGAAATCTAATGGTACATTTGTTGCCTTAGAGAGTCCACAAAGATCAAGAAGGTCAGGAAGGACCTCAATATCTATACCTATTATTTCAAATTCCCCCAGAACAAAACCAATAGGTTGTTCTAAGAAGATAGACACATCCAACCTCCCTAAGAAAGAAAAGGCTCCAAAGACAAGAAAGAAAGAAAAAGAAATAAGAGATAGGTATATCAATCTAGAAGAAGAAGAGGAAGAAGAAGAACATCAATTGGTCTAGAAAAGGAAATCAAAAGTCTCTCAGGAAGAGACTAGTATAGAAAAGGGAAAAAAGAAAGAGGAGATTTGTTTGATCCATGAGGATAGTCCCATGAAGTTTGATGCACTATTTAGTGCTATAGAAGAGTTTTTAATTTTGAAGGATAGAACTAAAATGTATCCAATTTTGAATGATGCAGATAAGGAAACAATTGAAGAGGCCATTGTCAAATACAAGGTGACATTTAATGCTAACCTAAGTGATATAGAGGATGAATTTTCAGATGATCTAAAAGGTGCATTGAGTGCAAGGAGTCAAGAGGCTATTATAGAACATTCAAATTTGAAAAAAAAATCCTTAGAGAAGACTTGTTCCTCAATATCACATGAGGAAAGAGCCAAGTTGTCTCAGTTGTATACACATGAATTTAGCACAAAGCAAAGAGTAAATACTTTTATGGAAAAATACATGGATGATATACAAAAGCTAAGGATTGAAACATTGAAATTAGTTGAAAATATTCTTAAATAATTAGGAGCGTCAGTAGGTGATGAAGATCAATTATAGAAAGACACATCCCTCCTAGAAAGTAATGAGTTAGTAAATGAGAAAAATGAGCAATCTTGAAGATATGTTGACAGACAACACCCCTTCGAATGTGGAAATAACTATTGAATAGAGAAAATAAGATGAGCAAGAATTCCCAAAGAAGAATAAAGCTCAAAAGGAATAGACCATGCTTCCTCCAAAAGTTGAGAAGATTGTAGAATAATGTTTTGGCAGTGGATAGAAGGAGAAGAGTGATACGCAAGTAGAAGAAAGAAAAAACTAGGTTGTGAATCCTCTAGATCCTCCACTGATTGATTCAAAGACCTATTTACGCAATTGTAGTTCCAACCAGCAGTGTCTACACAACTATTGTATATTCCTATGCAACAAGGTCAGGTGGATATGGATTGGATCTCTCCTCTCTATAATTTGTAGCTTGGTGATGTATTTCATGCCTCTAGAAGAAATGAGATACTTCAAACTCACCAGAAGAGCACAAAGTTGGTTGATGAAGCTATTGATGTGTTGTAAGAAGGCCTTCCTAGAGCATCCATTGATACTTCTTTACAAAGTGTACAACATTTGAAATTATGGCTAGATTATTTTAAGCAATACTCTACTAGTCTAGAATAGAAGATTGAAAGGGAAGAAAAACATAAGATGAATGATAAGAGGCTAGTTGATGCCTAAGATAAGTGTGCTACTACACACACCAAGTTGTAAGGCAACTTGAAGGATGTTCAGAAGTGTTTGGAGGAAGTAAAAAAAAATTCAATTCTGTTTGATGTGGCTAGTGTCTACAAAGAGCATAAAGGATCAGATGGACTCAATTGAGTCTAAAATTGCTTAGGCCTCTAGTGTGTATAATCTAACGAATGATGGGGATGGAGCAACTAGAGTGGTCATTTAAAATCTACATAGTCAATTCCTTTTACTATAGGAAAAAAGAGAAAATCATAATGCAGTATAGTCTACTCTGAGATATGGTAATTACAAGGATTACATATTTAACTAGAGTTTTTTTCAATTCAGAGAAGGTTGTGCAAAAGACAATAGTGCCTATTTCTTCGAAAGAAGGAGAGGGCCTCTATGCATAGTTTGAAAACCAAAGCTACATGATTTCCTTTTCTAGGAAGGATTGGGAGGCACACCTTGCAAAATTAAAGGCATTATATCAAGGTATATTACCCTCATTCACTTAAGGTGTATATTTCTTTTTGAATTGCATAATCGATATTTTTTCTCAATGTACGTATTTGGAGTTAGTAGATGGTGTTGTAGTACAGTTTTATATTTTATTGATGGATAACATAGATAGGGGGAGCTATTCTCATGAAGATATATCTGTAAGGGGATGTAATGTGGATTTATACCCTTTTCCCCTTATAGGGGGAGTGAAGCCAAGAAGTGTGTTTCCATCAATGAAAAAGGGAGAGATTGTTGGAAACATGACCATGATGATGTATGGTGTTTTCATTGATGTCAACCCATTGTATAAGTGATGCTTTATCAATATGTATATAGTCTAGAGCAGACCAAGTGTTTCTTGGGGAAGTTTGTTGAGTCCTAGACTGAGATAGTGATGTAGCACAACATCAATTTTGTGGTCTGCATTGCTCCACATTGTAATATATTTCCATTCAAATTTTAGGTGATAATGGCATGCATTAAATGATTCAATATCCAAAGCTTCAATGTTTTATGTCTTTTTTAGTAGATGGTCTTGATGACAAAGTATTAGACTAAGTAGAGAGATAATTATAGTTATAGAGTTAATGTTGGAATGCTCCACATTCCATTTTGAATGATCATTGTGTTGTGTGGATTTTATAAAGTCCTTGAAGATGTCAGATGTGTGTGCACTCTAAGTGTCAAGTGGTTTAGTTGTTCACGTGTTAAATTTTGGGATGAACACTTGGTTCATTTAGTTATTGTTTCACCAATTTTATTGTGTGGTACCAACCTAAGGGTTTTTGGGTTGTACGAGACTAAATAATGTATGGAGAAGAATAATAGGAGCATCTATAGGTCATGCCAACCTATTTTGGTGAAAAAAACACTTTGGTAACTTTTGTAAGGTATGTATGTGTGTCATAGAAAAAATTACTCTTTGCTTGACATGGGATTATTTCATGATAAAATTAACTTAATGAGGCCTTTATTCTAGTGTTGTGAGGCATTTTATGCATCCACATTAGCTCTTGGACCCTTGTAAATCAAATAAAATTCTTTTAACGATGTCTTGTTAAAGTGTTGCAAAGTGTTGTAAGATGCTTTCACGCTTTTCTATAGCTAATGGACCCATTTCTTCCTAATTCATCATCATAGATCTAGATTTGCATTAACCTTGCATTAGGATTTGCATGGATTAATTTGCATGCTAGATTTCAAAATTTTCATTCATAAAAGGTGCATTCAGGTTCCATTTTTGGTATATATTTTCATGTAACTTTTCTAAATTTTTGCATTTTTCATTTAGGTCTACATCATAGCTCTTAGAAAGGATCAAAATCAGTCAAAAATTTCAAAAATTTCTAAAAAAAGTCCATACTGGGACTCATTCGCCACCTTGGGCGAATCAATCCCTTCTGACCTCTAAAACAATAATGTACAGAACTCAAAAATTTGTGTTTAGGCTTCTCTTTGGTGCCTTAACTTGTATATATCAATTAGTTACATTTTTGTAGCATACATTTCAATGGATTTCACTTAAATTAGCTCACTTCATGCATTGTTTGATTTCACTTTTGCATTCACAACATTTCATTTTCTGATTGTTGCATTGTGTAAACAGAAAATTAGTTTACTTAAACACAAAAAACTGCATTTCCTTTTAAGTCATTGCATTGTCCTTTCTTTCCTTTTCATCATAACATGTCTTCTTTCAAAAGATGTCGCTTTGATTTTATTAATAGTGGATTGTATAAGTACAACATTCCCTTTATGAGTTCACTTTTGATTACCACAATGAGGACTTTAAGAAACATGATCAAACCATTGGTACAATCCTTAATCTTACATTTCTCATTGGTGTGAATGAAGGTGTAAACAATCATAACACACATACTTGTTCTTCTCCCAATACCTCTCCTATTAGTGATGAAGCTATCTCAGTGAAGTAAGTTACAAGCATTGCAAGTCTCGATTGTCTATTTTCTTATTCCCCTTTGGATGATGTTAGCAAACAAGACGATGAAAACATAGAAACATTATTGAATACCAACTCACCTAATCCCCATAACCATGACAACCAAACTTTTCCATCTCCTAATATCCCTCCACGATGTCAAGAGGATAGGTTGGTACTAGAAGACATCCCTATTAAGAGTTGGGAGAATCTTGATCCTCCTTTCCCTAATGCTCCTCCCATTTGGGATAATTTATCTGAAAATCATAGTGATCCTTCTCTTGCTACCTCCCTCACTTGTGATGAAGCTACTATACACACTTCAAACTTGGATGAACATATTTCAAGCTCTCCTCATCGAGTAGAAAATATAGCACAAGAGAATGATACCTTAATGACAACCAACATTCAACTAACATTTTCTCCTAATCATCCCCCTCTTTAGACTCCCATCATTGATTATTCCCCTATTAGCAATGGAGTCATTTTGGAAGAACCTAGCCTAAGTTTTCAAGCATATGTGGCTTGTTGTTCTCCTAAATGCTCTCCTTCTAGGGAGAATACCATTGTGTTAGAATGAGACAACAATAATAATGTCTATTCCTTAGATAAAATGACGATTCTCAATTTTCCTTCATTCAAGATAAATCAACCCAAGACCACTGAGTTTATGAATGCACAAGTGTCCATAGATCCCCTTCAATTACTGGACCTCCTACATACCCTATGGGACATTTGAAGAATCCCCTAATTCTTTACCCACCCTCACACAAGCAACAAAATCAAAACATACCTCAACTCATGCTCTACCCACCTAATAATAATGTATTGTAGCAACCGAGTTATAATACCGTTGCTCATACATATAACACTCACAATAATTTTCAACCGCCACAACCAACCCAAACCCCTTTACCTTTACCCAATCCACCTAGTGCTTCTCATTACACCCTACACAAAAAGTAGTATGATCTTGTTGAACAATTAAAGAATACTCCTACAAAGATTTCCCTTTGAGAATTACTTCAAAACTCACCAAATTACCACAACATTTTTCAAACAGCCTTAAACCAAATTGTAGTTCCTCCTAGTACAACTCCAACTGATGTGGCAACTTTAATCCATAGCACGAATATTGACATTACTTTTCATCAACATGAGCTCCCTCCTTTAGAGTTGCAAAATGAAGCTTTCATGATCATCACTCAATACAAAAAAAATACATAAAGATAACTCTTATAGACAATGTTTTTTCCCTTAATGTGTGTAGTGTGAGTCTTTTGGATAGGATTGGCATTCATCAATCCACCATTTGACCTAATTCTCTATCTATTAAGGGATTGGACAATGTTAGTAAGAAACTGCTTGGGGTAATCACTATGCCTCTTAAAGTTGAAGTGGCCACTTTAAATACACCAATCCATGTCATGCCTTATGAAATTTCATGTAATCTTATCTTAGGCGGACAATGGATTCATGCCATGAATGGTGTGCCCTCCAGTCTTCATCACAAAATGAAATACATCCACAACAACAAAGTATACACCCTTGACACTAACCCTGAACCTTATAGTGCCTTACAACTTGACAACACCAAAGAGAATACCTTGAACTCATTAACACCAACCATACAAGTGGAACCTACACAACAAATCAACAACAACATTGAACATCATACAACATTATTAGAAGAAAATTGGGGTTCCTTGGATTTTGAGCATGAATTCATGGGTGAATACAAAATAATCTACAAATATTCACAGAAGGAACAAGACACAACAATCATATCAACAACAACTTTAGACGACCTTTCAAAAGCATCCACCTCAACCACTTTAGACAAAGAAGCAAATTACACATCAACCTTTGACGAACATAATAACGAACAACCACCCAATCTAAAATCTATGAAAAATTTTTATGGAAAAGGATATGAGCTTATGAAACAATTGGGATATAGTGGAAAAGGATGTGGTGCTTGAAAACAAGGTATCTGTAACCCTACCGACCCTCTCACACAACAAAAAACTCATGGTCTAAGTTATTGTCTTGTAATAGAGATCACCAAACCTCCACCCACCATTAACAATATCACACAACACCTTACTAAACCATTCTTAACATCTAGTGGTCTTGAACATCATCCTTCATAAAACATGAAACACACAATTAAATCTTCACTTAATTTCAATGTCATATCGCAAAATGTTCATGGTTTGAATTTGTTAGATTGTATACCTTCCTATAATGGGAAGAATAAAATCTCACATCTAGAGACACTTGTGTACATATGACATCTACTTGTTGTATGTTGTCGATGTGTTGTTGATATGTGGTTGTCATTGATGTCAACACTATTAGCATTTGGTGTATTAGAAGTTGTATATGTCAAAGAGATTGAGAAAATTGTAAAGGAAAGTGTTCCAGGTTCCCAGTGGAACTATGTAAGTCATGAAAACATCTTGTTCTTTATGTTGAAGCTTAGCTACTATGGATTAAAGGGTATTCTACTGAGTGTATCTAGATCATCTACCCAAATTTTTAGAGGTCTATGTATAGATTTGGTCATGTTGTGGTCTAACAGTGTTTCTATGGTCTCTATCAGTGTTCCTGAGTGAAAATTGTGTAATTATGGTAATTCTAGTTGATGCAAATGTTTTCTGTTGTTTCTTGGTGCTCTTGGATGTTTCTATATCATGCTCTATATTTGTAGTACGTCCACATTGATTGGTTTTCTCGTGGTCGAAGATATTTTCTTACACATGTTTGGTTTTTCATGTTCCTAGCTGACATGATGATGGTAGTGTGTTGTGGATCTTCAAGGTGAAATTAATTGAAGTATTTTTGTGTTGGAGTTGTTAATTTGGGTCTCCACTATGTTGTGGCTGACCTTGGTGGATTCACATTAAAAAATTATTTGTAAATTTGGGCCGAAATTGCAAATATGTTTCATTTTCTTGGCTGACTAAGTTGATGAAATATCATGTAGTGGATATATAAGAGCGATTGTTTCATCAATGTAGTGTGTGGAAAAGGTGGTTCATGTGTTAGGTGTGCTCTTATGTGTGTATATGCAAATATCATTCAATTGCAGAGAAAAGTGTGAAGAAGATCAAGGAAGTGTGAAGTAGTTTGTGAAGGAGTTTTTTGTACTTAATTGGAACTATAATCAGGCTTGTGCAAAAGCTATTTTCTCAGTTTATACCCTCCAGATTTTAATCCTATTCTGTATTGTTGGGCAATGAGCCCCTTCTATAATTGAGTAGTGAGCTCTAGGCAGTGTGCCTGAATGCATGTTCATTCCCTTTTATTGATTTTATCATACTTTTAATAGGGTATAATCTTGTGGACTAACTTCCACCATGGTTTTTCCCCTAATAGGGTTTCAACATAAAAAATATTGGTGTTCTTTGTCTCTCTGATGAGTTAATTGTTTATGGTTAATTGCTTATTCATCAGATCTAAGATTGAGTTAATTAAATTTTGAAAAGTTTATTATTTTGTGACAACTGATTCACCCCCCCATCTCAGTTGTCTATCCTTGTTTTCCCAACAATTGGTATTAGACCAGGTTCCTCTGAAGAAGTCTAAAAGCTTGAGGTGAGCTGAGATGACAACATTCAAGGACAGTCCAAGATTTGATGGAACTAACTACTCACTGTGGGAAGTTAGGATGCAATGTCACCTAAGGTGTATTGGTGAAGCCTTCTGGAAGATTACAAAAGATCCATATGTTATTCCTTAGACTGGTCCCTCCACTGCTGACGAGATCAAAGATGCTGAAAACAATATTAGGGCTATTGAAGCTTTGGTGAGTGCTCTGACAGATTCAGAGATGGAAAATGTGGTAGGAATATAGAAAAATCATGAGATTTGGATGAAGCTAGAAAATTTATATGAATGAGATGCAAAAGTGAAGATGGCTAAGCTACAAATTTTAAAAGGCAAGTATGAGAATTTGAAGATGGGTGAAGATGAAAATATCACTTCTTTTATGCAAAGAGTAAATGAAATAGCGATGGGTATTACATGTGCCAGTGGTTCTCAAGATGAGGATGAAATTGTGGCTAAGATACTCAAATCCTTGCCTCCCTCCTACAAAGTGAAGGCTCACACTATTGAAGAGATTGGATCAATAAAAAATATGTCAAGAGACACACTGGTTGGTAAGCTTGCTACTTTTGAATTAAGTGAATTTGGTGAATCTGTTTCGAAGACTGAATCAACATTCAAGGCTACTGTATCTGGAAGTAACAAGAAAAGATATGGTCTAGGAGAATGTTCCAGAAAGATATCCAAGTATGATGAAGAACTGAAACAACTTGAAGATAAAGAAAGAGAGGTATAAGAATTGGAAGCATTGATTGTAAAGAAAGAAGACAGAGGAAAAGGTAAGTATGAAGGAGTGTTACCTATTAAATGTTTTTCATGCATTAAAATAGGTCATTTTACATCAAGAAGTCCTAAAAAAGTTCCTAGAAATAAGCCTAACAAGTCTAGATTCCAAAATAGATGTTACATTGTCAAAGAAGGAGTGACTAATGACGAGTCTGATAAGGATAATGGAAATGAAGATGAATGGGTTTTCATTGCTACCATTGAAAATAGTCTTGTGGCTACTGAATCCACTAAAGATGAGAAGGCTCTTGCAGCCCAAGTTGAAGAAAAGGATGAGTGGGTTATTGATAGTGGATGATCACATCATATGACTGGTGATAAAAACAAATTTGTAAGTCTAGAGAAGTATGATGGTGGTATTGTAAGATTTGGAGACAACAATGCTAGTGAGATTCATGACAAAGGTTCTATTTGTCTTGGTGGTAAGGATAACACTGATGATGTTCTTTATGTTGAAGGATTGAAGCACAATCTTTTGAGTGTTGGACATATGGTGCAAAAAGGATATGATCTACAATTCAAAAATGGAAGATGCAAGATACGTGGAAGTTCTGGAGATATGATTGCTACTAGTAAATAGACAAAAGGTAATATTGTTCACCTGAATAATGCTAATGGGAGTTGTTAAATTGTTAAAGTTGATGAAAGTTGGTTGTGGCATAGGAGTTTGTGTCATGTAAATTTTGATAACATTGTCAAATTAAGTTTCACTCATGTAGTAAGAGAGCTACTGAAGAAATTTGGGATGGAAGAATCAAAGCCTGTTGGTACTCCCATGGTAACCGGATGCAAGCTAACACAAAATGATGATTCTCCTAAGTGGATTGCTCTATTTAACCCAGACTAGACCAGATATTATGAATGTTGTATGTATGGTTGCTAGATTTCAGGATGATCCAAAAGAATCACATGTGATTGTTGTTAAGATAATCTTCAGATATCTGAAAGGAAAATTTGACTTTAGATTTTGGTATCCAAACGATGATGATCTCACTTTGAGTGCATATACTGATGCAGATTGGGTTGGAGATGTAGATGACAAGAAAAGTACTAGTGGTGGTGCTTTCTTCCTAGGAGAGAAGCTGGTGTCTTGGTTGAGCAAAAAGTAGAATTCCATTTCTCTAGCTACTGCTGAAGTAGAATATATTATTGCTGCAAACAATTTTACTCAAGTAATATGGATGAAACAAATGTTGAAAGATATCAAGGTGATATATGAAGAGCCTATTTCCATATATCGTGACAATTCAAGTGAAATAAATATTTTAAAGAATTTGGTGCTGCACTCTAAGACTAAACATATATCAATCAAGTTTCACTTCTTGAGGGAGAACGTGAATGAGAAAGAAGTTAGATTGGAGTATGTGCCTACCAAAGAGCAGATTGCAGACATCTTTACTAAATCATTTCCAAAGGATACTTTTGAGTATCTCAGAGGAATGCTAGGGGTAATTACCCCTCTTGATAAGAACTAAGACATGCATTTACTTGCATCAATCTATGAGCTACATTGCTATATTATGATCTGGATTGATGTTTCCATGGCTGCTACTAAGGTCAAGTAGGAAAATGTGCAGATATGTGGTTCAGAGCGTGTATATGGAAAGGTCATGGTTACGTTTTCCATTGATGTCAAAGGGGGAGAAGTGCAATGTGAAAAATGTTAGAGTAAAGGTTTTAACTTAATTATGTTAGTTAAGTTACCTTTATTCCTCTCTTAAGATTTCACTTTAGTTTACATATTGTGACATTTAATAGTTAAATTAATTATTAAATGTCTACCTATTAGGGTTTCTTTAGGGTTGCACAATCTCTTTTTATAAGGATTGATCATTGTATTTTATCTCTCTCTGATTAATACATTTTCAGCTTTCAGAGCACCCTTGCTTTTTTGTCTCCATCTCTTCTTTCTGTGACAATTTATTTGCATGCAGGTGATCTTCGGGGTCTATGAAGTTTCTTTCACAATTTTTACATGGTATCAGAGCTCTAGGCCTATTGCTTCCTATTCAACTTTTGAAGTTTTGAAGCTTCGAGGGTTTGGGGTTTTCCTTTTTTTTTTAATCTAGGGCATACCTTTTTTATCTGGTGCAGTTTGAGCCCAAACCGACCTCACGTTTGTGCTCAAGAGGTTGTTTCCAAGTTTTTTGATATATAATTTGTCTAGTTTTGGTGCAGTTAGCTCAGAAGGCAATTTTTTTTCCCCAGGGCCAGATAGACCCTAGGGCATGTAGATCCATGCAAATGTTTTTAAAAAAAATAAAAAATAAAATATAAAATATAAAAAAACAACACGTTTTAAAGCGTCGCCCTTTAGAAAAATGGGTTCCACCGCTCAGCGACCAGGAGGCCACTAGCACACCACCCAGCTGCTAGCAGTGAGCCACCCAATGGCCTCTTGTCTGGCAATAGCTTCCTCACCCCTTCAACACCCGAAGTGCCCAGCACAGGGTCTTGTGGTCGACTAGCGCCCCAATCATCCCTGTCGACCGCATCTAGTCCCCACACTAGTCACGTGGGTGACCGAGGCTCTGCCACAACACCCAAGCCACTAGCCCCTGGTCTTGCATGCAAGCAAGGGCCCATTTTTAAGTCCCCAGGGCTTGATGAAGGGTTCTTGTGCCTTTTGGAGGTGTCTTAAGTAAATTGGGTATAAAATGGGAATACGGTCTCCATTTTTCAAAAACGGGATACTGTTGGAAAGCTGCTTCCAACGCTGTTGCAGTGGTGTAGGTCTTGTTACCTGATTTTTCTGTTTTGATTATTTTTCTGCAGTCAAAGTCAGATCATCAATTTTGTACTCCCGGGGGCGTAACTTTTGCGTCCGAGCTCCTTTTTCTACAAACGAATAGGCATCAGAAAGCTGGTTCAGTGCTCTACACAATGATTAGACTTATTTTCCTAGATTCTTCCCCAGGGATATTTTATTTGGTGTTTTTTGTTTTCACAGTTTGCTTATTTACTTGAACATTTTGGCACTTGGGAACGTCTTGTTTACATCATTAGGCTATATTTCATTTGATCTACATGTTGTAAGGTCAATTTTCTCATATTTTGTTATTTTGAAGAGTTTTCATGGGTTTTTCTACTCACCCTTCAGTTGTAATTCTAGAATAGGGTAATTATGAGTCATGGGAAAAGGGCATACTTAGACATTGTAGGTGGCTTAATATTTTTCCTTATTTGTATGATCTCATACCTGAACCAACCACTTTAGAGGGAAAAATAGCTTGGGATATCATTAGAGATCACATAGTAGGACTTATATTGTCTAGTGTTGATGATGACACTGTGTGGGCTATATCAGACATTGATTGTCCCCACCCACTTTGGACACATCTTTGGGAGATATATGGAGACCCTAATCTCTCTCCATTCCCAGAGGATCCTGCTTCAGATTGTCTCTTACCCATTGCTTGGAGAGATAATACACCCTTTGATCATGATACTTTAGAGGAGCTTGAGTATTTAGACACCTTTGCATGTTTCAATGGATTAGAGGCTTATCGCATAGTTCCTACTCTTTAGACTAAGATTATACATGTATCATTCATTGTTCCTAATGACATCAGTATCACCAGATTGGCCCCTATGGATTTAGTTCAACATCATAACCATCTTGGTCATTCATTATCTGCTACATCATGGGATTCTTATCTTGCAGACACATTCTTGTTTGTTGTGTCTCACACTGCAAATCTTGAGGATTATTTTGAGGACATTCATCTCCTCTACCTTGGCAGTCAGGTTATCACTATATGCCCACCATTATCCATGCATTCAGAGGTTGCATTTTAGGATTCTCCACATCAGTTTGGATTTGGCATCATTTGTTTTAGTTTAGATAGAGAGATTCTTCAACATCCTATCATGGCACACATCTTGAGACATATTGGTTCATCACTCTTCACAGGGTTTCTTCAACATCATCCTTTGGATCCGTTTCTTCCCAAGGGAAGGAATATTATCTTCCACTTAAGGATCTCCTTTTGGATTCTACATTAGGCATCTACCATTGCAACAAGAGTTTCTTCATTGTGGGGGGGCCTTCTTGTCTCTTTATATCTCTCCTATGGAGACCATTGTATATGTACTTACATGATAGAAGCTGTCTATGGGGGGTATCATGGAATCCACCTTCTATCCTTCTTTCATTACTACATTTCATTCTTTTCTTTTCTCTCTTTTGGGGGGGAGTTTTGTTCCCATGAGGTTTTCTCCCTTTCTCCACTTTATAGAGATTTGGTTGTATTCGGGTACCTGATCAGGCCTCATTTCTAGGACCTGTGTTTTCTTTCTTGCACATGTTTGTAGCTGCACTCTTGCTCATCTTAAGGGGGGGTATTAGAGTAAAGGTTTTAACTTAATTATGTTAATTAAGTTAACTTTATTCCTCTCTTAATATTTCACTTTAGTTTGCATATTGTGACATTTAATAATTATATTAATTATTAAATGTCTACCTATTAGGGTTTATTTAGGGTTGCACAATCTCCTTTTATAAGGATTGATCATTGTATTTTATCTCTCTGATTAATACACTTTTAGCTTTTAGAGCACCCTTGCTTTTTTGTCTCCATCTCTTCTTTATATGACAGGTTATTTGCATGTAGGTGATCTTTGGGGTCTATGCAGTTTCTTTCACAACTTTTCCAAAAATTCTTTTTAAAGGGTCATAGAGAAATTGAGGAGAGAAGAGTCAAAACCAAAGGAAAAGCAAGTGTGTTGGGTTGATGGTATTTTTCACATCATGTGTTGCCATCAATGCTAGAGGGGGAGATTGTTGGATGCTATGGATGTGTTGCTTATATGTGGTTTTCATTGATGTCAAAACTATTAGAATTTGATGTATTAGAGGCTATATATGTCAAAGATATTGAGAAAATTATAAAGGAAAGTGTTCCAGGTTCCTAGTGGAACTGTGCAAGTCATGAAGGTGTCTTGTTCTTTACATTAAATTTTAGTTGTTGTGGATTAAAGGGTTTTCTGATGAGTGTATCTAGATCATCTACCGAAAGTTTCAGATGTATGTGTATAGATTTGGTCATGTTGTGGTCTGATAGTGTTTATGTGGTCTCTGTTAGTGTTCCCGAGTGAAAATTGTGTAATTATGGTAATTCTAGTTGCTGTGGATGTTTCTCTATTATTTCTTGGTGCTCATGGATGTTTATAGATCATGCTCTATCTTTGTAGCACATCCACATTGATCAGTGTTCTCGTGGTTGAAGATCATTTCTTGCACATGTTCAGTTTTTCATGTTCCTAGCGGACATGATGATGGTAGCGTGTTGTGGATCTTAGAGGTGAAATTAATTGAAGTCTTTTTGTGTTGGAGTTGTTAATTTGGGTCTCCACTATGTTGTGGCTGACCTTGGTGGATTCTCATTAAAAATTTATTTGTAAATTTGGTTCGACATTGCAAATATGTTTTATTTTCTTGGACGACTAAGTTGTTGATGAAATCTCATGTAGCAGATATATAAGAGCGATTGTTTCATCAGTGTAGTGTGTGGAAAAGGTGTGTCATGTCCTAGGTGTGCTCTTATGTGTGTATATGTGAATATCATTTGATTACAAAGTAGAGTGTGAAGAAGATTGAGCGAAGTGTGAAGTAGTTTGTGAAGGATTTTTATGTGCTTAATTGGAACTATAATTGGGCTTGTGCATAAGCTATTTTCGCAGTTCATACCCTCCGGATTTTAATCCTACTCTATATTATTGGATAGTATGCCCCTTCTGTAATTGAGCAGTGAGCTCTAGGTAGTGTGCCTAAATGCATGTGCATTCCCTTTTATTGATTTCATTATACTTTTGATAGGGTATAATCTTGTGGACTAACATCCACCATGGTTTTTCCCCTAAAAAGGTTTCCACATAAAAAAATCTTGGTGTTCTCTATCTCTCTGATGTGTTAATTGTTTATAGTTAATTTATTATTCATCAGATGTAAGATTGAGTTAAGTAAAGTTTGAAAAGTTTATTATTTTGTGACAACTAATTCACCCCGCCCCTCTCAATTGTCTTTCCTTGTTTTGCCAACATTGCTACTAAGTAAGATGTATCTTTGAACCAAACCACACAACCACCTTCTCCTCTAGATCAAGAAGGTATCTTGTCGAGAATCTGCCAAGATCACTTGATCCCCCTCCCTCCTAGAACTTGAAAGAAATGCTCTTCCAAGACTTCATTCTATGCATATCATAGAGTTCATTGTCATTTGACTAATGAATATCATGTTTTGAGTCATAAAATCCAACACTTTCAGGATTTTGGTATGCTTCCCTATGTGGGGGCATCTAATTCCTCAAATTACTATTGATTTTCACCCTATCATGCATTTCATCAATCCTTTCGGCTCACCTTTGTCTTGCACTAAGTGGGGGCAAGGGTTATGTAGCCTTTTCCTCGTATATCACTTGTGGTTGCCTCCTTTTGGCTATTTGTTAAACTTTCATGAATACATAAGAGAAATCTTGGGATGTGGATGAAATTCTTTAAGATGGCTCACATATGACATTCTTATCTCTTCCATGACATAGCTTATCAGATACATATGACTTGGAATAGGGCTTTCCGAGTAAGCTCTCATGTCCTCCTCTTTTTCTACTTTAAAGAAATTTCTCATAGTACAGGTGCTTGCAACTACTTTAAAGTGGGGGAATACATCACCACTCACATTTCATTGCACAATTTATTTTTTCTTGCAATGTGTTCTTCTCTTGGTGGAGTCTATGGGCTTGATTCCCTCTAAGAGCATGATATTTCTTTCGCACTTATCTTCTCTTGGAGACATTAAGCACAATGTTCCCTAAGATGAGACCTTGCACGAACAAAACAAAATCCATTTGAACAAATGCTTACACTTTTCTGCATTAACATTGTCTATGAGTTTCTTGCATATGAAGTCTTGCTTACCTCATACAACTTGATTTTTTTTTTCTTTGTGGTACCTTGTTAAAGTTATCAGTAGGTATAAGTTTGATATGGTTGAGCGGGAAGCCCACCTAGTGGCATGAATTTTCCCCATAGTCACCTATGTGTTTGTGAGTGCATACCAACTAGCGTATGTATCTTACCTTTTTGGGCTTTCTCACCCCGTGGAAAACTAGTTCCATGGCCCCATAGTGAGTATGTTGTGGCCTTCTCACCCCACATATGACTTGAAGTTTTGTGGCCCTAGAGTGAGTACATCTTTTCCACCCTATCTTTCTTTTCATCTTTCCTTTGCATGATTTTGTATCTTGGGGGCTTTACCTACATGTAGATCTCTCTTGAATGTCTACTTTAGTGTGAGGGTATGGGCATGATCATGATGGGTATGTGTAGGGTATGTTGCTGATGACTTTTTTTGACCAAAAATTGATGAAACGAAAAGGGTTTTTAAAGGAGATTCTCAGCTTTCCACCAATATAAATTAGGCTTTACTTTGAATTTAATAAATAATTATTACATTTTCTATTTGGATTATGACTAAAGTACTGATTGATAGGCTAATTGAAAAACAACTATAGCTTTCAAATAGTATCACATTCTATGCTTTGCATACTGTAGGATTAAAAAAAAAGAATTTCATGAAGTTTTGACCAAGTTAAGGTGGTTAGACATACGAGTTTTTATATTTTTTAAAATTTGTAATAAAAAAATCATAATTAATTATTTACTTGGAAAAAAATACAAAAAAATATGCATCACATTGGGACATGAGTCCTCTACTTATATCTAAAATATGATAAAAAAATATTATCATTTTATTGTGATTAGGGTGGTCATGACACCTACTTCTTATTTTTTCCTTGAAATTTAAGTACTACTACATTGAAATTTCAAATTTTCACCAAATAGATTTTTTTAAAAAAAATAAACCTAGTAGTTGAGAAACTACATTCAATTTGCTACAAATTCTATTCTTACATATTTTTGAAATAATATAGATAACTTATTCAAATTTTTACTTCAAGTTGCCTAACTCTGATTTTTTTGAATTTTTTGCCACTTAAGAGCCTATTTTTTCCATGATGATCCTACACATACCTGTGAGTTTGAAGCAAGTTCATCCTCTCACTAAAGTGGGGCATAAATGTGTCGTAGAAATAAGTAATATTTGCTTGACATGGGATTATTTCATGATAAAATGAACTTAATGAGGACTTGCTTCTAGTGTTGAGAGGCATTTTATGCATCCACATTGGCTCTTGGACCCTTGCAAATCAAATAACATGCTTTTAACGATGTCCTGTTAAAGTGTTGCAAAGTGTTGTAAGATGCTTTCATGCTTTTATAGACCTAATGAGTCCAGTTCTTCCTAATTCAACATTATAAAATGTGTTTAATAACACTATTATATCAATCTAGAAGATTCTTAATGTAAACATAATGTTAAACTAGTGTTGTAATGTGTCTTGCACATTCACATTTGTTCTTGTGCCTTCCTAGGCTATGTGGACCTCATTTTAGTGTTGTAAAGTGTATTTAATTACACTTTAAGATTGAGTTTTGTGTCCCAAGCCCTATTTTACATTTACATCATCACTAATAGTCCCCTATTAACCCATAATGTGCATCCTAAGGCATAATTTGATCAAATAACCGACATAGTCATCATATAAGCCTTATTTTCTTACTTCTCAGCATTCCAGCTAGCAAAAATGGCCCCTGTGGGACCCATTCACCATTAGTGGAGAATTAGTCCCATCTAGGTGGGACCCATTCACCATTAGTGGCGAATGAGTCCCATTTGAGCCATTTTTGGGGTTTTGAGTGGGAAAAATTAGGTTTTAAGTTTAATTTTTCTCCATGTCGGCCTTAGGGATCCAATTAATGGGAAAATAAGGTGAATTTCCTATAAAATCACCTCTCTAAACTCATTTTTACATCAATTAACTTAATTCACATATTCATCCACCAATCTTCCATCTCAAGTCAAGCAACTTAGGGTTTTGTCATTGCAAGTCATTGAGAAAGCTTCTAAGGACATTCAAGGGAAGATTTTACATGTTATGCTATAGAATTTCAAGATCAAAATCATGGAAAGGTAATCTATTCCATTATTGCAAGCTTCATTCCATTCTTTCATCATTTTGGTTTAATTGCCTAAATGGGGTTTGACTAAGGAAAACCCCCATGCCCTAACAATCATAATTTCTTCTTCTCTTCTTGTGTGTTTGTAGATTTAGGTCCTTTGGAAGCTTGGAAATCATTAAAGATAAATTTTCAAGGTTGTTAAAGTCATCTCTTCATCCAACAAGTCAAAGAATCAACAAAATCTCATTTTTAGACTCGTAAATCAGAGTTTCAAAAGCAGACACTTGTAGAACATTAAAGTGCAGACCGAAAGCTTTAGAATCCACCTTTGAAAATATAGAAATTCAAAAATGGACTCATTCGCCATGGGTGATGAATGATTCCCACCGCAAAGTCAATTTTTTTATTTTTACATTTTTAAATACCCTTTTGTTAGAAACGAGTTCCGGTACAGTTTGGCCGAACTAGGACTGATTCTCCCAAAATGGCGAATGAGTCCCACCAGGCCTAAATTTCAGCATCAGTATCATTCCAAAAGTAATTTCCAATCCTCATGCATATCTTAGGTGCACACTTTCAGTATAATTCATTTCTATTACATTTTTCCATTCATTTGTATTACATAATGTGTTTTCAAACAAATCACATTTCTTAGGTTTTTCATGTTTAATCAATCAATTAGTTCATATAACTATATTTAGATCATCTCATTTAGTTCAAATAACATCACAAATAGCTTAAATTGAATGAACCCTTAGCATTTTTTGGCCCTATCTCTCTCCTTTTAGGTGAAAAACCTTAGAAGAGCTAGAGAAGTCTATATGAAACCCAAAAATTAGTGGTTTAGTATGATGGAGTTTTGAGCTAACAAGTTATGAGGTCACATGTTTCATCTAATTATGCTGACCTAATTGACGATATGATTATTTGTGAAACACATACATTTATATAGAAGGTCAATTCATTAATGGCATGAGATGAGGTGTGTAGTGAAGTGTGAAATCTGATAGTTGTAATCTTGTGATAGTGAGGAATGAAGTGTGTAAAGTCAATTTTTTGAACTTATCTAGAACTATATCTTTATTATATAGCAGATGCATTGTAAGTAGTTCAAGTTCTAGTAGTGAGCCATTGTTTTGTATATCTTTTATAAATTTGAAAGAAGTGATCTTCCTTGGGAAATTAGCCCTCCTATTTTTTGGATAGTGAGACCTATCGATAGTGAGTATTGAAAGGAATAATATAACTGAGAGGGGGGGTGATTCAATTGTCAAAAAACTCAATCTCAAATCTCAAAAAATTATCAATTTCAAATCCACTTTATTTTGTTATTAAGTGTGAACATGAAATGCAAATAATAGAAAGCAATATCAACACAAAAAACACCTGATTTACATGGAAAACTCAATAAGGGAAAAACCATGGTGATGATTAGCTGAAAATATAAAGTAGTTCCAAAATTGAATACAAAATGCTCACTACCCAAGATAGGACTCACTTTCTAGACAAGGAGGCTCACTACCTACAAAAAGATTACAATATTGAAGTGGCTTCATAGCCAAAATGAACTGGTAAGAGTACACCTAACAAGTGTTGATTCAATTTTGATAATGCTCAATAAAAAGACTTAACACACTTCATCTTCACATCTCGTGCACAATACTGCTTTCACTTCATTTGATCCACACAATGATTTCAAAAATATGCAATATATATATATATATCTGATTCATTTGGAAGCATTAATTAGGTCAACCTAATTAGATGCAACCCTTATTCACCCAAAAAGACCAATTGTTGTCTTCAAGCATTTAAAAAATATTTCCAAAACCAATTCAAGAATTCATCACACTACATCATATTGGAATGGACCTAAGATAGGTCACACATATATCCACAACACAAAATTAATTCATCATAATACCAACTATACATTAGGTCAGCGAGGGATAGACCTAATAAAAAAAAGGAATCAACAGAACAATGTCAACTCACCATACGAGCACATGATCATGCAAGATTATGAACTTACAAGATTCCAACATCCATAAACCATTTCCCAAAACCACAAGCAACAACAATCAACCGCGAAGGATTGTGAACCAAAATACCAACACCAGTCTATGTTTCAACTAGTCAACACTACTCCAATCAACATTATAATACTCATGACTTTTGATATAAAGATAAGTATCATCTACAATCAAGGACATAATTGTAGATATATGTAGTGAACACTATATATAAAATGCGGGGATAAATATTATATGTACTATATATGTAGACCAAAATATCAGAGGATGTAAATTGGTTCTTCATTCTGGTTCAAATTACCAAATCTAGCTAACAACTCAATCAACACGATGAAATCAAAGAAAATACAAAGTCTACACAAATAAATGTTCTTCATTCTTCCAACAATATCCCCCTTTGTCATTGATGGCAACACATGCCTAAATTTATAGAATTTCCTATGTACACCACAACATTCTATCCCCCTAACACTAGTATTCTCTCCCCTTTTGACATCAAGGACAAAGGGTGACCAAAAATAGGATGTAAATTTATGTACATAGTGATAATGTATATACAAATGAACTCTAACTCCCCATTTTGAACATTGAAGTTAAAATAATGGTTTTTACATGAAAATTTTTCTTGTACCTTTCTCTTATGGTCAAAAGAATCCTCTTCCAAGCAAACACTGCCAAAATCATTCTGGCACACATATTGTCTTATAAATACAACTTCATAAATGAGGATGTCTAGTTTGAAGATAGACAATTTTATTCACAATCTTTTGCATCAGAAAGAATTCCAAAGAGATGATCCAACTAGACCTCAATAATTTCTTTAACCAACCAGAAAGTTTCAACCAAGTCTTCCCTCTATCTATAAGCAATCAAAAACTCTACTTGCAATTCACCAACTCTTATTCTCTATTTTCCATTTTTTTCTTTGAAGAAATCAAAACTCTTTCCAATATTATTTATCTCAAATTCAATGGCTTCAATTTTGCTTCTAAAATTATTAGCAGCTGCAAGCCACTGAAGATAGTACCTATAGATGTCAGATATTTTATTAACACATTCTCTTGTATCATTAATGTGTTTGGATAACTTTTGTTTGGATTTGGCACATATTCTCTCAATCATAGCTTTGAACTTATTTCCTTCACGTCCTTCAAATAATATTATTTCTTCAATAACTTCTACTAGATCATTCGGTAATGAGTTAGACACATATGAAACTGTAATAACCTTCTTGAGAAAATAATCAATCAACACATCATCAATTTTAAGTCTCTTGATTGAAGAGTAGGCACACCACATTTCACCAACCTTCTTCATATCACCTTTATCTAACATCATCTAAATATCCTTTGGATCAAAGGAATCAGATTTAGGAAAAAAAATCTTCTTCATTCTTCTTTTTTTCCAAGATAGTGATGACATCTTTTGTGATAATCTTTCTCCTTTTAGATTCTAGAGGGGCACCACCAATAACAACTTCTAACTCTTTCTTATCAGAAGAGGAACCCTTTTCAAATTGAATAGACACTAACACACTGAAGCATAGATTCATCTGTAGGGATGAGAAATAGATTTTGCATGCACTTGCTTTATCTTCCATACAATTCAAATACCTATAAATTTGCTTGCCGACAGGATGCTAGATTACCACTTAACATTCTCTCTTCCTGATAGTGAACTAAGAAAGTAAAATATCAAACATATGAGTAGAGACCCAAACCAAAAAGGATAACACTTGACCCAAAACATTCTGACATTCTCTATTAGGTTTTGCATAATCAGGCTACACAAATAAAACTACTTAATTTCCTTCACCATCATTTGTGCAAGATATACTACAATAGCCGAAGTAGAACCTTCATGATTTTTGAAGTAGATTTTATAAGATATTTTGTAAGAAACATACCTTACAGTAGGAATGAAAATGGTATTTATCAATAGAGCTTAGGGGTCTTTGTTGATGGCAGTAAGTTCCTCCATGTCTCTATATTTCATTGTTTTCTTCTCAAGGAGGTCACTAACACTACACAAATCAGTAATAGCTTCAATTTCCTCCTTCGTGATCAGGTAGGGTTGTCCAAAATAATGTTGCCATCCTTGAATTGAATTAATAGGAATAAGATAGATTCTTTGTTAGAAAACCAAGGAAATTCTCCCCATAAATCTATACCTAGAGATTTTACGTTCTGCAATTCATTTGTCTTCAACCCTAGTTCCATTTCCTTCATCTTTTGATGATCAAACTCTTCCAACTCAACACCCTTTAGCCTTAACGAAATATCACCACTCAATCCTCTACCACCAGATTCCATTGTCATGTTTATCTTCTTTAGACTCTTTCTTGCTCAATGAAACTTATTTTTCCCTTTTTTTTGTAAACTAAGAGAGATTATTTTGAAAACTTCTTATCTTTTATTATAATGATTTCTCTCTAGATTGCCTCAAAATCACTCCAAATCAGTTCAGGATCACTCCAAATCATTCTTTAAACTCTTCAATTGCACAAGTGATAAAAAATGACTTGTGAATTTCACTTTATACACCATAGCATGACCCTAATATGCATTAAATGATATAGGTTTCAAAAATCTAATAAAAACCCTTCTTTGCACTAAGAAACCCTAATTTGCTCTGCAAATGAACATGTATGCATACTTTCTCTTGGTTCCTTTTGCATAACCTCTATCTTCTCATTCTCTACAACATATCCTTGTTCCAACATCTAACATGCCATATATCTAGGGGTTTTTAAAAAAAATCTATTAATGCTCCCCTAAGACCATGCTAGGTCTAATTCTCCGAGGAATTGTCTACACTAGATGAGGGCACAAACACATCAGTCATCTATGGCTCTTCTTTCTTCCTCCATATCTTTTTCATTTCTTTCTTAACCTCATTCTTGTCAATTTTCTTCATTGGTTCATTCTTCTTTACTAAAGCAGTTTGCTTTCCCTTTTTACTTCTACAAACTCTTGAAATATGTCCCGATTTGTTGCAATTATAGTAGATAACACTTCTCTAACTTGTTTGACTTCCATTTACCCTTGATATGCACTAATTTTATTTTTTTCCAAACTTGTTACATTTATAGCAATAACTAGAAAAATATTGGTTCATTCTACCTCCATTAAACCTATTCATCATCGCCCAAAAAATCATCCTCACCTGAGATTTGCATTCAGTAGCTTTATGTCAAAATTTCTTGCATGCAAAACATTTATCAAAGAAGGAACAAAAAAATTGATTCAACCTACTCCTACACTTTGTTTCCCTCCAACAAAATTTATTACATGAAAATCAAACACCATTGAAAGATGGGTAACTTTGAGAATTTGGATACATGTCTAATAAGAAGTCTTCTAGCAAAGTTTCTTGGATTCCTTTTATGCTTGCCTTTATCTTGAGTCTTCTGATCATCCACTGTGTTTTGCACAGCCTTAGAACTTTCACATCCTTCATTTCCCAAACCACCTTTTTCTTTAGAAGGACTCTGCCTTGCCATCAACTCATAAAGCTTGGTGGAGCTTGTCTTGAATTTATCTTCACAAAGTTTTTCTTTCTCAAGTTCTAGTTTTGATTCACCACTTCTTGTTCAAGCCTAGTGCATTCATCAGTCTTGCATTAAACCACTTTATTTAAGCATTGTTCAATTCTTTTATTTTCCTCCACTAGCACCTTCAATCTGGTAATTTCTTCATTTTATTTTTTCAATCGCTCACTCACTTCCCTATGTCTTTCCTTGAATTTCGTCAATTTCTCTTTCAATTTCTGACACATTCATTTTCCTCATCAATATTTTCTTTCAAATGTCTATTTTAACTTTCATCCATGTCAAGATCTTCAAGTGCAACCTGAAGCTCATATTTATCATCCATTTTGTTCACTCTTTAGGATCTTCTTCAAGCTGTTAGGCTTCTCTAGAGGATCTAGGATCTAATAGCAATTGTTGAAAGCCACAAGAAAAATAACAGGGGGGGAATTAGTTATCACAAAACTCAATCTCAAATCTTAAACAATTATCAATTTTGAATCCACTTTATTTTGTTATTAAGTGTGAACATGAAATGCAAATAACAGAAAGCAATATCAACATAGAAAACACCAAATTTACATGGAAAACCTAATAATGGAAAAACCATGGTGAGGATCAGCTCAAAATATAAAGTAGTTCCAAAATTGAATAAAAAAAGGATCACTGCCAAAGGGTTCACTACCCAAGATAGGGCTCAGTGTCCAGAAAAGGAGGCTCACTTCCTACAAAAAGATTACAATACTGAAGTGGCTTCATCACCAAAATGAAATGGTAAGAGTACACCTAAAAACTGTTGATTCAGTTTCGGTAATGCTTAGTAAACAGACTTAACTCACTTCATCTCTGTATCTCATGCACAATACTGCTTTCACTTCATTTGATCCACACACTAATCTCAAAACTATCCAATATATATATCTAATTCATCTCTAAGTATCAATTAGGTTTACCTAATTTGATGCAACCCTTATTCACCAAAAAAGACCAAATGTTGGATTCAAGCATTTATAAAAAAATTCCAAAAACAATTCAGTGTTTAACACACTGCATCATGTTAGCATGGATCTAAGATAGGTCACACGTATATCCACAACAAAAAATTAATTCACCATAGGACCAACTATACATTAGGTTTACTAGGGATAGACCTAATAACAAAAAGTAATCAACAAAATAATGTGAACTAGTTGTATGAGCACATGAGCACATAAGATTATGAATTGCAAGCAACAACAATCAACCACGAAGGATTACAAACCAAAATACGAACACCAGTCTGTGTTTCAACTAGTCAACACTATTCCAATCAACATTGTGATACACATTACTTCTAATATAAAGATAAGCATCATCTTCAATTAGGGACATAGATGTAGATATATGTAGTGAAAACCATATATAAATTGCAAGGATAAATCTTATCTATAATATATATGCGGACTAAAATACTAGAGTATGTAAATTGGTTCTTCATACCGGTTCAAAGTATAGGGTCAAGCTAATGACTCAATCAACATGGTGACATAAATGACAACAAAGTCTACACAACTAAACATTCTTCTTTATTCTTCCAACAATGAGCCTCCTATAATCTATTGTAACAAGTTATGATATATTGTGAGCTAATCCTCACTCTAGTTTTTCCCTTTCAAGGGTTTTGCACGTCAAACTAGTGTTCTTGTGTTGATATTTTTGGTGCATGCTTCAATATTTTATTTCCATTTCTGAAAGTTTATTAAGATTATTTGTAATTCACTTTTAATTTAACTAATTTAAAGGAATACTTATTTACCCCTTCCCCTCAATATTCTAGGTGTTCAATATTTATAACATAATTTTCAATTTAAATATAGTTTGCAACAAATGCATTAATTTTTATGTGCTAAATAAGGAGTATAAAAAGGATAGGGTTAGCTACAGGGTGAATTAGCTACCAAAAAATTGAGTAAGAGGCATAGATAGGAGACCTTTTAGGTTTATTTCTATAAATATGGAGTCATTTAGTGAGGATATCTTCAAAGATTACTTCATCAAAACTTATTATGACTTGTGTCAATTTTAAATCATAGATTTCAATGCACATATTCACATCCTTCTAATGATGATAACTAAAAATATTTAAAACATTGACATCAATAAGGAATTTGATTTTGCAACATTTATTACTAATGAAATGCATAAAAAAATAGTTGAAATAAAGAATAGTGGGAGATTAATGAATTTCAAATGGTATTCTATATTATTCTATGTGTTCTTGTATGGTGGAAGGAAGACTTTGGATAAGGTTTTATAGATTAGGTTGACAAATGGCAAGGGACCCCCCTCCGAAGTAAATGTTGGACTTCAATTTTAGATATGTAATGTAAAAATGAAAACAAAATGTAGTATTTGATTTTTTTTTTTCAAAACAATTCTAAAGTATATAGGTGTTCAACAAAAAAAATCTTAAGAAAATCCTTAATCTCCCGGCTAAAAGAAAAGAAACTTGAGTTGGTCATCAATTACAATTGGGGAGAATGGCATTTGCAAGGAAATTATATCTAGTGGTTAGAGGATATGGGTCTCTTTTGAGATCTCATATTTTTCAAATATTTGTATCATCAAGGCTAGCATATGTGGAAATAATCTAGCAATTAAATGAAACTAATAAGTTTCTTTTAAGGAGGTTTAATATGGGATCATTATTCCTAATGTCCCTTGTACTTTTAGATTTTATTTGTAATAATAAAGAGGGATTGGATCTCTCATACCAATTTTTTTAGTCATATAGGATGAATCATGACATCAAAAGGGACATTCAGCTTGAGAGCTACATTGGCCCAATTAGAATAAATGCTAGATTATGAAATTTTTACCACAATCTAGTATTTGAAGAGTATGTCACTAGGAATTGTTTGATAAAGGTGAAGGTGAAGGACAAGATAACAAAGTGGGTGAGTATTTGGAAAGGGGTAGAGAAAATTAAGAAGGAAAATCTTAATTATCTAGGTGCCTACTCTTAGATAGAAGATCATATTTCTAGGATCAAAATTATGTTGGATAACATAAAATCCTTGGCTTATAGGTTACCCCAAGGAATATTGAGGAGAGATCCTATGACAACACTGATCCTCAAGAGATTGCAAGCATCTATCAATCAATAAGAGGACCACACATCCCTTAAGTATCTCACATGGAACAAGTGTAGGAAGAACATATAGTATCATTTGCACCCTCTATAGAACAACAATAGAAAAGGAGAAAAAAACCAAGCTATCAACAACTTGTGGATTATTCTATTGATTTGGGAGGGGAGAGAAATTGAATCTATTACAAAAAATGTCATTGATGAGGAAGAGGTCAATCAATTTTTTCCTATTCCCCTAAGGGTTCAAATTTTTTTGTATCCCCTAGGATAAGTTGACAATTAGCCTTAAAGATGGGATCAGAGATGTAAATGATATCAAGGAATTAACATGTACATAATTCATTACTATGATGAATTTTTTGAAGTATAAATAATTCATGGATATTAATTTGATGATGAAGTAAGAATAATTTCATCAAAAGTTGAGTAAGGACAAGGGAGAGGTTGCTCCCTCCTAATCAAGAAAAAAAAAAGATATTTTGAAAGAGGTTGATTTTAAAATAAACAATACAAGTCTTGAAGAAGCCTAGATGATGGTACAAGAAGATAGCATAATCCTATTTCCAAAGTGGGATAGAGCCTTTTATATAGCCCTTGATATGATAAAAAGGAAGAATGATGAGACATTTGTAATGGAAGAACAAGTAGAGGGGGCCTATTCAACTCTGGATTTAATGTTAATCATGAGACTATAGCTATTTAGACTTTGGCCTCATCAATAAATAAGCTTCAAGTTGCAAGGAATGTAGGGGAATTGACTTGTGGTATTATTATAAAAATAATCATAGATACATCCCCTATTAGTTAGCCTCTTTTGTTGTTAATACAATTCTTTTCATTGAGACATCATTGAATAGATTTTAATCTAGAATTGACAAGTTTAAAGCAAACCACCAAAGGTTTTTTATGGAGTACAATAAAGTGCAATCACTACTAATATCTCCTCAAGAGAAACAAGTTCTAGTAATCACATCCATAAATATTTCTTCAAAAAAAAATTCACAAGACAAGGAGAGTCTCTTTGTGAAGATAAAAGAAATGAAAGAAAAAATGGAGCAAAGAATAGAGGCTAAAATGGTTGCTAAGGAGGAAACTAATAAAATAGCAAGTGACATGATTAATGACCTCCTTGGCCATATACTTTCAAATGTCTAGCATGTGTGTGTACAACATCTTGAATAATGCTTATATTAAGTGTATGTAATTACAATAACTTGATTACAACCCACTTTGAGCACTTGGATACCAAGGAAAACATCCATGATGGATATTGTTAAGATGACCACATTTGATAATGATGCTCCTAGGGAAATTGTATAGGTCACTAAGATCATTGGTTTTTTGGGAGAGATTTCAATATTCCAAACAAGTCTAGGTATGCAATTAAAAGGAAATTTTTAAATGTTCGACACCATGGAGCAATGAGGGATGCCAAGAATATTAGATACATTTAGGATCAACAAGTCTCTCGAGTTGTGGAAGGTTGAGTTTGGAGAAGTTATTCCATCAATTTCTTCCATTATTTTCTTTGGTGGCAACCTTGATTTGGATTTGGTAAATAATTCAACTGCTGAATTATTCAAATTGGAATCTAGTATGGACACATTGACCAAGGAAGCAAAAAATCCTATGGATTCCAAATACAATGTCCATAACAATAAGGTGTTGAAAGTGTTGGATTTCTAATGGCCTTCAGAGGAGGTTTTTAATGCTTGGGTTGGGAAATATTGTGAATAGCCAATCACATCCTTAGGTTTCTTTTTGTCTTCTTATATCTCCCAAGGTGTTGAGGTGCCATCTTTTTATCTTCATTCAATATGATCAAGCTTCTCTCCTCTGACATCCTCAACTTCTTTAGTGAGTTTATTTTCAAGGAAAATATTTTTATAATAGTTTCAATTCTCATGTGGTTTTAACTGAAGGTGAAAAGTGGAGTGTAACTATAAATAAGTTACATTAGTCATGTGAATTAGGGTTTTGATCCTACATGCTCAAATTTTCTATAGAAGGGAACTCACTATATTCTAAGAGGATTATAAAATTATCTTTTGGGTAGGTTATAGTATAGAGAGACAAGAAGTTAGGTGATAGAAGATAGAAAATTCTATAAATGAAATACTTTTATATAGAAATTATCAATCTGGCATGCAATAGATGAATGAATGACATGTGTTCCTTTGAAATTGTCTTCAAAATTGTACAATCACTTTCTTATAAATTAAATAATCAAGAACCTTTGAGTATATTTATGGAAATTTCATGTGTTGTGTATTTTTTTTTTTGCTTGTATTCAAGTTGTATACTAAATTCTCTATACAAAATATTAAAGGAGTTTTGTGTTATAGTAAGGATAGACAAAAATAATTGTAGGTGAATTTAGTTGTAGGATGTATTATTGTGAGGAAATGATACACTTAGTCCACTAAATTGATTTAATTTGATAGAAAGAAACATTTACAAATTTCAGTTTAACTTTATTACCCTAATCAACTAGTAATCTATGTTATTAATTTTTACCATCAACCAGAAAAAAACCTAAATGAAAAGTCATTAAAAAGTATCTAATATATTCTAAGTTCTATTTGATGTATCTCAAGGCCAATAATAGATAATTCTCTAATAAGTCAACTAGTTTTGTCAGATTTGCATATATTATTGACATGTTTTATGAGGACGTCTGCATTATTTCAATACCTTTCTATATGTTAGGTAAAACCAATGGATATTGAAAAGGGATACCCCCTAGGTCTTGCAAAACCTAAAGTTCAGAAGAGAACAATTATAAAATTGTTTATTATTCATTGGTCACTCATCTCATCATTTACAAAAAATTTCTGCATGTGCATTGGATTTAGGTTTTGTTAGGAGCAAGGAGGATCATTTTATTTATTTTTAAATTATTGATGATTAGATACTAATTATTATCTTGTATGTTGATGATATGATTTCAATGGGTAACAACAAGGTAATGATTAGGGAGCTCAAGGCTCATCTTTCTGGCACATTTTATATGGACATAGGGGCTACTAAATATATCCTTGACATGGATATAAACAAGGATTAGCTACACAAAAATCTTTGTGAAGAGGTGGAAAACAATTATTAGGGTTGTATCAAGATCATGATAAACCACTAAAAATATTTCACACAAAATCACTATAATTGATGTAATTATCAAGGCCAAAAGAGATAAATAACTATAAAAAATTGACCCTAACTATTACAACAACTATGAGGGAATTTTTTAGAGCTCAAAGAGGTGTGTACCTTGCTGCAAGAAGCTTGTTTTTAGGACACAAAGGACTCATTAACCTTTAGTGGTGAATGGGTCCCTTTTAAGTTTTCTGAAAATAAGATCTAGGTTATTTTCCTTGATGTGTGCACTCTCAAATTCCAAGGTGTTAGCTCCCGAAAACTTGTACTTAATTTTGTAGCTTCAATTCTTTATTCTTGCACTTTGAAGGTCAACTTTGAAACTTGATAACTTTTGTATTTTTTCTTTAAAGTTATTCTCCACTTGATATTCAACCTATAAATCTACAAACACACATTCAAGGGAAGAAAAAAATGTTGATTGTTAGTGAATATAATTTTTCCTAGGTCAAATTCCTTGTAGGTAATTAAACCAAATGATGAAATGATATAATTGAAGCATGAACATGAAATGATGCAATGTTGATACCTTGGGTGTTATCTTGTAATATAAGTTTTCAAACTAACATGTAGTGGCCATTAAGAATGTAGATCTTTATCCTTGAATGTGATGTAAAGGATTCTTGCAATATATCCTCAATGTTGCATCAACTTTCTTAGCTCAACAACATGCATGAATGTACTAAACCCTAGACATGATGGAATGATTTTGAATTTTTACAATAAACTCTTGATAATATACCTTGAAATGGCTTCTAAATGCTCTATAATGGTCTTGTGAATGTACTCTTATGATCACTTGAACTTTCTAGGAGAAACAATGTGAATTGACCCCTTATTTATACTAAATTAGGAGATTAACCACAAAATTCAAACAATTAAAGCTGGCACTATATCTGGAGATAAACATTATTAAATTCCACCACAATGAAATTCAAAAAGGGGTTCCTCATTAAGGGAGGACCCATTCACCACCTAGGGAAAATGGGTCATCTCATTGTTTTCTAGGATCATTGCTTTGGGGAATGAAAGATCACAAAAAACCCATGTGATATATGTTGAAAAGGAAGGTTCCTACAAAAGGAGGACCCATTCGCCACCTAGGATGAATCGACCCTAGCACCAATTTCTAGGACCTTAATTTTTCCCAATTAAATGTTGTGAAATTTGTATTATGGGTGTCAGGATAGATCTTCAGGAGGTGTCATAAATAAAGCTTAAATTTGAATTAAAGGGGCTAATTAACTCCAATTAACCATAATTAATTAAGAGGACCCTAGATAGGTGTGAAAGTGTGTTACAACACTTAAATAAGGTACACATTAGGTACATTTCATTAAAGAGGGTCCCATTAGGCTTAATTAATTGAATAAACCTTAGAAAAGGGTGAAAGTGTGTTACAATACTTAACAACACTTTTGCAAACAAAAAATTAAGGTATGTTTAAAAAAAATAAGGGCTCTAGAATGATGTGAATGTTTACAACACATTACTACACTATTCCAAGGAAAAAATAATTTAATTCAATGCTAATTATTCCCAAATCAAGTAATGAAAAATGATACTTTTTTAGTTACTACATTTTTCCCCCACTTTAGTGAGAGGATAACCGCATGTCAAACTCACACTAAAGTAGGCACTCAAGACACTTAAGTATGAAACAATAACAAAGATACATAACCATACCTTGTCAAAGGCCAATAAATAAAAACATAAGGATCAATCACAACCATTCCACCATGATGTGCAATGGGGTTGTTTGTCCATAACATATGCTACTCACTCTGGGGTAGTGGAACCTTAGTCTATCCACTAGGTGAGTTATCCCAACAAAGTGGAAAATTGGATAATAATTTTAGTTAGTCTATCCACTAGGTGAGTTATCCCAACAAAGTGGAAAATTAGATAATAATTCTAGCCTCCCATACCATACCAAAGTTATCCTCCTGGAAACTTCGATAAGGCAAAAAAATGTAATGCTTTGTAAATTCTTTTGTATGTAAGTTTTCACTAAAGGGGATTTTTCTTTGTTCGTGTAAGGTCTTCTTCTTAGGGAGCATTGTGCCTAATGTCTCAAAAAGAGGACAAGTCAAGGGTGTTAGATCATCACTCATGGGATGCCTCATTCGCATCATGCCATGACAGTAGATCATACATTCTTAGATGGCATCAAACCCAATGACACCACCAAGATGAGAACATGTCACAAGAAAAAAGAAAAATCACACCATGAAATTTTGTCGAAAGATGACATTGATGTATGCCCCCAATTTAAAGTAGTTGCTACAGCATCACTATGAGAAACTACTTTAAAGTAGCTAATTTATTTTCCTAATACATGAGATCTTTCCTTGAATAACCTTGTGCCAAGTCATATGTTTCCAAAATAAAGTTGTGTCATGAAATAAGAAGGAAGGGGGTTGCCTCAACAAAAACATAATGGATCTATGGATCTGGGGGAAATATGTCTTTGCTACAATGTTTTCATACAGCATGGAACTATCATCATTCCCCACATACTCATAGAACTAGAAGAATCACACAAAGAGAGAAAAAACAAAGAAAAAGCCTTTTGGGTCAACATGGAAGAGACCTAAATGTCTTGACACCTTGCATCATCCCAAAAAGGAAAACACAAGAAAAATGAGAAAGATAAAAGAAAAGATTTTGGGTCAACATGGAAGAGACCTAAATGTCTTGATGCCTTGCATCATCCTCAAAAGTAAAACACAAGCTAAATTTAAAAGATAAAAGAAAAGCTTTTGGTTCAATATGGAAGAGACCTAAATGTCTCAATGGCTTGCATCATCCCCAAAATGAAAATAAAAGAAAAATTAAAAATGATTACGACATATAGAAGAATGAAAGGTACATATAGAGGAATGTGTAAAAAGAGATAATACATCAAATGAAACAACATAGGGATCACATTACACAAATGCAAAAAGAAAACATGTAAAAGAAAAAGAGTAATAAGGAACATGCGAGTCAACCTAAAGCAGGTCGTCTACATCCCAATCTCGATCAGTATAAACAGAAGGTAGAAAACTAGCCAAAGGTATGGGAGTAAGTGTCAAACTAGGAGAAGCACAAGGTTCAACACTCTTTTTATAAGATTTATCATTTAAGCTCAAAGAAGAAGAAACCAATATATTCAACTCATCATGCACTTCATCAATATTTTCAATGTCAATGTTATCATCTAAATTTATCACAATGGGAGGTCGAATAACAATGTCCATGCAATGTTATTGTTTATGTTGTGGCAAGGGTATAGAGTCTTCATGCATTGCTTCAGGCAGGTTTGGATTCTAATTTTCTATGTTGTTCTTGTCTTCTTGAGTTTGTAATCTATAAGCTAAAGCACATCACGTATGCCTATGCTCTCTAGCACTTTGATTCCTTTTCATTCTATTATCGATTTGTGTATGTGTAAGATTGGGTTTGTAAGTAATAGGTTCCTTCTCTTCCTTGGGAGGAATAGAAGAAACAACTAGGTTGTTCAACATTTTTCTCTTTGACTTTCTAAACTTGTTTGAATCTAGGAGGGACAACGGGATTGTTTGCGTTATCTCATGGTATCTTTTAGGAAATTGTAGGAGGTTTGTTTATAGGTTGTTCTTATATGTTTGGAAGTGCTTTTGGTTTGATCATTGCTTCGTGAAGGATATGTGTTTCATTTATAGGTTGAGGCATGTTTTGAAGGGATAATTTTTCTATTTTCTTTTCCTTGAACTTTTGGTATGATTTGAAAAATAAATCCTCATGGGACTTGATAGGTTCCATAGGCTCAAGCCAAAATAGATCTAATGAAAATTCCCTTGGTCTGACATAGGATAAAATCCACTATGATGCACAGTAAAGATGTCATTTCCAATTGGAAACTTTAGACATTTATGCACAACCGAAGGGATTGCATTCATGGAGAAAATCCATGGATAGCCTAGCTTCACACAAAATTGGTCTAATTATGGAATGATGGAGAATGATGCATTTAGTGTTTTTGGTCCAACCTTTAAATGGAGATCTATCAAGCCTATCGTATGGAAAGAAAACCCATTGTGTGTCTTGATCCATGCTTCAGTGATCACATTCTCTCCACATACGAGATCAATTAATATCCCATTAGTAGGCTTGTCATTGATTTGCCAACTATGTAAAGATGACCATTAGGTGCATGCTTAAGTATGCCATTTTTTGAGAAAAAAATCTCAAGAGGGTTTTTAGTTGAGCCCTTGTGAGGTCTATCTTTGATAAATTCTATCACATGATCTATAGGATGTGGGTCCATATCCTCATTTGTGTCAACATTGTTCTTAGTTTTACTAGCAAGATTGATTGTGACATGTATGCTATTATTGTCTTGTTCTTTCAAGTACTCATGAAAGAAGCAACTAAAGATATAGATGATTTGTTTTCTGTTTCTAGTTTTAAGCACTTTCCCTAGATTTTTTATAATGGGAACCATGCTAATGTTTATGCATTCTCTAAGGATATGTGATTATAAATTTTCTAGTTGTTCATCTAGCTTGTCAATAACTTCATCCACATTGGTTGTAGGAAGCGAAGTCATGGGTAATGAAGTATGCAAAATATGAGCCATGGAGGGTTTAATTTCAACACTATTAGAAAGAGAGTCAAAAAATCCAAGATCCATGGTGAGTGAGATATCACAGGATGAAATGAGCCTCAAACTACATCTTATAATAGTATTGCAAATAGGACAGCATGTTGTAAAGCTCGTGCAAGTTTTACAACCCTACTGTGCAAACCATAAATGGAAAGATACAATGCAACAACCTAGAATGAAATGCAATTTACTAATTAAATAATTCAACAAACTAAAAATGAAGTGTTGTAGATGCAATATTGAAATTTAACAATGCATTGAAATGAAGCAACTTAAGCTAAATTCAATGAATTTGATGAAAAGAAAAATCAAGAAATTGAAACAAGAAAGTAACAACAACAAATAGAAGCCTAAAACTGAGATTTTAATTTCCAAAAAATGAAGATCAATGGCTAACATGGACTCATTCACCATTAAGGGTGAATGGGTCTTAGTTGAGTTTTTTTGAGATGTTTCTATAGATTTCAAGGTGAATTTTTAATACTTTTTTAGATGACTGAAGGTTCAAATTTAAAATAATCAGGGACTCATTCACTAGTAAGGGTGAATGATTCTTGGTTAGGTATTTAAAACTATTTTTTAATGATTTGCAAGTTTTTCAGTAACGTATTTCAGTTCCAGGTTTGAGGCAATGAGTTTCAGTTTCAGATTTTCCAAAATTGCAATGTGAAAATGAAATGAAAAGATGAATGCAAGGACCTATGTTGAAATGCAATTTTGTTTTTATTTTCAAATGCAAATAAATTAGATCTAAATGATATGCATAATGACCGATTTGCTTTTGTATTTTCTAGATTTAGGGAGATGTAAAACAATGCAAATCTAAACCCTAAATGAGATGTAATTATGAATGCAATGCAAGAAACCATAAATTAGATCTTAATTAAATACAAATGAGATGCAAATGAATGCAAGATCTAACCTAGGATGAAAAGACTTCAAAAATTAGAAAATTGCAATTTTCAATATGTCGAGTTCACCATTAATGAGGAGATGGAAAAAAATTATTAAGGTTGTATCAAGATCAAGATAAACCACTAAAATTATTCCACACAAAATCACTATAATTGATGTAATTATGATGGCCAAAAGAGATAAATAACTATAATAAATTGACCCTAACTATTATAGCAACTATGAGGGGAGTTTTTAGAGCTCAAAGAGGTGTGTACCTTGTTGCAAGAAACCTATTTGTAGGGAACAAAGGACTCATTTTCCTTTAGTGGAAAATGGGTCCTTGTTAGGGTTTCTAAAACTAAGATATGTGTTATTTTCCTTGATGTATGCACTCTCAAATTCAGAGTTTCCAGCTCCCAAAATCCTTTACTTAATTTTGTAGCTTCAATTCTTTGTTCTTGCACTTTGAAGGTCAACTTTGCAACTTGACAACTTTTCCAATTTTTCTTTAAACTTCTTCTCCACTTGATCTTCAACCTGTAAATCTGCAAACACACATTCAAGGGAAGAAAAACTTCTTGATTGTTAGTGAATAGGAGTTTTCCTAAGTCAAACCCCTTGTAGGTAATTAAACCAAATGATGAAATGATATAATTGAAGCATGAACATGAAATGATGCAATGTTGATACCTTGGATGTTTTCTTGTAATAAAAATTTGCAAACTAACATGTAGTGGCCATGAATAATGTAGATCGATCCTTGAATGAGATGTAAAAAATGGTTGCAATAGATCCTCAATGTTGCAAGAATGGAAAGAATGAAAGTGTTGTCATTGATGTCAACTAGTCAATTGGTTATCAACTGGTTGATGTTGTCATTAGTGTCATGGATATAAATTATTGGTTGTATATGTTGAGGATATTGAGAAAATTGTATTGAAGAAATTTTGTAGGTGTTCAATGGTTGCTCAAGTTTTTCTCTAAGGTTTTCTCCTATGTTTGTGTGGTTCAAATATGTTGATCGTGGTTGTTGGAAGCTACTATATCCATATTTTTGGTTTTTGATTCATTGTACAATGTGAGTTATGTTCACCATTTGTGAATTGTGCTTTTCTGTGTTTTTGATTGAGGTTCAAGAGAAATGTTGTTGGTCCATATTTCTCTTTGTTAAAGTCTTATGGCTTGAAGTTCTAGAGTTGAGTTTTTTTTATTGTGTTGAAGATAATTTTGGTATCTGTAAGGTTTGTGCTTAATTTTTCTTTGTGTTTTACACTGGTTTCTCCAACCTTGTGTTGAACACTACTTTAGGAGTTGATAAAGCGTCTTGGATCGATTTGGCTCCTTGTGAAGTTTGTGTTTGAGTTTCTCTCATTCTAATTCCACCCTAGGATGTTTTGGCACTGACTTAGGGTATGTGCAGGATCATCATGGAAAAAATAGGCCCTTAAGTGGCGAAAAATTCTTAAAAATCAGAGTTAGGCAACTTGATGTAAAAAATTGAATAAGTTATCCATATTATTTCAAAAATATGTAAGAATAGAATCTATAGAAAATTGAATGTAGTTTCTAAAAACTATGTTTATTTAAAAAAATAAAAAAGCTATTTGGTGAAAATTTGAAATTTCAATGCAGTAGTACTTACATTTCAAGAAAAAGAAAGTAGGTGTCTATCTGACCACCCTAACCACAATAAAATGATAACATTTTTTAGAAGATTTTAGATATAAGTAGAGGACTCATGTCCCGATGTGATGCATATTTTTTTGTAATTTTTTTCCAAGTAAATAATTAATTATGAATTTTTTTATTACTACTTTAAAAACTATAAAGCCTCATATGTCTGACCACCTTAACTTGGTCAAAACTTCATTAAATTCAATTTTTCTTTTCTTAATCTTATAATATGTGAAGCATAGAATTTGATGCATGTTTTAGATTCAAAAATTGTGATACCATTTGAAAGCTATAAATATTTTTCAATTAGCCTATCAATCAGGACTTAAGTCATAATTCAAATAGAAAATGAATAATAATTATTTATTAAATTCAAATTAAAGCATAATTTATATTGGTGGAAAGCTGAGAATCTCCTTTAAAAACCCTTTTTGTTACATCAATTTTGGGTAAAAACAAAGTTGTTAGCCACATACCCTACACATACCCATCATATCACTACTTTTTTGCCCATCATGATCTTGCACATACCCCTTAATTTGAATTTGAATTAGGATAGTTGACTTTGGACATATTTCAAAGTTGAAGATATAAATACAGATGAGTTAGTGGTGAAAAAATAGAGAAAGATGAAAGAGAGATAAATGCAAAGAAATAGAGAAAATAGATGCAAGATTGATGTGAATCAATGAGTGTGTGTGATGTGGTGTGGTAGATCATTGTGAAACCTAGATGTTGATTTTTCAGATGCAATGAGTAGAAGGTGTACTCTATCATTCAAGCATGTCTACAAGTGGTTGAGTAAATTGTGATGGATTTCTCCATTGCATTGAGATTATCTTCTCTTTGTAACATATCTCTTCTATCTTCTTTGTATCTTTGTTGCAGTGAGCCCTCTAGGTTGTTAGCTCTATTAAACTGTGAGTCCTAATCTAGACAGTGAGTCCTTGTTTTGGAAATGAGCCTTGTTTCTAAGGAAGTGAACCTCCTGTAATTGGTTTGGATATTCTCTATAGTGTGAGTTAATCCTCATGTGGTTTTTCCCTTATTAGGTTTTCCATGTAAATTTGATGTTATTGTGTTTGTTTGATGGTTTTCAATTTCTACACTAGTATTTAATGTTTGATCATTTAAGCAATGTTAATGATTAGTTCTGGTGAATGAATTAAGGTTTAAATCTATGACAACTAATTCGCCGCCTCTTAGTTGTCTTGTTCAACAATTGGTATTAGAGCTTGGTTCCTTGGTGGAGAGATTAACTGCTTGAGGGAGGTATGATATTGCAAGCAAAATAACTAATGGTTAATCTAAGGTTCAATGGAACTAATTATTCTATCTAGAAAATATTGATGGAAGAATATCTAGAGTATTATGGATATGATGTGGAGAAATCTTACAAGAATACTTACACTACTACTAATGGTCTGAGTATGGCTGATGTGATCAAAGTACATGAAGCAATCAATAAGGAGAAGTACATTTTGAAGAATAGTCTAGTACATTCCAAGTTGATTAAGGTTCATAATCTGAAGACTACTAAGGAAGTTTGGGATGCTTTGGAAAGGGCACATGAAGGTGATGAAAGAGTCAAAGAGGAAATATTACAAAATTTTGAGACATAGTTTGAGCTTCTACATGTGTCTGAAGATGAGAATGTTAAAGCTTATGTACAAAGATTGAATGAGATAGTGGCTGAAATGTGAGGACTTGGTGCTACTGTAGATGAAACCAGAATTGTAAAGAAGACTCTTAGAACTCTTCCTAATGCTTACAATGAGAAGGTGTATGCTATTGAATATAGTATTGACTATAAGACATACACTAAAGATCTATTGTTGGGATTTATAACATCTTATGAGATGAGGAAGCCAAATCTAAGGAATGGGTGCAAATCAAAAAATGCTTTTAAGGCTACAAAAGCTGAAGATCTAGATGAAGAAAATTTTGATGAGATAAAAGCCAAATTTTTGAGAAGAACAAGGAAAGGCTCCAGAAAGTATGCAGGTAAGTTACCCTTTAAATTTTTTAGTTGTGAGAAATAGGTCATTATGTTACATAGTGTCCAAAAATAGCTAAGAGGAATAAACATAGATATGAGAAGGAAAAGAAAATAAAGAAGATGAATAGAGCATATTATGTGAATGAGAATGCTAGTATATTTGATGAGGATTTTGATTATGAAGATCCTGATGATAATGAGTGCTTGTCCTTGGTGATAAAGGATGAGCCTACTTCTATTAACTCTAAAAATAGGTAAAGGAAAGACCTCTTGAGAAGGAGAAAAATGAAGGTATTGTTATCTCTTCCCTACATGCTAAACAAGATAAGAAATATTGGTTAGTTGATAGTGGTTGTTCACATCACATGACTGCTGATAAAAGTAAGTTTGTTAAACTTGAAAAATATGGTGGAGGCTTGGTTATGTTTAAAGATGATACTGGTGCTAAAATTTGAGGGACAGGTTCAGTAAGTTTTGATGGCAATCATAATACTGATGATGTCTACTATGCTAAGGTTTTAGGGAATAATCTTTTGAGTCTTGGACATATGTGTAGTAAGGGATATGATCTTGTTTTTAAAGATGAGAGATGTGAAATCCGAAAAGGATCTGGAACATTGCAAGAAAGAAATCTGAAGGAAATATCTATCAACTTAAGAGTGTTGATGGGTGATGCTTTATGACTTAGATTAATGTTAGTTGGTTATAGAATAGGAGAATGTGTCACATGAATTTTGATAACTTGGCAAGGATCAATGAAGTTCATGCTATGAGAGATTTACTAAGTATTACAAATCCTATTAATGTCAATTTGGAAAGCAAGCAAAAAGTCATTACAGAACAAAGGAACAATCTACTTTTGGTCTACTAGATTTAATTCACATAGATATTTTTGGTCCTACAAGAGTGAGAAGTCTACAAGGTGAATGATACTTTATGCTTTTGATTGATGATTATTCTATATATACATGGGTTACATTTCTTAGAGAGAAATCAAATGCATTAGATAGATTCAAGACATTCAAAGCTATGGTTTAAAATGAAGTGAATTTGAGGATAAAACATTTAAGATCTGACAAAGGTGGTGAATTCACCTCCAATGAGTTTAATAATTTTTGTGAAGTGAATGGAGTTGTTGAAAGGAAAAACAAAAAAAATTAAGAGGCTACTAGATCAATGATTACTGAGGCTGGTTTACCAAAAGTTTACTAGAGAGAAGTTATTCATACTATTGTTTATGTATTTAGTCAAGTTCAAGCAAGAGAAAATAGTACAAAGAATCCCTATGAGCTATGGCATGGCAGAATTCCTACTGTCAAGTATTTCAAGGTATTCAGAAGCAAATGCTATATTAGAAGAGATAAAGAAACTTTAGGAAAGTTTGATGCAAGAAGTGATGAAGGTATTTTTTTGGGATATTCTACTAAAAGAAAAATCATATAGATGTTTCAATAAAATACTGAGAAATATTGTAGAAAGTGCAAATGTTAAGGTTGATGAGACAATGAAGAATTCAATTGAAATTGATGGATATGTATCTAATGAACCTACTTGTGTAAGAATTTGATGCAAGAAGTGATGAAGGTATTTTTCTTGGATATTCTACTAAAAGCAAAGCATATAGACGTTTCAATAAAATATTGAGAAATATTGTAGAAAATGCAAATGTTAAGGTTGATGAGACAATGAAGAATTCAATTGAAATTGATGGATATGTATATAATGAACCTCCTTGTATAAGAATTGAAGAAATTGTGGAAGAACAAGAAAAGGATGAGCAAGAGAAGTAGAATAAATAGAATGAAAGAGAATAATTTTTGGTGGTGTCACCTAAGACACCTAGATATATAAAGAAAGAATTTGAAATTTCTATGTTTGGAGAGATTATTTTTTTCTTGGGCTATAGATTAATCAAACAAAGAAAGGAATCTTTATTTCATAGTCTAAGTATGTGAAAGAGATGTTGAAGAAGTTTGGGATAGATGGTTCCAAACTGGTATGTAATCCTATAGTGTATGGTTGCAAATTGGGTAAAGATGATGACTCACCTAAGGTTTATCATAGAAAGTATAGATCTATGATTGGTGGACCATTGTATTTTACTACTACTAGACCAGATATTATGCATGATGTTTGTATTGTTGCTATATTTCAAGAGGATCCTATATACAATGGAAATGGAGTGCACAACTTCCTTTATCCACACTAGGAAGGGGGAATGAACGAAGAGGAATTTGATTTCACAATGTTCACACTCAAGAATAAATACTTGAGATTCCAATGCAAAAGAGATTGAAATTTGTCAAAGGAGATTGTCCTTAAGGCTGGAAATTGATAAAAGAGATTGAATACTAATGCAAAAATAGTAAAATGCAAGATGTTTGAAAACAAGTTGTGATATGCAAAATGACCTAGAAATGCAAGTAAATTGTAACGAAAACTTATGAAATTAAAAGTCTACATCTGGAGACTAGAAAAGGATGGAATGAAGCTATGGAATCCTGAAGAATTCATTGTTGATGCCCACTAGGACTCATATTCCAAGCTGGGTGACTTAGTCTTGTTTCGAGGAGATTCTACTAGAACAAGTTTCAGACAATTGGGTACTCAGAACTGCAAAATCTTTGTTTTGGGCCTGGTAGTGGACTCATATGCAACTAATGGCATATCAGTCCACTTTGGGATTTCAAGAAATTTGAAAGTGAAATATGTAGCTCCCATTTTTCACTTCTACTCCTAACAAATTTCTGGATCCAAACCTACAAAATTTTACCTATAGGTGTTCTCCAAGCTTCTTTTAGGGTTTTGACAACTTTGAATGACTTTGAATTTTTTTTGAAAACTTTTCCAATATTTCTCTTTGACAATCTTGCAAACTAGACCTACAAAACACATGCAAAGATAGAGAAATTTTTTTGAGGGTTAGTGAATAGGGGTTTCCCTTGGTAAAAGCCCAGTTTGGTAATTAAAACATTGAAAATGAAATTAAATGAAATATGGAAAGAGAATGTTGAATGAACAACATGCAATGCTACAACTCACCAAACCCTTGAAATAGAACTCTGAAGACATGCAAGTAATGGCTTCAAAGTGCTTGAATGCTCTCATAGACAAAATTATTGAATGCTAGATCACGTGATTGCTTGTTGGATTGGTTAAAAAATTAGGAGGGGTGAAATGAGTTGAAAAACCTTATATTTATACTTTATTATGTAATATTTTTTGAAAATACCACATCATAGGCTGACCTTAGATCTTAGAAAATAATAACTCGCCAAAATTTTGAAATTATTTTAATTTTTGTGCCAAAGGGGACTCATTTGCCCCTAGTGGTGAACGGGTCCTGCTTAGGCATTTTAAGTTGTTTCAAAAATTAAATGTTTTTAATGATGTTTGTTAGGATTATTTTCAAAAATACACTTAAGGCCTATAAGTGTAAAATGGGGCCAATTAAAGCATAAGAAAGGTCAAATTATTGATGAAAAGCCTAGAAAAGTGTGAAAGTTTGTTACAAAACTTTTCAACACTTTGAAATAAGGCTTGGTAAATGATAAAAGTGGGTTAATTAAGTGAATTGTATTAATAATACCCTAGAAAAGTGTGAAAGTGTGTTACAACACTTTACAACTCTTAAGTAAGGTACCAGTTGAATTCTTTTAGTTTACTAGGGCCCAAGACCTAATGTGAATGTGTTATCCACATTACAACATTAAATCAAGGTACAATTAGGCCAAAATTACAATGAGGACCCAAACGAGACATAAAAAGTAGAAGGGTTACTTTTTTGGTGTCCACATTTAGCCCCAACTTTAGTGAGAGGATGAACCTTCTTCAAACTCACACTAAAGTAGACCAATGTGCATAAAGAGGGGTTACCATGAACCATTGCTAGCAAGATGGGAAAACAATGATCAAGAGGGATGATCAAGCTCCCATGATCAAGATCTCATGACAAACCAACATAAGAACCAAGGGAACACACATGATATCAAGAAAAATGACAAGGCACAAGCACACAATGCCAAAGATGAAAGAGAGAAGAAGGAAAAAGAAAGAATGAATTGGATCAAGCTTCAACCATTTTTCAAACACAATGTGGATCAGATTTAGGTTGTTTGTCCAAAAAAACACATACTCACTCTGAGGTGGTGGAACTCATGGCTATCCATCGGTTGAGAAGGCCTAAAAAGTGAGAAACATACACTCATGGTTGGTATGCACTCACACACATGAAAGTGGCTATAGGGAAAGTTATGCCTCATAATGGACTTCCCACTCAACCATACCAAAGTTATACCTCTTGATAACTTTAATAGGGCACCACAAAGAGAAAAATGATCTTTCAAGCTTCATGAGACAATAAAAACTTCAAATTCTTGGATCTCATGAACAAACACGATGGCTCCATAGGCATGCAAGTTGTGTTATGCAAGGTTTGCATATAAAAAATGCAAAATGCAACATGCAAAGGATGTTCGAAGGAGTCTTTCTTAGTTCATGCGAGGTCTTTAACTTAGGTAACATTGTGTCTAATGTCTCCAAGAGAGGGCCAATCAAAGAATAGAAAATTCACAACTTAGGGGATGTAGTGTGTTGCATCAAACCACTAAGAGGAATGCAATATACTAAGATAGATCATGTTTCTGAAGGACATCACACCCAATTTCATCCACAAAGTGACAAAACACATCATATGAAGTAAGAAGGCTACACTAAGAACCAAGAAAAAGGAAAATGCCAAAGAATATGATGAGGGCTACACCACCCAAAACCCATAGAAATCTGAACAAAAAATACCAACATAGAAGATGTGAAATGAAAAAATGATTCACTTTCAATTATTTTTAGAAAATTAAATTACAGATTTAAAGCTTACATGCTACAACCCCATGGGCTTGATTCATTACAACAAAATCAACTCTAAAAAGAAAATATACTATTCAGAGCCACAATCTACATTATCAGGAAACCTTCTATAACCCCCACTTAACCCTTTTTATTTTCCCCAATAAACACCCTAGAATGATCTAGAAAGTTCAAATTTCCCCTTTTGTTTTGGTGCCAAAAGTCATGCTATTTGATTTTTTTTCCTAGGAAGATTTTTTTATGAAATTTACTTTCTAGAGGACCAACTTCGTGGGGCCATAACTTTTGATCCAGGTGTTTGATTTTCTATTATTGCATATCTAAATTTGAAACTACATTGGAGAAATGTCTCAAGATGGAAACTTTAATTTCTCCCAAACTGTGTAGGGTATTGAGGTGATTCTTTCACAACCATATTTTTTTTAACCTCTGCTCCTTGGGGTAAATTTTCAAGTCCATACGAGCCCATTTTGGATGACTTACTAAAACTAGAATTGCATGTTTTTCGCTATTTTTGATGCCTAACAATTTTATACCCCTTAAGTGCCATTATGGGGCTCAAAAAAACTAAATAAAATAAGGAAATTTTTTGTTTCGGCGATGCAAGATTTCCCTACACTATTGGATGGTCCTACATTAGATATCCAAGGTAATTTGAAAAGTGACCCTGTCACTTCTCTCAAGTTAGAGGGAAACCAAGTCGGTTAACCTCAGCCTCAAACAACCATGGTGATTCTTTAGTAGGCCTTCCTCTCCATTTCACCAAGTACTCTACATATTTCCTATTTCTTATGCTTCTACCCACATGGCTATCCAATATTTATTCTATCTCTTCCTTCTCTAAAGTAGGTGTTGGAATTTTCAACTTTTCATTTATTGACCCCTCCTCTATATCACCTTCATGATACTCTATTAAATCAGCAATGTTGAACACATGAGAAATTTTTATTCCACTAAGAAACTCTACCTCATAAGCATTTTATGAATCATGTTTCTTCAGGATCTTGCATGGTCTAAACTTCTTCATCTTTAACTTGTTGTATGTACCAACTGGAAATGTTTCCTTTTGCAAATGAACTATGACTTCATCTCCTACCTAGAACTCCTTATACCTCCTTTTATGATCTCCCTGAGCCTTATATTGTGAGTTCATCTTGTTGATGCGTTTCTTCACTTCTTCATGAAAATTCTTTAGGTGCTCAGCAAAATATTCATCCTCAACACTACTCTTCTCCTACTTATCCATCTTTCTCAGTTCAGAAGTAGTTCTTGGACTACTCCCATACACAATCTAGAATGGTGATTTTCGAATGCCTTGTTGATAGAATTATTATAAGAAAATTCTTCTTGTGGTATAATCAAGTCCCATCCCTTAGGCTTATCTCCTAATAAGAATCTTAGCAGGTTACCCAAAATCCTATTCACCACCTCTGTTTGTTGATCAGTCTGTAGATGGTGTGTAGAATTGAACTTAAAATCTATCTTCAACTTCTTCCATAATTTCCTCCAAAAATAACCAACAAATTTGGTATCTTTGTCTGAAACTATACTCTTTGGTAAACCATCTAGTCTCACCACCTCTCTAAAAAATGACTCTGCGACATGAAAAGCATCACTAGTCTTATGACATGAAATGAAATGTGCCATCTTTGAAAATATTTCCACCACCACAAATATGGAATCATTCCCTCTCCGTGTCCTTGGAAAAAAAGAACAAAATCCATGCTAATATCCTCCCATGGCGTCTCAGGTATAGGTAATGGCTGATGCAATCCAGTATTCTGACTTGTTGCTTTCTCCATCTGACATACTCTACAACTTTTTATAAAATTCTTCACATCTTGTTGTAACTATGGCCAATAATAATTCTCACTGACAAGAGTAATGGTCTTATCTTGACCAAAATTTCCAACCATCCTTCACTATGCTTCTCCTTGATTAGATTCTCTCTTATAGAACTCCTTGGAATGCATAATTGGATTCCTCTAAACAACATCCCATATTAGATCAAAAAATCCAACCATCTTGTCCTATCCAATGTAACAGGTTCCAAACAAGCCTTCCAAGATTCTGCAAAGTCTAGATCTTCTGGATACAAAATCTTGAGTTCATTGAACCCAACAACCTCTATATTCATCTCTATCAACAAATTTTTCCTTCTACTTAAGGCATCTCCAACCCTATTTGACCTTCCACTCCCATGCTTCAAAACAAAATTATAACTCTGCAAAAGCTCAACCCACTTTAAGTTCCTTTGATTTAACTTTCCTTGACTATTGAGATACTTCAAAGCCTGGTGATCAATATATATTTAAAAAAATTATTTTGGCAACAAATAGTGTTCCATTTCTTCAAATCTTGAACTATAGCATAAACATCTTGATCATAGACATAATATTTCTTCTTGGCATCACTCAACTTTTGACTAAAATAGGCAACAAGGTTATCTTCCTGACTCAAAATAGTTCCTCTAGAAGTGCCACTAGCATCACAATCTACTTGAAAGACCTTATTGAAATATGGAAGTTCCAAAATAGGTTTCTTTATAACTTTCTTCTTTAACATATCAAAACTTTTGGCTGCTCTTGTGGTCCACTTAAACTCTTTTCTATCCCCTCTCATTGCTTCAGTTAGAGATGCACAAATACTACTTAAATTCTTAATAAAATTTCTATAAAAAATTGCTAGACCATGAAATGATATTACCTCTATAACATTCCTTAGGGTAGGCCATTCAATGATAGCTTTCACCTTCTTTAGATCCATTTTAAGACCCTCTGTTGAGACAACAAATCCCAGATACACCAACTCTCTCTTCATAAAACTACATTTCTTCAAATTAATCAATAACTTCTCTGCCCTTAGCTTCTCAAATTTTTTTTGGATATGCATCAAGTGCTCCTCCAATCTCTTACTAAAAATCAAAATATCATCCAAATAAACAATAACAAATTTTCCTAAAAACTCTTTCAATACCTCATTCATAAGCTACATAAATGTACTCGATGAATTGGTTAGCCCAAAAGGCATGACTAACCACTTGTAAAATCCCTCCTTGGTTCTAAATGCTATCTTCCATTCATCTCCTTCTCTAATCCGGATTTGGTGATATCCGCTCTTTAAATCTATCTTTGTGAAGTACTTAGCTCCACTTAAACAATCCATAATGTCATCCATTCTCGGCAAGGGGAATCTATACTTGATGGTGATCTTGTTGATGGCTCTAGAATCTATACACATCTGCCATTCCCCATCCTTCTTTGGTGCTAGTACTACAAGTACTACACATGGGATCAAACTCTCTATGATCAATCCCTTTTGCAACAACTCTAGCACTTGTTTGTTCAACTCTTCACTCTCTGCTAGAGTCATACGATGAGCTACCTTATTTGGAAAAATGGTTGTAGGAATCAATTCCATCTAATGACTAATATTTCTCATTGGAGGCAAACCTTGAAGGTACATTATCAAAAATAATAGCTTGAAACTCATTCAAAAAATCTTAAACTTGATGTAGGAGCATCCAATGGTGTGAGGGAAATCTTGCATCACCCAAAAATATGCTTTCCATTTATGTTCCTTTTTTTTCTTTTTGTAGATGTTTTTGCATTTCTGGATACGCTTTTCGTCGAATAAGAGTTCCCAACTTTCAGAACTGCTTTTCTACTTTTTTTTGCTCAACTGCTATTTTTAGTAGGTGTGAATTTAAAGGCGTGGGAAGACAAAAAATTATGGGAAGGTTCAAGAAGGAAAAATAAGCACTTTCGTGAAAGAATCAGGTCAAGATCATTCACAGTTTGAAAGTTATTCCAATTTTAGTTTTTGCTTTTTGCCCTGAAAAACCTTGAGTCTAGTTTGAGGCACTAAACGGTCCTGTACGGGCCCAAAAATTATTGGAACCGGTAGAGTAGGTTCTTACTGCATTCTTCACTCCGAGACCTTTTTGACAGTGCAAACGGTTCAAAAGACGGAGTCCTAGATCAAAAGTTATGGCTTCCAGAACTTGGCCAATTTTTGGAAAATTGCCAATTTTTGAAATAGGACTCAATTTTTGAATTTTAAATTGTAATTTTTGGCACCAAACCGCCAAAAATCATATCTCAAATATTGTTTTTGGCTCCAAACTAAAAAGGGGATATTTATTTGCTAATTTCTAATTTTTGGCGGGCTTTTTGGGAAAAGAGAGTTTGCATGCTGCGAAAGGGGAATTTTTGTAGTTTCTATAGTTTTTCTATAATTGGAATGTATTGTAGAGCTCAAGGATTTGAGATCCTCTACATGTAATAATTTCCTTTCTGAACAATAATAAAATTTATTTGGTTTTTTGCATCATTTTCTATGTCTCGGGTTTGCTCCCTTGTCAGGTGGTATCAGAGCGGGTTTTCTTGAGCATGTGGACAGATCGCTGATCGTGACGTAGTTTGCACCAGGACCATAGTTTTGGGTTCAAGATTTTTAGGATGCCTCTAAGAGTAATTCCTGGTAGGCGTGGTGGTGCCAGAGGTGGTAGAAGTGGTAGAAACACTGGTGGAAGAGATACATTGGCGGCCGAGGGTTTCAGAGCCCTCCAGAGACAAATTGATGCATTGCAAGAACAAATGAGAAGAGGTTAAACCTGGGGAGAGGAGAAAGCGAGGATTAAGAGGAGGTGGAAGATTCATACGTAGAAGAGGAAGAATAAGCGATTGATCAAGATTAGATGTAGCTAATAAAGGCCATTTCAAAGATCGGAAAAAGACCCAGAATAGAAGTTCTCAGTTATTCTGAAAGTCTAAACTTGGAAGAGTTGATCGACTGGATCAATGAGCTAGAAGAGTATTTTGAGTATGAGGAAGTAGAGGACCCAGATTAGGTTAAGTTTTCAAAAATGAAGCTGGGCCATGCCAATATTGGTGGAAAGAGGTCTAGTTGGAGAGAAATTGAAGAGGAAAAGGAAAGATCAGTAGTTGGGATTGCATGGTGGAGAAACTGAAGAAGAAATTCATACTAGTGGACTACGAGTTAGATCTGCTAAAGAAATTGCAAGGGTTGAAGCAAGGAAGTAGATTTGTGAAAGATACATAGAGTATTTTCACAAGATGATCATCATAACGAGCCACGTAGAGGCCAACAAGGAGAAGGTACCCCATTATCTTAATGGGTTACGACCGAGAATTCAAGAGGAGCTAAGCCTAGTCAGAATGACCACCATTGAGGATGCGTACCAGTTTTCTTTCAAAGTTGAGGAGAAGCTGAACAAAAGATTTGACAGTAAGAAAAAAGGATGAGGAGGTCAAAGCGGAAGGGGTAGTGGAGGATCTTCTAGGAGCCGAAATGAGGATGAAAGGAAAAATGAAGCTATGGATACTAGTTGAGGCCAAAAGAATGATAACTTCTACTGCCCTCATGATCAAAATAGTGGTGATCAAAGAGGTAGAGGATAAGGAAGATCTGGGCCAGGATCCAGAAGAGGTGGTTTTATAGGAACTTGTTTCCATTGTGCTGAAGAAGGGAATTGAGCCTATGAATCTCCACAACACCAAGGAAGGACAGACAGAAGGCCGAAAGGTCGTGGAAGGGTTGCACATGCAGATGAGGAGGCTCAATCTAAGCATTCAGATGATGTTGAAAGGGGAGAAGCCCTAGTGGTTAGAAGAGCCCTAGCGACTAAAGAGAAGGAGCCAAAACAGAGGAAGAATTTGTTCCACACAAGGTGCAAGTGTGAAGAAAAATGTTGTGATGTCATTATTGATAGTGGAAGCACCAATAATCTGGTCTCAGAAGAGATGGTTACAAAGTTGAAGCTGAAAAGGGAAAGGAATCCACATCCATATCGGATTTCCTGGTTGCAGAAAGACCACAAAGTCTTCGTCAATGAGCAGTGCCTAGTGAAGTTCAAGATCAGAATCTATCATGATGAGGTACTATGTGATATCACTCCCATGGATGCATGTCACATGTTGTTGGGGAGGCCGTGACAACTCGATAGGCGAGCTGTACATGATGGCCATGCAAAAACTTATTCCCTGATAAAGGATGGATTCCTCCATAAGTTGAAACTGTTGGTGTAATTAATATTTAATTACACTTTGCATAAGTTTACTTAGGTAATTATTTAATTCCTAGGTTGATTGGTTCTTATCTTTATCTTGTTGAGCTATCTTGTTGCTCAAGATAAGATTAAGGTTATGTATCTTCACTTTTATAAAGCAAATCATTATCTTGTAATTAAGAATTCTCGAATAATAATATATGCACATCTTCTTGCAAATCTCTTGCTTTTTTGGTTTTTTCTTTTGTGGAAGGATTATTCTAGTTTGCAAATTTGATCTTGGTTTCTAACATGGTGTCTGAGCCTTGATTTACAGTCCCTTCTCAGATTTCTAGAGAGATTCATTGCAGAGTTCGTTCGGGATTCCTCAAGGGTTTCATACCTTGAGTTTGTCTTTCTATTTGGGTGCTCTTCCACGGTTACTTTCGGTGCACGTTGGAGGAAATCTGAGCTCATATTCGAGTTCAGGGCTGTTGAAAAAGTCAAGATCGACTTTTGTTTCGCCTGAATCTGACATTTTATGCCAAAGTTATGAGGGTTTGAAGATTTGTCAGATCTAGGAGTTACAAAGCTTCTGGTGCGTTTTCAGGTAGATCAGACCTCGCCATTAGATCCAGAGCATCTGAGAGATGAAAAATGGCATATAATACGCCCTATTTCAACATCAAAAAATTTTGAGGAAATTTTTTTTTACCCGTACTGCCGTCTACACGTGGATCGAGGTAAAAATTTTGTAAAAAAAAAAAAAATTAATTTTTTTGCAAAAAATTTGCAGTTTTTTTCCTCCATGCAAAAAATATTTTAAAAGCCTTTTAAAAGCTTTTAAAATTGTAAATTTTTTGTTGTTTTTTAAAACACAAAAAGGCCTTTTAAAGGGTTTGTACGCAAGGTACCGTCGGACTGATCGCATCCTCATGGAGGGGTGGCGGGTGGCCCACGTGCCCCCACACCAATCATTTAAAAAAAAAAAAATTAAAAAGAAAATAAAATCAATGTATGTGTTTTTTATTGTTTTTTTTCAATCTTTTTTTTTTTTTAAATAAGGCAAATTGGGAAAGTGTGCCGATGGCCATTTGTTCGTCGAATTTGGGCCCATATTTTTTATGCGACGGCCGTATGACCGTCAAATTTAATGAAGCACTGTGTTTTCCCCATTTTGGAGCTGTTTTCTTCCAGAGGCTGTAACTTGGGCATACGGTATCGAAATCAGGAAAATAAGATACCGTTGGAAAGCTGATTCCGACGCTGATTTAGTGATAGAGGATTTTTTCCTAGATTTTGCTCCAGATTTATTTTGTAGGCCTTTGAACTCAGATGTTGTTGTTCTCACTTCAGAGGGCATATCTTTTGACTCGGTGATCCATTTTTCATCATTCTTGCGGCGTTGGAAAGGTAATTCAGTCCTCTACACAGATCTGAGGTCTATTTTATTTTTCTATTTATGAATGTTTGTATGCTCTCCTTTTACAATCATCAAGTTATTGTAATAAATGAACTATGATAAAGTTTCATTCAGAGGGGGTTTCTTGCATAATAAATCTGATTAGAGTGTGCATGCACTTTGATCTCCATATCCATTTTGTTTTTTTGGCAGCTCGTATGGGTATATCTGGTTTCTCAGTTTCTTTTGGCCACATTTTCTCTCTTGCTTGACACATCAGATTCACATCTAGTTCACACTTTAGATTGAGAGACTATGGTTAATGATCCACATTGGATCCATCTCAGTTTGAGGGCCATGTTTTATGGTTAATGTTCCAGAGTCTTCATGGTACTCATTCCCATGGAAGAGTTTCAGTCATAGTTTGGCATCGGCATCGAGATACACAGCTTCCAGATTCTGTCATCATTTCATCTCATGTTGCTTCACAGATTCCAGGGTTGTTCCAATTTGTGAGTTTTCGAGTGTTGTGTGGCATCGAGTCTGCTGTCACATTATCATGATTCCAGTTTTGGTTTCAGTTGTAGATAGAAGTATTTTTTCTTACTTGTCAGATTGCAGTTCTAGTGTTACTCCACAATGTTCTTCCAGTGCTTTTTGCAATAGTCATCTCATTGTAGGGGGGTTTTGTCCCACTGGGTTTTCCTTCTCTACCTCATTTTGCATTTGTACATGAGTACCTAATCAATCCTTGTTGTCGGGACTCATATTTGCATAATAATTTTGCTTCTCCCTAAGTTGCACTTGTGGGGGGGTGTTGGTGTAATTAATATTTATTTACATTTTGCATAAGTTTACTTAGGTAATTATTTAATTCCTAGGTTGATTGGTTCTTATCTTTATCTTGTTGAGCTATCTTGTTGCTCAAGATAAGATTAGGGTTATGTATCTTTGCTTTTATAAAGAAAATCATTATCTTGTAATTAAGAATTCTCGAATAATAATATTTGCACATCTTCTTGCAAATCTCTTGCTTTTTTTTTTCTCTTCTGTGGAAGGATTATTCTGGTTTGCAAATTCGATCTTGGTTTCTAACAGAAACCCCTAAAGAAGGATGAAGAAAAGGTACGGGTATGTGCAGGATCATCATGGAAAAAAAGGCCCTTAAGTGGCAATAAATTCAGAAAAATCAGAGTTAGGCAACTTGACATAAAAATTTGAATAAGTTATCTATATTATTTCAAAAATATGTAAGAATAGAATCTATAGCAAATTGAATGTAGTTTCTAAACTACTAGGTTTTAAATTTGAAATTTCAATGCAATAATACTTAAATTTCAAAGAAAAAATAAGAAGTAGGTGTCTGTCTAACCACCCTAACCACCCTAACCACAATAAAATGATAATATTTTTTTATAAGATTTTAGACATAAGTAGAGGAATCATGTCTGAATGTGATGCATATTTTTTAGTAATTTTTTTCCAAGTAAATGATTAATTATGAATTTTTTATTACAACTTTTAAAAAATATAAAAACTCGTATGTCTGACCACCTTAACTTGGTCAAAACTTCATGAAATTCAAATTTTCTTTTTTTAATCATGTAATTTGTGAAACATAGAATGTGACGCATGTTTTGGATTCAAAAAATGTGGTACCGTTTGAGAGCTATAGATGTATTTCAATTAGCCTATCAATCAAGACTTTAGTTGTAATTCAAATAGAGAATGAATAATAATTATTTATTAAATTCAAAGTAAAGCATAATTTATATTGGTGGAAAGATGAGAATCTCCTTTAAAAACCTTTTTCATTTCATAAATTTTGAGTAAAAAAAGGTTGTCAGCCACATGCCCTACAAATAGCCATCATATCGCCACTTTTTGGCCCATCATGATCCTCCACATACCCGTATGCAGTAGTGGTAGAATTTTTTTTGTCAATGGAAGGAAATTTTTAGAAGGCATGAAGCATGAGTGTATGTGTTATGCATTGTTTCCTACAATGGAAAAGGAAGATAGTGAGAAGGTGCCAGTAGAATTTTTTAGACTATTGGATGAGTTTCAGGAGATTATTTATGATAACATACCTAAGGGTTTACCACCAACAAGGAAGATCAGTCATTATATTAACTTGATCCTTGGAGCCAGTTTTCCAAATAAGGAAGCTCATAGAATGACTCCTATAGAAAATGAGGAGTTGAAAAGAAAAGTTCAGGAGTTGTTGAGAAAGGGTTTGATTCGAGAGAGTTTGAGCCCATGTGCAGTACCTGCAGTACTAGCACCAAAGAAGGATGGGTAGTGGAGGATGTGTACAAAATCCTATGCCATCAACAAGATAACTATCAAGTACAGGTTTCCCCTACCAAGGATGGATGACCTGATGGACAGTTTGAGTGGAGCACACTACTTCACAAAGATTGATCTGAAGAGTGGATATCACCAGATCCGAATTTATGAGGGAGATGAATGGAATACCGCCTTCAAGACCAAAGAGGGCTTGTACGAGTGGTTAGTCATTCCCTTTTGGCTAACTAATGCACCAAGCACATTCATGCGGCTCATGAATGAGGCATTGAAAGAGTTTCTGGGAAGTTTTGTTATTGTATATCTAGATGATATTTTGATTTTTAGCAAGACTTTGGATGAGCATTTAATGCATATTCATAGAGCTTTTGAGAAATTAAGAGAAGAGAAATTGTTGATTAATCTGAAGAAGTGTAGTTTTGTGAAGGAGTTAGTGTACTTGGGGTTTGTTGTCTTAGTAGATGGTCTCAAGATGGACCCAGAGAAGGTGAAGGCTATTCTAGAATGGCCTACCCCAAAAAATACTAATGAGGTGAGATCTTTCCATGGTTTGGCCAGTTTTTACAGAAAGTTCATTAGAAACTTCAATAGTATTTGTGCACCCCTAACTAAAACAATGAGAGGGGATAGAAAAGAGTTCAAGTGGAGCACTGGAGTAGTGAAGAGTTTTGATCTATTGAAGCAGAAGGTGACAGAGCAACCAGTTTTAGCCCTCCTAGCTTTCAATAAGGTGTTTCAGGTGGATTGTGATGCTAGTGGTTGCTCCATTTGAACAGTGACGAGCCAAGAAGGTAAGCCCATTGCCTATTTTAGTGAAAAGTTAAATGATGCAAAGAGAAAGTACTTTGTATATGATCAAGAATTTTATGCAATAGTTCAAACATTAAAGAAATATAGACATTATTTGTTATTGAAGGAATTTGTTATGTTTAATGATCATCAAGCATTACAGTATCTGAATAGTCAAGGAAAATTAAATTAGAGGCATATGAAATGGGTAGAATTTTTGCAAATTTATACCTTTGTTCTAAAGCATAGGAGTTGGAAGTCGAATAGGGCTGCAGATGCCTTAAGTAGGAGGAAAAAATTGTTGACAGAGATGCAGATTCAAGTGGTCGCATTCAATGAACTCAAGACATTGTACCCTGAAGATCCTAATTTTGCAGAAGCCTGGAAAGCTTGCAAGGAGCCTGTCACAGTTGATAGGATGAAGTGGCTTGATTTCATAATCTAGGATGGCATGTTATTTAAGGGAAGTCAATTATGCATTCCGAGGAGTTCCATGAGGGAGAACCTGATAAAGGAGAGGCATAGTGGAGGAATGGAAGGACATTTTTGTCAGGATAAGACCATTGTCATTATTAATGAGCATTGTTATTGGCCTTAATTATCACATGATGTGAAGAAGTTTGTGTAGAGTTGTAGGGTATGTCAGATGGATAAAGGAGTGAGCCATAATACTGGGTTGTATGAGTCCTTACCTGTACCAGAGAGTCCGTGGGAGGATATAAGTATGGAATTTTTTCTTGGCTTTCCAAGGACACAGAGAGGGAATGATTCAGTATTTGTGGTAGTTGATAGTTTTTCAAAGATGACACATTTCATCCCATGCCAGAAGACCCATGATGTAGTCCACATTGCTAAATTGTTCTTCAGAGAGGTGGTGAGGCTACATGGTTTGCAAAAGAGTATAGTCTCAAATCATGACACAAAATTTGTTGGAGGACCTTGTGGAAGAAGTTGAAAATAGAGTTGAAGTTCAGTTCTACACACCATCCACAAATTGATGGGTAGACTAAGGTTATGAATAGAAGTTTGGGTAACCTACTGAGATGCTTGGTAGGAGATAAACCTAAGGGATGTGACTTGATCTTACCCCAGGAAAAAATTTCTTACAACAATTATGTCAATAGAAGTACTGGTAAATCACCATTCCAAATTGTGTATGGAGGCAGTCCCTGGACTGCTCCAGAATTGAGGAAGATGGACCAAGAGAAGAAGAAAAGTTTCAAAGATGAAGACTTTGCAGAGCACATCAAGAATATACATGAGAAGGTAAGAGAACATACTAACAAGTTGAATATGCAGTATAAGGCTAAGGACAATGAGAAGAGGAGGTATAAGGAGTTTTAAATAGGTGATGAAGTGATGGTCCACTTGAGAAAAGAAAGGTTTCTAGTGGGAACCTATAGCAAATTGAAGATGAAGAATTTCAGTCCCTATAAAATTTTGAAGAGGAATGATTTAGGGAATGCATATGAGGTAGAGTTTCCAGATGGAGTCAACATTTCCTCTATGTTCAATATTTTAGATTTGATAGAGTATCATGAAGGTGGCACAAAGGAAGTACGAACAATGGAACAGTGTGGAGTTCTAGCACCTACTTCAGAGAAGGAGAAGATTAAATAATTCCTAGATAGCCATGTGCAAAGGAGTACCAGAAATAGGCATTATGAAGAATACTTGGTGAAGTGGAGATGAAGGCCTGTGGAAGATTCATCTTGGTTGTCTAAGGTAGATGTTGACCGTTTGGGTTTTCCTCAGCCATCTGAGACGTGATGGGGTCACTTCTCAAATTACCCTGGGTGTCTGATGTAGGAGCATCCAGTGGTGTGAGGGAAATCTTGCATCACCCAAAAATATGCTTTCCATTTATGTTCCTTTTTTTTGTAGATTTTTTTCTATTTCTGGATACCCTTTTCATCAAATAAGAGTTCCCAACTTTCAAAACTATTTTTCTGCTTTTTCTACTCAACTGCTATTTTTAGCAGGTGTGAATTTGAAGGCATGAGAATACAAACATTTATGGGAAGGTTCAGGATGGAAAAATAAGCACTTTGGTGAAAGAATTAGGTCAAGATCATTCACGGTTTGAAAGTTATTCAAGTTTTAGTTTCTTCTTTTTGCCCTGAAAAACCTTCTAAGTCTAATTTGAGGCACTAAACGGTCCTGTACAGGCCTAGAAATCATCAAAATTGATGGAGTGGGTTCTTAGCACATTTTTCACTCTAAGACCTTTTCGACATTTCAAACGGTTAAAAAAACGGAGTCCTGGATCAAAAGTTATGGCTTCCAGAAGTTGGCCGATTTTTGGAAAATTGTCAATTTTTGAATTAGGACTCAATTTTTGAATTTCAAATTGTAATTTTTGGCACCAAACCACCAAAAATCATATCTCGAATGTTCTTTTAGCTCCAAACCGAAAAGAGGCTATTTATGGGCTTGTTTTTGATTTTTGGGGGGCTTTTTGGGAAAAGAGAGTTCGCATGTTGTGAAAGGGGAATTATGATATTGCTATCAGGATTCAACCGTGTAGTTTTAGAGTCAAACTAATTGACCCATGTTTTTCTGTAGTTTTTTAGTTTTTCTATAATTGGCATGTATTGCAGAGCTCGAGGATTTGAGATCCTCTACATGTAAAAATTTCCTTTCTGAACAATAATAAAATTTCTTTGGTTGTTTGCATCATTTTTTGTGTCTTGGTTTTTCTCCCTCGTTAAAACCTCTATGTAGGTACCTCAGTAGTATCTTCTTTATCAACTCTAGGGATCAATGCAAAACAAATATGCTCATTCTTCATGTACCTTCTAGGAACCTTCTTCCATCAACCAAAAAATTCTTTCATTACTGCATACCTTTTCCTCTACCTCTTTCAAGGGCTTCAACTTATGATGAACTCCATCCTTTGTCAAAGAATAGGTGTTGGCATGTCCATCATGTATTTCTCATCGATCAAAATTCCACAGTCAGCCTAACAACACATAAAAAAAATTCATAGGCATAATATCACATAATACCTCATCATGGTAATTACCAATCTTGAACTTACCAGACATTGTTCATTTACCAAGGCTTTATGGTTGGTGAAGGAGCACCTGTTTGATCGCATGCCTCCATGAGGCCATATTGAGTCATTTGTTCCATTTTTATTTATTAATGTTTTAATAAGGCCTAGTGATCCATTTTTTAATATTTTGAGGTCATTTGGAGTCCTAGGAAGTCATGTTTTAAGGCATTATCAAATAATGTTCAAAATTGCAAAAATTGCAAAAAATGCAAAATGGGGAAAAATTGACAAGTCAAGGTGATTTGAGTTAGTTATATCATTTTTTGTGGATTTTTATGAGTTATTTTTAGTATTTTATGTATAAATAAGCCTCACATAGGTCGAGTCAGGGGTGGAGCTGGCATTGTAAAGAGAAAATCATGAATAAACTCTATTTTTTTTTATCTCTAACTGGTAAAGTGCAATTGCAGGATCTTGTACAATCTTGTACGGATATATTTTTGTGGGGAAGTCATGTGGAATGATAGTTCTCAGAGTATAATTTAATTTCCTTTTTGTTTCACTCAAATCCATTATGTTTTAAGAAAGTTATGTTTATTTTGGTGAAGGCAGGCAATTTTGAAAACTTTTTTTTTCTAAAATTGCAGTCAGAAAACACATTAGTATGGCCACATACAGACCTGTACAAACCTGAAACTTGGATGGATGGGAGGAGATTGATTTTGGGGACAAACTTTATTTTTACCAGTAATTTTTATAATTCCTTTTAAAGGGTCAAACAATCCCATTTCTAAAAATTGTCTTGAATATAGGGTTTTGGGGTTTCTATACAAAAGAAATTATGTTTCTCTTGATTTATCTTATGGAATCTCCTAAAATTTGGTTTGTAGGGAGCTTTGAATGTATTCTTTAATATTTCAAAGTTATAGAGAATGGAAAGGTGGTTTTGGGTAGATTTCATGAAGCCCTAGGTCTGCAATTTAGGAAAAATCTGGAAAATCACAGTGCATAGTGGTGATTTGATGAGTTTGATCATGGAATATGAATCCTCCATGAGTTGTATTGTTCTAAAAGGTTGTTAGGTTGAATTTTAGTCCTTTTCATGAATTTGGTTTGGGGAATTGTTATATTGGAGACCATTATTCGTGACTATCTTATTGGACAAAGTTGTGACAGTCATGTTTGGAGTTAAAAGTGCAGGTTCAATATGAGAGTTTGTTAAAATAACAAGAACAAAAGTTGGGTGACGCTTCCTGATGGTTTTGTAGACCTTTTTACACTTTTTTGTAGTATTATAAAGGAGGGATGGACTTAGAAATGTAAAGTTGTCTATAGTTGGGGTCTAAAGGCCTAGTTACCGAATTAGGAAAATCTATTTTTTGGAGAGTTCTCATGTTTGAGATAGTTTTTTAAAATGTTGCCTAAGGTGTTTTGATCCAGAGGATTTTTTGTCAAATTTTGAAATTCTCCATTTTTCTCCAATTTTGGCATCGTTAAAAAATGCTCGAGATCCTAACTCCAACAAAGATTGAACAGAGTCAATCGGAGTCCTAGAGCTCAAGATATTTATGGTCAAACTTCTGGTCAACTCCCAAACCTAGGCCAAAAAAAGGGAAAAAATAAAAGTCATCAAAACTATTCAAAGTCAACACCATTTTGTAGTGCTCATCATCATGATTCTGACAAAGTTCGTTTCACGGAAAACAGAGTCCATATGGCGAAATTACGGAAGGTGAAAGATTTGTCAAAATTGACTCGATGATGTCAGCACCTAGTCAGCTCAACAACCAATCAGCCCCTAAAAAAAAAAAAATCTATAAAGTGGGCACCACCTATTAAAGGGGGATGCCACCTAAGGAATAGGGGATAGCCCACCTTATATGGGAAGTCTCCCTTTCCTTTAGGGGAAAAACTTAAAAGGAGGAGAGGATAATGGGATCACCACCCACCATTTTCTCTAGAAGATTTAATTTCTTTTTCAAAGCCTTAGAATAAGGCTAAATCCCTTTTTCCCAGAGGCCTAAATTATCCCATATTTTTAGAGGCCTAGAATATTTTCCTTTACATGGAAATATTAGGAATAGTATTCCTAAATTAAGGGGTCAAATAAAACCTTACATAAAATATTCCCTAAATAATAGTGAATAAATCCATTCGTAACCATTCAAATGGAAAGAGAATTATTTTGAGGGGATATTATCCTTCCAAAAATTAATAAAGGAGGATATTATTGAATTTTTTTCTATGTAAGGGAGATTGGGTAGTTAATTGGTTTTACACCAATTTTGGCAAAAAATGTAATATAAAAAGGGGTAGAATGGGGGGTGTGAAGTAAGTGATTTTGAAAGAACTTTGTAAGTGTGAGTTGCTTTCCTTGGAGAAATTATTGTATTTTTGTGCTTTTGGAGAAGTTTGTTTCCACGCACTTTGGAAGTGCAATTGAGAATTTCTTTGTAACTAAGAGGAGGTTCTACCGAAGAATGTAACCAAATTTTTGGAGGAATAATTGGATCAGTCCACTCATTGGAGAGGGACCCAGAGACGTAGTCCTTTTAAACGGCGAACTCTGTTATCAATTCCATTTGCATTCTCTTTCTCTCTCTTATTATGTTCTTTCTTTAATCTCTTTGTAATTTAATTAATTTAATTTTGTTAAGAGTTAAATTTTAATTAATCACTTTCCAATTATAATTAAGCATTCAAAGCATCTGTCATAGATCTGTTAAATCAGATCAAATTTGGTATCAGAGTCGTGTTTGGATAAGATTGTAGGTTTGAATGCTAATGCTCTCTATGCTTCAAAAAGGTCAAGGAGAGCTTGAAGAATATAATCCTGAGATTGGCAAAAGAAGAACCTTGCCAAAGATGGAAGGAACCGAAGCTGAGAAAAGTACTGAGCCTGAGCTTGATGATAAGTCTTTTCATCAAGCCTTCCTTGAGATGAGAGTAATGGTTGGAGAGCTTTATGCAGATAAGAAGAAGCGTGAGCAAAAGAAAGGATATTCTTCAAAGAAGGAAGATTCTAAAGATCGTAAAGACAAGAAGAAGCAATCTGAAGATGGTGAAAAAATTATAGTTTATCCTCCATCTTCCCCGTCTTCTCCTTCTTCATCTTCTTCATCTTCTTCTTCTCCCTCTTCTTCTTCTCCAATTAATAATACATTTAAGAGCAAGTCAAAGCCTGTTATTAAACTGGGTGTAAAATTTGAATTACCTAAGTATGGTGGTGAGTTAAATGCTGAAACGTTAGATGATTGGATCCAACAGGTAGAAGTATATTGTAGGGTTTAATTCCTAACAAAAGATGCTTCTATGATCCAGTTAGCCACTCTCTGGTTTGGAGGTACAACTCTCACTTGGTGGGAGAGTAGAACTCAGGAGGAAATTGCTCGCCATGGTAAGGTTAATATGACTTGGATGGAATTTGTTGCTGCCCTTAAAAAATAATTATATCCTTTAGGTTATATGCAACAATTAACAATGAATTGGAAAACCTTTAGGCAAGGTAAGGGTCAGTTTGTCCAAGATTACACACATGAGTTTAGAAAATGAGCTATTGTACTAAGTGTTCCTTTGTATACTCAAGATACACTACTGAAGTACATAGGTGGTTTGCATTATTAAACCTAAGACATAGCATTCTAATGTTGAGTCCTAATAATTTGGATGAATGATCAGTCCAAGCTACTCATTTAGAGTCAAGGGGTAAGAGCACTTTCAGTGATAATTTCTCAAATAAACCATCTAAGTCTGAGGGGAAGTTTAAGGGTAAAATTAAAGATAAAGGAAAAGGGAAAAAGATAGCTAGAGTTAAGGAGGGTGATAAGCCCACATGATCCCATTGTAAGAAAGAGGGGCATGATGATTCAAAGTGCTGGAAGCTGCACCCAGAACTAAGGCCAAAAAGATATGGAGGAAATAAAGGCAAGCAAAAGACTGTTGCAATGATTCAACAGGATCTTGGATTTGATTTCAGAGATGAGACAAAGATTACTGCTATCGGGATCCAAGGTAAAGTTAAAAGTATAACTCTCTCTAGTGATACAAGTATTTCTAATGCAAGTATACATAGTGCAAGTACAAGTAAAGTATCAACTCCTCCTAAAGCTAATAAACAACCAAATGAATTTTTTCATATTCGAGTTGTATCTAAGCACACTAAGATTGACACACTGTTTGATACAGGTTATCAAGTCAACTTAATATCTGAAGAGGTGGTAAAGAAACTCCATTTAACTACAACACCTCATCCAAAGCCATATCCACTTGGATGGGTTTGCAATGATGCTCAACTGCAAGTAACAAAACAATGTAAACTGAAATTTGCTATCACTACAAACTTTGTTGATGAGGTAGAAGTAGATGTTGTCCTTTTGGATATTTGTGGGCTTGTGTTAGGGATTCCTTATCTGTATGATAGAAAAATAATCTTCTATAGGGGGGAGAATAAGTATCATCTTTTTAAGGATGGGATAGAATACATTGTACGTGCACACAAAGTTAAGACTAATCTTGCACTAGTCAAAGCTGGTCAAATGAAAAGGTTGATCAATTCTAGTAAGAAATTTGTATTAATGATTGTAAAATCTCAAGACAATGAAAAAGCTGAAGCATTTAAGGGGTGTGATCCAAAGCGTAAAACTGAGATGGTCAAAATAGTTTCTACTTATGAAGACTTATTTCAGGAACCAAAGGGGTTGCCACCTAGGAGAGAGATACAACATGAAATTCATCTACAGCAGGATGGGCCTCTTCCAAACATCGGCATGTACCATTTGTCAGTTTTGCAGAATGAGGAAATAAAAAAGCAAGTTCAGGAGTTGGTGGAAAAAGGAGTCATACGTCCTAGTACATCTCCTTGTGGTTCTCCAATTGTGTTGGTTCCAAAGAAGGATGGGTCTTGGAGAATGTGCATCGACTATCAAGCCCTGAACAAGATAACGGTAAAGAACAGATATCCTCTTCCCCGTATTGATGATTTACTTGATCAGTTAAAACATGTAGTTTATTTCTCTAAGTTAGACTTGCGTAGCAGATATCATCAGATAAGAATTGTAGAAGATGACATTTGGAAAACTACATTTAAGACAAAACAAGGACTATTTGAGTGGTTGCTCATGCCCTTCGGGCTTTGCAATGCACCAGCTACATTTATGAGAGTCATGAATGATGTCTTTCATTCTTTTATTGATGATTTTTTCATAGTGTATTTAGATGTTATTCTTGTATTCAGTCAAACTTGGGAAGATCATGTAAGTCATGTAAAAAAAGTTTTAGATGTATTGAGAAAAGAAAAACTCTTTGTAAAGATGTCTAAATGGAAATTCGCTAAGACATCCTTAGTGTACTTAGGCTATGTCGTAGGAGGTGGTCAATTGAAAGTAGAACCTATGAAGGTCGAAGTTATTGTAAAATGGCCTAAGCCAAGTACAGTTACTGAAGTCAGAAGTTTCTTAGGTGCAGTCCAGTACTAGAGAAAGTTCATTGCAAACTTCTCTTACATTACATCACCATTGCACTCATTGACTAGTACGAAGACAACGTTTCAGTGGGGAGGTCCACAACAGAAGGCCTTCAACACTTTGAAGGAGAAGTTGAGCACATCACCAATTCTAGCTTTACCAGATTTACACCAACCATTTGAAATCGAAACAGATGCAAGTGGATTTTCCATGGGAGCAATGCTAATGCAAGGAGGTAATCCAATCTGCTATCACTCTGAAACCTTTTCAGGTGCAGTCATTAACTATCCTACTTATGATAAGGAACTTTATGAATTAGTTCAGAGTTTTAAAAAATGGAAAAACTACTTAATGGGGAAGGAAACAGTAATCCATATAGATCACCATCCATTGCAATATCTGCAATCACAAACTAAGCTACAACAAAGTAGGCACTTCAGGTGGATGGGTTTTCTTCAATAGTTTCACTTAGTAATTAAGTACAAGAAAGGTACCCATAATAAAGTAGCAAACATGCTCTCTAGACCTCTAGTTTCTAATGCTTTGATAATCCTTAAAAATAGTTCTATGATGCATGCAAGTTTTGAAGAACAATATGCTACTAATGAAAATTTTAAGGATATCTATGCAATTCTAATCCAAGGAAAACAAGTAGAAGAAAAGGATTACTATGTGCATGATAAACTCTTGTATCACTTAGGGAAATTATGCATTCCAAAGAATGAACAAGCACATGTAATCAGACAGGCACACACATCGCTAATTGCAGGACATTTGGGGTTAGTAAAACTTTAGCACAGCTACAAAAATATTGCTACTAGCCTCGAATGGAAGAAATTGTAACAAAATATATTAAGGGATGTGTGATGTGTGCAACTAGCAAACCAAGTAACAGGAAATTGGGGTTGTACACACCTTTACCTGTACCGTCTCATCCATGGGAAAGTGTTTCTATGGATTTTGTTGGGGGTTTACCTATGTCTAGGAAAGGGCATGACTATTTGTATGTAGTAGTTGATTGGTTCAGCAAGATGTGTATTCTTATGCCATGTAAAAAGCAAGTCACTGCTAAACTGGCAGCTCATATGTATTTTCAGTTTGTATGGGTTCACTTTGGGTTACCCACTTCCATTGTATTGAATCGAGATTCACGATTCCTTGGGGAGTTTTGGTCAGTCTTATGGAGACTTACAGATACTAAACTAAAAAAGAGTACAACCTTCCATCCACAAACTGATGGAAAAACAAAGGTACTCAACAGAACAGTTGTGCATCTTCTCAGAGGATATTGCAGCAAACATCCTAAGTTGTGGGATGAAAGTCTTCATTATGTGCAGCATGCCTACAACCATGCAACTCATTCTTCTACAAAGAGGTCTCCTTTCGAGACTTGTTTCGGTTATGTGCCCAAGACACCGATGGATTTTTATTTTGGCAAGGACGATGTTGAAGATGGACACCATGATTCAGAGAAGGCTTTGAAGTTCATCCAGAAAGTCCAAGCAATTCATCAGGCAATAGAAGCACAGTTGAAAAAGAGCCAAGCCAAATACAAGGCTCGGCATGATAAACATCACACTGACCACCATTTTTAAGTCAGTGACCGTGTTTGGTTACATATAAGCAAGGAAAGAATGCAAGGTGAAGGAAGGAAGCTCAAGCCAATCAAATATGGCCCATTCGAGATTCTGCAAAAGATTGGAACCAATGCCTTTTGCCTTAATCTTCCTCCATACATGCAAATTTACTCGGTAATCAATGTTGAGAACTTGAAGTTGTACAGACCTCCAATGATACTAGATGAGGAGGCTGAAGTGCAAGTTCCATCCGTTGATGACCTTTCCCCCGAGTACATGTCAGAGTTGCCTGAAGATGTCATCCTCGACAGGAACACCAGGACTTCACAAAGAGGAGAAGTTGAATACCTCTGAGTGGGGCTAAAGGGGATGCATCCAAGCAAGGAAAAGTGGATGGAGATTGGTAAAGTGAGGGAACTTTACCCTCACTTACTTTCCGAGTAACCAACTTTCAGAGGTCCAAAAGCTCTCTAGTGGGGAAGACTGATACGGAGGATTTTTTGTCAAATTTTGAAATTCTCCATTTTTCTCCAGTTTCGACATCATTAAAAAGTGCTTGAGATCCTGACTCCAACACAACTTGAATGGAGTCAATCAGAGTCCCAGAGCTCAAGATATTTATGGTGAAACTTCTGGTCAACTCCCAAACCCAGGCCAAAAAAGGGAAAAAATCAAAGTCATCAAAACTAGTCAAAGTCAACACCATTTCGTAGTGCTCATCGTCATGATTCTGACAAAGTTTGTTTCACGGAAAACGGAGTCCATATGGCGAAGTTACAGAAGGTAAAAGATTGGTCAAAATTGCCTCGATGACGTTAGCGCCCAATCAGCTCAACAACCACTCAGCCCCTGACACATGGCATCCTGTGAAAATATTATTGTTGGAATAATATAAAAGTGTTAAAAAGAAAAAAGGAAAAAAATATATAAAAATTAATATATAAAAAAAAATAGTAATCTATAAAGTGGGCACCACCTATTAAAGGGGGATGCCACCTAAGGAATAGGGGATAACCCACCTTATATGGGAAGTCTCCCTTTCCTTTAGGGGAAAAACTTAAAAGGAGGAGAGGATAATGGGATCACCACCCACCATTTTCTCTAAAAGATTTAATTTCTTTTTCAAAGCCTTAGAATAAGGCTAAATCCCTTTTTGCTAGACGCCTAAATTATCCCATATTTTTAGAGGCCTAGAATATTTTCCTTTACATAGAAATATTAGGAATAGTATTCCTAAATTAAGGGGTCAAATAAAACCTTACATAAAATATTCCCTAAATAATAGAGAATAAATCCATTCGTAACCATTCAAATGGAAAGAGAATTATTTTGAGGGGATATTATCCTTCCAAAAATTATTAAAGGAGGATATTATTGATTTTTTTTTCTATGTAAGGGAGATTGGGTAGTTAATTGGTTTTACACCAATTTTGGCATAAAATGTAATATAAAAAGGGGTAGAATGGGGGGTGTGAAGTAAGTGATTTTGGAAGAACTTTGTAAGTGTGAGAGTTGCTTTCCTTGGAGAAATTATTGTATTTCTGTGCTTTTGGAGAAGTTTGTTTCCACTCACTTTGGAAGTGCAATTGAGAATTTCTTTGTAACTAAGAGGAGGTTCTGTCGAAGAATGTAACCGAATTTCTAGAGGAATAATTGGATCGGTCCACTCATTGGAGAGGGGCCCGGAGACATAGTCATTTTAAACGGCAAACTTCGTTATCAATTCCATTTGCATTCTCTTTCTCTCTCTCATTCTGTTCTTTCTTTAATCTCTTTGTAATTTAATTAATTTAATTTTGTTAACAATTAAATTTTAATTAATCACTTTTCGATTATAATTAAGCATTCAAAGCATGTGTCATAGATCTGTTAAATCAGATCATGTTTTGAGGAATAAAAAGAAGATTATAGCCATGTTCTCAAATTTGGTGTCTTCAAATAGGAATTTGTGAATGTAATTTTCCTTGAAGGATAGGTGTATGAGTTAAAGCCCATTGTTGTGAAATATGTTATTATTGAGTTGAATTGTGAAACCTCGGACTCTGCATCAATGGTCCTTCTACAACCCAACAATCTGGTATGGATTCAGATGCCTTCTTTGAGGTCCAACCACAACTTACTAACCATTTCTTCTGAAACAAGGTTATCAGTACTACGCCCATTAATAATAACATTGTAAACTTTACCTTCACACTTATATCTGGTGCGAAACAAATTCTTCCTATAAGTTTGATCATTCTCCTCATTCAACAAGGCTCTTCTAGTAACAAGAACCTCTCCTCTTTTTGCATCCTCAGAATGTGAAGAATCAACATCTTCATGAACATGTACAATTCATGCATTACCTGCAGGTATTGTATTTGTCCTTCCTTGATGTTGAGGACACTCATATGCTCTATGTCCTTCTCCACACTAGAATCATGTTCGAAAGAAACCTCCTCTTCCCGGTCGTCGTCCAAATCTTCCACTTCCTCTTTGTTCTCCATTATTTTAATCATGAGGACAATAGGTGTTATCTCCTTTCTAGTTTTTGTCACTACTGGAGCCTTCAACCTTCTTTTGATCTTCATTTCAACCTCCATATGATTGTCCACTAGTCTTTCCTCCATGGCCTCCATGTCGTTATTTATTCTCAAACCTCTTGTTCAGTCATTCATCAACCTTTAGAGAAAAATGATAAGCATCCTCAATGGTGGTCATTCTTACCAGTGCCAGTTCTTTCTGTATGCTCCACTTTAGCCCATTAATATAATGAGCAACTTTCTCTTTATTTGCCTCAAAATGTCTGATCCAAATCAGGACCTTATGAAATTCCTCTATGTATTGTTTCACCATCCTTGTCCCTTGCCTCAAGCTCTACATCTTTCATAGCAGCTCTAATTTGTAATCGATTGGAATAAATTGTTTCTTTAATTTTGACACCATTCTATCCCATCTGGAAATTTTATTTTTCCCTTGTCTTCCTCTTTCCACCATATACTGGTGTGACCTCTCAATTTTGTCTTTGCAAACCTCACTCTGTGAGGATCTTCAATCTACTCAAACTTGAAAAATTCCTCCATGTCATTGATCCAATCAATCAATTCTTTAGGATTAAGATTTCCACTAAAAGTTGAAACCTCCATTTAGGTCTCTTCCCAATGCTTGAGATCACTCACAATAATCTTTTTTCTCTATGATCCATTGGATCCTACTCTTCCTCTTCTATTTCCTCTTCTATTTCATCTTCACTATCATCTTTTTTTTGTTGCACATCTCTTCTTCAAACATCTTTTTGCAAGGTTTTTCTAATTTCCTTCTACGGGCTCGTATTTCATCTCTAGGTGGATCTCTTCCACCACCTCAGCCTCTACCTTTACCATACTAGGAAATTATTGGAGGCATTTTGAACTCAACCCACACTCATAGGTCCTATTGTAACTACCTCACATTCGATGCTCTGTTACAAGCTTAGGAACTCTTACTCTAATACTACTTGATGAGGGCCACACCACCCAAAACCCACAAAAATGTCAACAATAGATACCAACACAGAAGATGCGAAATAGAAAAATGACTCATTTTCAATCATTTTCAAAAAATAAAATTACACATTCAAAGCTTATATGCTATAGCCTCATGGGCTTGATTCATTACAACAAAATCAACTCTAAAAGGAAAATCTACTATTCAAAGCCACAATCTACACTATCAAGCCACCTATAACCCCAACTTAACCCTTTTTATTTTCCCCAATAACCGTCTTAGAATGTTCTAGAAAGTTCTGTGAATGGTGATTCTAGACCCACATAAACACAAACAAACAACACAATATTAGTCCATTATGAAAATCAAAACGATCATTCTCTATAAGATTCATTTGAAACATAAAGAACAAGAAATCAGATAAATAACACAAATAGAGCAAACTAAATCTTATTCAAATGCTCAAACTCTCAATCCCATGGGGGAATTAGTGCTATTTTGATGTGGAAAATATCCCTTTCCCAATTCCTTGCAATCTTGATGATGATAACTGGAGCTCCTTGATAAATTTTTCCATAACCTAGCTATAAAATTGATGAAAACTATGAAACTTGGATGAGAATGGATGAAATTGCTCAAAACATGAAGATAATGATGTTGCATGAAGTTGTGGATTCAAAATTACTAAAATAGCCTTCTATTTATAGAAGAGAAAGATGGAAGAATGATCAAAAGGTATGAATATGGGACAAAACACCAACCAATAGCAAAATGCCACTTGTCAACATGTGAGTGGATAGAGGTGGAGCACATTTTGATGAATGTGCACATAAATGCTATTAGGTGGATATTTGAAATTGGAGAAGTGACATGTTGGAGGGAGAAGAAAGGAGAGTTAATGCCACTTGGGTCAAGAAAAAGGACATGTAAGAGGCCTTTAATGCCTTGTTGGATGGACAAGTCCTTTGGGAGGGAAATTTTCAAATTTGAGGAATATTCCAACTTGATGCCTTTTTGAATGAAAATGGGAGATTTTATAAATCAATTAAATTTATTTCCATGTGCAAGTTGCAAAATCTAGAGGATTTGGGAGATTAGTATTAGGATTAATCATTATTTGACTAATTTAAATGAAGATTAGTTGATTTGACTTTTTTGACTTAGATATTTGGATTTAACTAAATCAAAATGAGAGGAATATGAATATTGATTTAATTAAATAAAGTTTGATTTATTTAATTAAAGAGGATGGTGTTAGACTTAAACAAAATAAAGATTAATTTATTTAATTTAAAAGAGATGACTTTAGAACTTAATTAAATAAAATGAATGAATTAATTAAAAGAGCGACATTACGATTAATTAAACAAAATGATTTATCTAGTTAATAGAAAATAATGACTTAATCAGACAAAATTGATTTATTTAATTAAGAGATAAAATATGATGAATTTAATCAAATAAAGATTATTTGATTAAATGGTTTATAAAGGAGATGATTAAGGAAGAACTGGTGTTAGTGAATTAGGATCAGGTGATTGGGATGAATCTGTATATTTTACGTGTCTACAAGTTCAAATTTCCCCTTTTGTTTTGGTGCCAAAAGTCCTACTATTTGATTTTTGGCCTAGGAAGAAATTTTTATGAAATTCACTTTTTAGAGGACCAACTTCGCGGAGCCATAACTTTTGATTTGGGTGTGTAATTTTCTATTATTGCATATTGTTGGAAAGATCTCAATAAGATCTACAATACACAAACCCACAATAAGTTGGTTCGGCCACCTTTTGAGGTATTTTGGGGCCTCTAAAGTTTTATATCTGAATTTAAAGCTGCATTGGAGAAATTTTTCGAGATGAAAAATTTAATTGCTCCCAAATCATGCAGAGTATTAGGTGATTCTTTCATGACCAAAAATAATTTTCATCTTTGCTCCTTGGGGTAAATGTTCACATCCATACAATCTTGTTTTGGTCAACTTACTAAAAATATTAAGTGCCCATTTTTCACAATTTTTGACACTTGATAGTCTTATACCCCTTAAGTGCCATCGTGGGACTCAAAAAAACTAAAGAAAATTAAAAAAAACAATTTTTTTGGGTGATACAAGATTTCCCTACACCGTTGGATGCTCCTACATTAGAATAATCCCAATGTATGTGCCCACTTTAAAGGAAATGCTACACACCATATTGTGAGAAATTACTTTAAAATAGCCAATGAAAAATGCAAAAAAGAAAGATAAGAGAGCCAACTTGGAAAGCCCTATGCCAAGTCATATGTTTCCGAGTAAGGCTATGTAATGTGAGAGAAATGAAAAGGAAAAGGGAGGGGTTGTCCCCAAAAACACCAAACACATAAGGGGTCTATGGATTTGGGGTTAGTATGTTCTTTGTTGCAATGTTTGCTAGAGAGCTTGGAACTATCATCATCCCCCAAATACATAGAATTGGAAGAATGACACAAAGAGAGTGAAAAATAAAGAAAAATATTTTGGGTAAACATGGAAGAGACATAGGGTGCCTTGATGCTTTGCATCATCCCCAAAAGGAACACACAAGACAAAAGAAAAGAAAAGGAAAAAGGAAGGTGTTTGGGTCAACATGAAGGAGACACAAATGTGTCAATGCCTTGTGTCATCCCCAAAAGAAAAACACAAGACAAAAATTAAAAAAAAAGATAAGAAAAAAAGGTAAAAGAAATAAAGAGGCATAGGGTGTATCAATGCCTTCTGTCATCCCCAAAAGGAAAACACAAGAAAAAGATAAAAATAAAAAGGAAAAAGTGATACATGACATAGAGAAGAATGAAGGTACAAGTAGAGGAATGCCACAAAGAGAGAGAACATCAAACATAACATCAGAAGGGATCAAATTACACAAATGCAAGCACACAAGAGAAAAATAAAATGCAAAAGAATAGTAAGGAAAATGTGAGTCAAACGTTAAGCAAGTCATCCACCTCCCAATCATGTTCATGATATTCAGGAGGCATATGGATAGCTAAAGGGACAATAGAAAGTGTCAAACCAAGAGAAGTATCAAATTCATCACTCTATATAGGATATTTCTTATTTAAGCTCATGGAAGAGGAAAACAATGTGTTCAAGTCATTATGTACCTCTTCATTAATTTTAGCGATCTCATCATCATCATCCAAATTAATCACAATAGGAGGATGAATGATAATGTCCAATGAAGAGTGTAACTCTTTTTTTAATTTTTGTATTGGATCATTTTATTTTGGTTGGGGAGGAGGGTCATCATGCATTGTTTCAGTCAAATGTGGATTTTGATTTGATTTTTTTAATTATTCATGTAACTTGTGAGCAAGAGCACAATGTCTATGCCTATGCTCTCTAGCACCTATGTTTCTTTTGGTTTTATTATCAAGTTGTGTTTTTGAAGGAGTGGGTTGATCAACCATAGGTTGATTTTCTTCCCTAAGGGGAGGAATGGAAGGAACCATAGGAGGTTGGTCATCCACTTTGTCTTTCGCTTTGTAAACTTGTTTTATTTGAGGAGGCATGATAAAGTTGCTTTCATTGTCTGTTGGTCTTTTGGACGATGTAGGTGAAGTTTATGGTGTTGGTTGATCTTGGTTGTTTGATTCTTGTTTAGGTTGAAGCATTTCTATGATGGGAGTGTTAGAGGTAGACGTTTGCATGTGTTGAAGAGATAATTATGCTATTTTCACTACTTTGAATTTTTGGTAAGTGATGAAAAAGAAGTCTTGTCATGGTGTTATAGGTTCCATGGGCTCAGGCCAAAAGGATTCTAAGGAAAAGTTTACTTTGGAAGAAAAGGGGTTAAATCTGCTATGGTGGATAGTAAATATTTCATTGTCAAAGGAAAACTTTAAGAATTTTTAAACAACCGAAGGGACAACTTTCATTGAATGAAGCCATGGATTTCCTAGCCTCAAATGAACCTAGTCCAACTGTGGGATGATGGAGAATATGAAATCTAATGTTTTTGGTCCTATTTATAATTGTAGGGTGATCAATCCTATTGTAGGGAAATCGAAACCACTATGCATCTTGATCCATACTTTAAGTTTATCATAGTCATCTTGATAAAGTTCATGCAATAGAAAAAATTCCTCGGTGATCACATTCTCTCCACAAGCGGGATCTATTAGTATCCCATTAGTGGGATTATCATAGATATGGCTAGCTATGTAGAGAGGACCATTAGCTAGATGTTTAATTATATCCTTAGAGGAGAAGGAAATATCAAGAGATCTCTTAGGTTGGCCCTTACGAGGGATAACGCTTATCATACCTACCATTTCATCCATAGGATTAACATGGGTAACATGTGGGATAGGATCATGATGTACATCATCTGTATCAACATTCATCACATTATTCTTTGTAGTTTCACTAGCTTTGACTAATGAAATATCATATTTGGGCATTGGATCAGTGAAAATTTGCAAGTTTTGGTTTGGAGGGGTAACAGACTTATTACGTTGATCATTAACACCTGCAATGGATAGATGATCAGAATCAATGAGGTCTTGCACAAGATGTTTAAGACGCCTACAATGTTTTTGCCATATCCATTTTGTTGATGATAATGGCAATGAGCATTGCATTTAAATTTTGGAGGTAAAGGCTTAGTAGGATCGAGTGCTTTGATGGCAGCCAAGGTAATAATTTGTTGTTGTGAAAGTTGGGACATTGTGTTATGGAAGGTGTCAATTAAGGGTGTGAATTGTCTTTTTGGATCTCCATAACTAAAGGGCATCGGGTTTTTAATAGCTACTATTTGGTTATTTGTATTTTGATGTGTAGGCTGAGGAGGATTGAATTGAAGGAACCTTTTTTTTTTCTTTCTAAATGGTTGAGAATTGTTTTGGTTGGAAAGCTCATATTTCTCAATTCGGCTAGAAGTGGATCTTGTGTCTCAACTACTAACCGAATTTTGATAATTACAAAGGGTGGTACACAAGTGCATGAAGGATGAGAATTTCATCATGGTTAGTTTGTCTTGAAGTTTACTTTGCAAGTTTTCTATAAACATATTTTGAAGGTGTGGGTTAGGGATCTTGACATTGATTTGGGAATAAAGTGATTGATAGTGTGAGATAAAATCAGTTATCTTTTCTTCCTCATTTTTCTTGCATCTCATCAAATCAGCCAAGTCTTCTTAGGTGTCATATGAACTTGGAAATGATTTATAAATGCATAAAAAAGTTCATTAAATGAACAAATTGAATTGTTCAGTAAAGGAGAAAACCATTCCAAGGTAGTATCTTTTAAAGTCCTAGGGACCAATTTTGCTAATAGTTTATCATCAAGGAAAAAAACACTACATAAGGTGGTGTAGGCATTAACATGGTTAGAAGGATCTCCCTTCCCTCCATATTTATCAAATCTAGGCATCTCTACTCCTTGTGGCATTAGTGTTCACAATATTTCCAAAGACAATGGGTTGCTTCGAACATAATATGTGGGTGGGCCATTCTGATTTTGGTTTATGGTGGAGATTTGCTTTTCCATGGAGGAAATAGTTTGGAAAAAAATTGTTATAAGAGGGTCATTATAAGTGGTATGGGATGGAAGTGAAAGTGGAAATGGAGTGTGTGTAGTGGTAGGGAAAGTGAATGGAATGCTTATAGGTGGTAATGTGGAAGAAGATAGAACATGTGAAGCCACATAGGAATTAGGGATATTAGCAAGAATACTCGAGGAAGCAATCACATTACTAACTTGTTGCAGAGTTGTTGTGACTTGAGTAGTGGTGTAGGTAGGTATTGAGGCTATGGTTGAGGGAGGAGGAGTTTGAGGTCCTCCTTGGTTTACCACATTGTTGGGTGGTTGAGGAGCACTAGAGGTTGAAGGAAGATATTTTGTATATATCTCAACTATGTGTTTCAAAATGTCCAGGTCATCTTCACTTTGAAGCATGCGAAGGATGTTTTCTATGGTAAGAATTGAAGTAGTTGAAATATTTTCAAGACTTACTTGATGTTGGAGATGTGCTAAGTCCTCATGAATTTGAATTATTTTTTCTTGTGGGATATGATCATTTCGTGTTTCAGCTTGCATGTTATTTAAAGGAAAATATTTGTTAAGGGTATTATCCATGGCTAGTGTACTAGTGTCAATACTAGGAGTGGCAGGTCTAGATAACCCAAGATCCACAATGAGTGTGTTATCATGGGATAACTGAGTCTTGAACTTCTTCTCACTAAGGTATTAGCTAAAGGACATCAAACACTCATCAAAGGCTTCTAAATGCAGGGGTGAATGCAAATGCAATGCAAACAAACAAGAATGAAATGCTTAAAACTAAAATTCTGGAAAGTAAAACTGAAATGCTGAAACAACAAACATAAACTCAGAAATTGGCGATTAAATGACAAAAAATGAAGTGAAAAATATGCAACTAGACTAAGTCAGGCCCAGGGTGGCGAATGAGTCTAAGTAATGATTTTTTTGAAAATTTTCAAAAATTTTGAATTCATTTTTATACTTTTTATATTTTTTGATGTAAATGTAATATGGAATGCAGAATTTTATTGATTTTTAATGAAATGAAATGCAATAATGCAAGCTATATGAGCTTTTTTACTAATGTGAATATGGAAACCCTAGAATGCAAATTAAACAATGCAAAATGCAATGCAATGTTAATGTAAGCTATTCCTAGGATGTAAATGTACTCCAAAGTAGAATTATGATTTTCAAAAGTTGGGTTCACCAAAATATGTACAATGGAAATGAAGTGCACATCTTTTATCCACACTAGAAAAGGGGAATAAAGGAAGAGGAATCTGATTTTGCAATGTTCACACTCAAGAACAAATCATTGAGATTCCAATACAAATGACGTTGAAATCTCTCAAATGGGATTGTCCTTAAGGTTGGAAATTGATAAAAGAGATTGACTACTAATGCAAAACTAGGAAAATGCAAGATGTTTGAAAACACACTATGATATTCTAAATGATGTAGAAATGCAATTAAACTATAACAAAAACTTATGAAATTAAAAGTGTACACTTGGAGACTAGAAAAGGATGGAATGAAGCTTTGGAATCCTAAAGAATTCACTATTGATGCCCATTGGGACTCATATTCCAAGCTGGGTGACTTAGTCCTATTTCAAGGAGATTCTACCAGAATAAGTTTCAGACAACTGGGTACTCAAAATTGCAAAATCTCCATTTTGGGTCTAGAAGTGGGATTAATACACCACAAATGGTGATTAGTTCACTTCGGGATTATGGGAAATTCAAAAGTGGAATATGTAGCTCTTGGTCTATACTTTTTCTCCTTACATGTTTCTAGATCTGAAACTGTAGAATTTGACTTGTAGGTGTTCTCCAAGCTTCTTTTAGGGTTTTGAAAACTTTGAATGAATTTGATATTTTTTTGACAAGTTTTCCAATCTTGCTGTTTGAAAAACCTACAAACTAGACCTACAAAACACATGCAAAGAGAGGGAGAAATTGTTGAGGGTTAGTGAATAAGGGTTTTCCTTGGTCAAACCCCAGTTTGGTAATTAAACCCTTGAAAATGAAATGAAATGAAATATGGAAAGAGAATAATGAATGAAAAACATGCAATGCTACAACTCCCCAAACCCTTGAAGTAGAACTTCGAAGATATGCGAGTAATGTTTCCAAAGTGCATGAATGCTCTTGTAGACAAAATGCTTGAATGCAAGATCACTTGATTGCTTGTTGGATTGATTAAAAAATTAGGAGGGATGAAATGAGTTGAAAAACATTATATTTATAATTAATTATACAATATTTCTTGAAAATACCACATCATTGGCTGACCTTAGGTCTTAGAAAATAATAACCTACCAAAAATTTGAAATTATTTTGATTTTTGTGTCAAAGTGGACTCATTCTCCCCTAGTGGCGAATGAGTCCCACTTAGGCATTTCAAGTGGGTTTTAGAAATTAAATGTTTTAAATGATGTTTATCAAGATTATTTTCAAAAATACACTTAAGTATGGCCTGTAAGTGTAAAATGGGGCTAATTAAAACATAAGAAAGGTCAAATTATTGATGACAAGCCTAGAAAAGTGTGAAAGTTTGTTACAAAACTTTACAACACTTTGAAATAAGGCTTGGTAAATAATAAAATGAGGTTCTTTAAGTGAATTATATTAATAATACCCTAGAAAAGTGTGAAAGTTTGTTACAACACTTTACAACTCTTAGGTAAGGTACCACTTGAATTATTTTAGTTTACTAGGGCCCAAGACCTAATGTGAATGTGTTATCCACATTACAACATTAAATTAAGGCACAATTAAGCAAAAATTACAAGTACCCAAACAAGACATAAAAAGTAGAAAGGTTACTTTTTTGGTGTCCATAAATCCTAAGGAAATGCATGTTGCTATTGTTAAAAGAATATTTAGATATTTGAATGGCACTCCAGATAATGGGTTATGGTATCCTAGAGATACTGATTTCACACTAAGTGCCTATACAGATGTAGATTGGGTTTGATGTATAGATGATAGAAAGAGTACAAATGGTGGTACATTCTTTCTAGGTTGTAGATTGGTAGCATGGTTGAGTAGATTTAGTCTTCTTGTATACTGCTAAAGCTAAGTATATTGTTGTTGCATCTTGTTGTACACAATTTCTATGGATGAAACAAACATTGAAATATATCACAGTGGTGTATGATGATCCTATTTCTATCTTCTGTGATAATACAAGTGCAATTAAAATTTCAAAGAATCCTATGATGAACTTGAGGACAAAGCATATATCTATCAAGTACCATTTCTTGAGAGAGAAGGTCATGGAGAATGAAGTAAAAATTTAATATGTTCCAATGAAGGATCAGATTGTTGATATATTTATGAAGGCTCTTCTTAAAGATGATTTTGAGTATCTTCAGGAGAAGTTAGGGGTCATTGACCCTCTTTTATTGAACTACGATACATATGGAGATGCATCAGTCTGATGGATATATGGATCTATCTTTCTTCTAGACTAATCTTTTGGTGGATAGCTCTCAAGGGGAGCAGGAAGTGTCACGTGTTTTCATTGAGAGTATTTTTTTTTAATGACTGTAAAGGGGAAATAAATGTAAAATATATTATGCCTTTTCCATTGATGTCAAAGGGGGAGAGGAAGCATATGAAAAAGAGAGGAATCATGTGAAGAAGAAGAAAAAAAACAAAAAGAGGAAGAATATAAAAGACTATCTACTAAGAGGGATAAACTAAAAGAAAAATATTGAGAATTATATTCATAACTTGTATTGTGTCTTTGATGGTTTTTCACATCACACATTTCCATCAATGAAAAAGGGGGATATTGTTGCGAGAATGGAAAGCATGAAGGTGTTGTCATTGACGTCAACTAGTCAATTGGTTATCAACTAGTTCTTCTCATTAGTGTCATGGATATAGTGTATTGGTTGTATATGTTGAGGAGATTGAGAAAATTATATTGATGAAAGATTGGATGCATTCAATGGTTTCTATGAGTTTTTCTCTTATGTTTGTGTGGTGTAGATATGTTGATCATGGTTGTTGGAAGTTGCTATATCCAAATATTTGGCTATTGATTCATTGTACAATGAGAGTTATGTTCACCAGTTGTGAACTATGGTTTTCTATGTTTCTAGTTAAGGTATGGGAGAAATGTTGTTGTTCCATATTTCTCTTTGTTAAAGTCTTATGACTTGTGGTTCTAGAGTTGAGTTTTTTTGATTGTGTTGAAGACAATTTTTGTATTTGGAAGGTTCGTGCTTAATTTTTATATGTGTTTTACACTAGTTTGACCAACCTTGTGTTGAAAAATACCTTCAAAGTATATGAAGCATGTTGGATCTATATGCATCCTTATGAAGCATTTTTTTATACCACCCTCATTCCAATTCCACCCTAGGATGTTTTGGCACCAACCTAATTTGACTTTGAATTTGGATAGCCAACTTTGGATATGTTTCAAAGTTGAAGATGATATAAATACAGGATGAGTTAGTGGTGAAAGAATAAATAGGAAAGAGAGATAAGTGCAAATAAATAGAGAAGATAGATGAGAGATATATGTGAATCAGTGAGTGTGTGCGATGTGTGTGTGGTAGATCAATGTGAAGCCTAGATGCTGAATTTCTAGATGCAGTGAGTAGAAGATGTACTCTATCATTCATGCATGTGTGCAAGTGGTTGAGTAAATTGTGGTGGATTTCTTTGTTGTATTGAGATTTCCTTCTCTCTGTAATATATCTCTTCTATCTTATTTGTATCTCTCTGGTAGTGATCCCTTCGAGTTGTTAGCCCTGTTGGATAGTGAGTCCTAATCCAGACAATGAGTCCTTATTTTGGTAGTGAGCCTTATTTCTCATGTAGTGAGCCTCTTGTAATCAGTTTTGATATTCTCTATAGTGTGAATTAATCCTCACCATGGTTTTTCCATTATTGGATTTTCCACATAAATCTAGTATTATTTTTTTATGTGATGGTTTTTAGTTCTACACTAGTATTTAATGTTTGATCATGTTGAAGAAGTGTTAAGGATTAGTTATGGTGAATGAATTAAGGTTTAAATTTGTGACCACTTATTCAAACTCCCCCTCTGATTTGTCTTGTTCAACACTCAATGCTACATCAACTTTCTTAGCTCAACAACATGCATGAATGCACTAAACCCTAGACATGATGGAATGATCTTGAATTGCTGCAATAAACTCTTGATAATCTACTTTTAAATTCCTTTGAAATGTTGTATACTGATCTTTTGAATGTACTCTTATGATCACTTGAACTTGCTAGGAGAAACAATGTGAATTAAACCCTTATTTATACTAAATTAGGAGATTAATGCCAAAATTCAAACAATTCAAGCTGACACCAGATCTGGAGATAAACATGATTAAATTCCCACCACAATGAATTTCAAAATTGAGGTCCTCATTAAGGGATGACTCATTCAACACCTAGGATGAATGGGTCCTGACACTATTTTCTAGGACCATTCCTTCAAGGGATGAAAGATCACCAAAAACCAATGTGAAATATACTATAAAAGGGGGCTCCTATGGAGGGAGGACCCATTTGCCACCTAGGGAAAATGGGTCCTAGCACCAATTTCTAGGACCTTGATTTTTCCCAATTAAATGTTATAAAATTTGAATTATGGGTGTTAGGATAGATCTTCAGGAGGTGTCATAAATAAGGCTTAAATTTGAATTAAATGGGCTAATTAACTCCAATTAACCACAATTAATTAGGAGGACCCTAGATAGGTGTGAAAGTGCATTAAAGAAATTACAAAACTTAAATAAGGTACACATTAGGTAGATTTCATTAAAAGTGGGCCCATTAGGCTTAATCAATTGAATAAACCTTAGAAAAGTGTGAAAATGTGTTACAACATTTTACAACACTTTTGCAAAGGACAAATTAAGGTATATTTAAAAAAAATAATGGCCCTAGAATGATGTGAATGTTTACATCACATTGAAATAGTATCTGGCACCGATTATATATATATATATATATATAATATATTTGATCAACCAAATATATTAAGATTTATTTAGCATCACAATCAATTAGTTTTTATTTAATAAAACATTACTACACTTTATTTAATGAATTGAAACCAAAAAGAGACCACTAGCATTTTATTCAATATTTATCATTGAACATTTAATACTTGTCAAAAATTAAAGAAATGCATATAAATATGTCTTTTTCACCTTTTGAAATCGTAAGCGACTAGCATTTTTTAGTCAAAATTGAACATCCTAAAAAGTAGTCAAGAGAATAATTGGAAAGATTATTGCAACATTACTTTATTCAAGCATCATGTTAGCAATGCATCAAGTTCTCATGTGAGTTTATTCATGTTTCACTTCTATTTTTTTGTGAGTACTAACACTTACAAGACTTCAAATCAAGCATCCAATTCTCCTTGAATGTGAGGATTTCAATGAATTCAACTTATCAAGAAATGTAGATCTAAGTGGTAAGTTGCAACACTTATTAATTTATCATTCCTTTGTCCACTTGCCTATGCTTGACCTAGGGTAAGCACTCTTTTTACATCATCATATGCAGCCACTTTGAAGGTAGAAACACCAAAATAGGGTTGGACTTAGGAAAGCCCGTATATGGCACAAACCTTTCTCTTATCTCTTGTGTGTAGGTGATGTTGGTATGTGGAAACTGATCATGCTACACTGTACACTCTTCATGTATTTTTGCATCACCACTGAAAAAGGAAAAAACTGACATTGTAGAACCCTAATTCTAGAAGCTTCTAAAAATCTTTTTATAAGTTGTTGGGATGGGAGTTGTAGGGGATTATTCACAATATTGTAATATTTTTTACACTGGATAATAAAATCATTGGATGGTTGTGGTTTTGTGGATGTATCCCATATTGGGTGAACCATGTTAAATTCTCTATGTTGTCTTCTTTCTACTATAATTTTTAGTGTGTTTTATTTCTTTGTTTTATTGATCAAATCTGCATTTAATTGTTAAATATTTTCCTTCTAACCCTAATAGGTGACAAGTCTAAAGAAAATTTGGGAAAGGATTAAAGACCTAATTGCTCAATCAAGAATTCAAGTTGCACATGTCAATAAATTAGGGAAAGTGGAACTAATCATCAATAAACAAAGTTTTGACATTAAGTACAAAAATTGAGAAGCTACACACATTGACCAATTGATGTCTAAATTATGATTCTAAAGGTCTACATTTCTAGGTATAGAATTCCAATGCCTCTATCTAGCTAGTTTAAGCTCAAATTGATATGTCAGGTTCCTCTATCTCTACACTCTCTTGTTCTATAACTTCCTTTTATAGTTATGTGTTTTTCAATAATCATAATAGTTTGTTGTAGTTGCATAATTAACCTAGATACACATTTACATCATCAAATATAGTAAATTATCAACAATAAAATAAACCCCCCAATGAAAGAAACAAAACCTTCATCAACCACTCTTGTTGTTTCATAATGATTAGTATCCAAGTTTGTATTTGTGATCGTATTTGGTTCCTTCCAATATGATGTAGGATAAAGTGTGATTTAGACCATAGATACCTTTGGCCCACATCACAAGTTTATATATGTTTCATAATTTAGATGATGATTTTAAAGATATGTGCAAGATTCTTTATGCTAGTTTCATTGGTAGTTTGATGCATGCGATGATTTTCACTAGACACAATATTGCCCAATGAGTGAGCATTTTGAGAAGATTTATTTCTAACCCTAGTAAAAAGAATTGGAATTTTATTAAAAGAGTGTTTAGATATTTACAAATAACTTCTTATTAGTATTTTTTTTATCATGATACTAATCATATCTTTAATTCCTTAAACATATATGGTTTTATTAATACTAATTGCACAAGTAACTTGGATAGTCGAAGGTCCACTAGTGGCTACATTTTTCTCAGTTTGGAGGTGAAATGAGTTGGATGAGTGAAATAAATACTACTATTGTTTATTCTAGCATGGAAGAAAAGTATATGGATACTACACATACCTCTAAGGAGGTAATATCATTAGAAAAACTTAGTACATGTATTAGTTGTTGAAGACGAGTTGTTGGCAACATGAGCATGATGATGTATAGTGTGAGGACATTGTTGAATTGAGAGATTGTTGAAGATTGATGAGCATGATAGTGTATGGCGTTGTAATTGATGGAATCCCATTATACATGTACACTATTTTTGGTCTAGAGAAGACCAAATGTTTTGCAGATTTTCCTAAGTCCTAATGTATAGTTTTTAATGTTCAATGAACCAATTTTGTGGTCCGCGTTGCTCCGCTATGAAGAATTTTTTCATGCAATTTTGAGGTGATATTGGTGCATGTTAGAGGTTTCTAAATCCAAATATTCTGATGAGGGCGCAACCCAAGATTTAGAAAATAACCCACAAACAAGAGAATAATTTTATTATTCAAAAAATGGAGCTTCTTACATGTAGAGGATCTCAAATCCCCAAGTTCTACAACACATGCAAGTTACAAAAAGCTACAGAATCATCATTTCGCAATATGCGAGCTTGTCCCCAAAAAGTTACCAAAAAATTAGAAACCTGCCCATAAATAGAGCTCCTCTTAAGTTTGGAGCCAAAACAACATTCCAATTTGAGTTTAGGCGGTTTGGCGCCGAAAAATTACAACTTGAAGTTCAAATTTCAAAAGAACATTTGCAATTGTATTTTCTAGAAAGTGTGCCAACTTCCCAGGGCCATAACTTTTTATCTGGGACTCCAATTCGCGAATCGTTTGAACTGTTGGAAAGGTCTCGAAGTCAAGAACATGCTCAAAATTAGCTACGCCAATTTCAGAAAGTTTTGGGGCTGATCTGGGAGCTCTAAGTGCCTCAAATCTAACTCGGAAGATTTTCAAGTGCAAAACTGGGAAACTAAAACTGCAATATCTTTCAACCCAAGAATAGAAAATAAAAATCGTAAATTGGGAATTTCATTATGAAAAAAAGGGTATCCAAAAATGTAAGAACATCTAAAAACTGAGAAACTTGAAATTTAACTATTTTTGGGTGATGCAAGATTGCCCTTACACCACTGGATGCTCCTGCATCAGACACCCAGGGTAATTTGAGAAGTGACTCACGCCTCGTATGGTGAAGGAAAACCAAATGGTCAACCTCTTAGGCAACTAGATGAATCTCAACAGGCCTTCCTTTCCATTTCACCGTATATTCTTCTTCATAACGCTTGTTCCCCGTACTCTTTTCCCACACGATCATCCAGATTTCTTCAATCTCCTTTCTCAAGTAGGTGCGAACTTCACATTGTTCCATCGCTACTTCCTCCGTACACCTCTAAGGATACTATGTCAACTGAAATGTTGAACACAGGAAATGTTGAATCCATCCGCAACTCACTCATATGCATTCCTAAATCATGCTCTTCAAAATTTTACAGACCTAACTTCTTCATCTTCAATTTGTTATATGTTCCCACTAAAAACCTTTCTTTCTTCAAGTGGACCATCACTTCATCACCAATCTGAAACTCTTTATACCTCCTCTTCTAGTCTGCCTTAGCCTTATACTGCATATTCATCTTGTTAATATGTTCTCTTACCTTCTCATGTATATCCTTGATGTGTTTTGCAAAATCTTTAGCTTCAGCACTTATTTTCTTTTCTTGGTCCATCTTCCTCAATTCTAGAGCTATTCTAGGGCTACCTCCATACACAATCCGAATGGTGATCACCAAGCCTGCTACTGCACTTGTAAGAGAATTTTTCCTGCAAGATCAAGTCCCATCCCTCGGTTTATCTCCTACTTGCTATCTCAAGAGGGTTAACCGCATCTCTATTAACAACTGTGCCCATCTGCTTGTGGATGGTGTGAAAACTAAACTTCAACTCCGTTTTAGCTTCTTCCCACAAAGTCCTCCGCAGTACCCTACAAATTTGTGTCACGACCGAAATAATACTTTGCAGACCATGTAGCCCTCACACCCTCTTTGAAGAACAAGTTACCGTGGACTGTGATCATGGGTCTTCCGATGGAAATTAAACAAATATCTGAAAACCTATCAACCACCACAAAGACTAAATCATTCCTCGTTGTGTCCTTGGCAAACCAAGAACAAAGTCCATACTTATATCCTCCTCCCACGGCCTCTCCTCTCCGCATGTGTAAGGGGCTGATATAAGCCTCGTATTCGCTCACCTTTAGCCATCTAACATACCCTGCAGCTTTGTAAAAACTTCTTCACATCCTATGACAACCGAGGCCAATAATAATGTTCACTGATAATGGAAATGGTCTTATCCCGACCAAAATGTCCTACCATTCCTCCACTATGCTTCTCCTTTATCAGATTCTCCCTCATGGAACTCCTCGAGATACACAATTGACTTCCTTTAAATAACATGCCATCATGGATTATGAAATCCAACCACCTTGTCCTGTCCACTATAATAGGTTCCTTGCAAGCTTTCCAAGCCTCTACAAAATCAGGATCTTCTACATACAGTGTCTTGAGTTCATTGAACCTAACCACTTCAACTGCATCTTTGTCATCAATGTATTCCTCCTACTTAAGGCATCTGCAACCTTATTTGACTTCCCACTCCTATGTTTCAAAACAAAGGTATAACTCTGCAAAAACTCTACCCATTTCATATACCTCTGATTTAATTTTCCCTGACTATCAGGGCACCGCGAAGGCCTCGATGATCAATATATAGAACAAATTCTTCGACAACAAATATTCCATTTCTTTAATGCTTGAACTATTGCATAAAATTCTCGATCATATACGTATCATTGCATCATTTAACTTTTCAACGAAATAGGCAATGGGCTTACCTTTTGCTCAACATCGCCCAATGGCACAACCACCGGCATCAAAATCCACCTGAAACACCTTGTTGAAATCTGGGAGGGCTAGAACAGGTTGCTCTATCACCTTCTGCTTCAACAGTTCAAAAAATTTTGCTGCTCCACTTGAATTCTTTTCTATCCTCTCATTGTTTCAGTCAGAGGTCCACAAATGCTATTGAAGTTTCTAATGAACTTACAAAAACTAGCCAAACCATGGAAAGATCTCACTTGGTAGTGCTTGGGCAGGCCATTCTGTAATAGCTTTCACCTTCTTTCGTCCATCTTGAGACCTCTCGCTAAGACAACAAACCCCAAGTACACTAACTCCCTCTTCACAAACCACACTTCTTCCGTACTAATCAGCTTCTTAACTTCTCAAAGGCTCTCCGAATATGCATCAGATGCTCATCCAACGTGTTATTGAAAATCAAAATATCATCTAAATACACAATAACAATACTTCTCAGAAATTCTTTTAGTACCTCGTTCATGAGCCGCATGAATGTGCTAGGTGCATTGGTTAGCCCAAAAGGCATGACTAACCACTTGTACGGGCCCTCTTTGGTCTTGAAGGTAGTCTTCCATTCATCTCCCTCTCGAATCTGGATCCGTGATATCCAATTTTTGATCAATCTTGTAAGCACCGAGCTCCACTCAAATACCCATCAGTCATCCATCCTGGCAAGTGGAAATCTATATTTGATTGTTATTCTGTTTATAATCGGAATCTGAACACATCCTCCACTCCCCCATCCTTCTTTTGGTGCTAGTACTGTGTACCGTACATGACCAAACTTCCCGTAGATAAACCTTTCAACAACTTTGAACTGTCCGTTCAACTCTCATTTTCTGCTGGAGTCATTCTATGAGCTGCCTTATTTGGCAAACTGGCTCCAGGAATCAAGTCAATCTGATGACTGATCTTCCTTATTGGTGGTAAACCCTCAGGTACATTATCAGAAACAATATCATGAAACTCATCCAACATCCCAGAAACTTCTTCTGGAACCTTCTCACTATCCTCCTTACTCACTCTAGGAATCAATGCATAACACACACGCTCATGCTTCATACCTTCTAAAAATTTTCTTCCATCTACATAACAAATTCTAGCACTACTGCATACCTTTTCTTTAGTCTCGTTCAGGGGTTTCAACTTGTGACGAACCCCATCCTTTATCAAGGAATAAGTGTTTGCATGGCCATCATGTATAGCTCATCTAATTGCCACAACATTCTAACAACATGTGACATGCATCCATAGGGATGATATCACATAATACCTCATCATGGTAGCTTCCACCCTGAACTTTACTAGGCAATCGCCATTGACCAAAAACTTTGTGGTCTTTCTCTCGCAACTAGGCAACTGATACAGATGATTCTTTCCTCTTCGCCTTCAACTTTGTGACCATCTCTTCCCGATACTGCATTATCGGGTGTTCCCCACCATCAATAATGACATCACAACATTTTCCTTCACACTTGCACCTTTGTGCAAACAAATTTTCCTCCTGCTCGTTCCTTTCCTCATTCACCAGGGCTTCCTAATCACTAGGGCTTTCCCTTTCAAGATCATATGAATGTCTCGACAGCCTCCCTGGTTTGCATGCGCAACTTTCCATGACCTTCAGTCTTTTTTCTGCCCTTCCTTGTGTTGTGGGCATTCATAGCTCGATGCCCTTTCTTCACCACACCTAAAAATGCTCCTTTGAAACCACCTCTTCCGCATCCTTGTCCATATCTCCTCGTCTCACCTCTTGATCACCACCAAGCGGACTGGTTAAGCAAAGAGAAGTTGGTCCCTTTGGCTTAGGCTGCGCACCCACATCTTCACTTTCATCATCATTTCGCCTCCTCAAAGTCTTCCATTGCCTTTCTTGACCTCCTCATCCTTTTGCTTGCCATCAAATCTTTGTCTAACTTCTTCACCTTCGTAGCAAACTCATTACACATCCTCAATGGTGGTCATTCGACCAGGCTTAATTCTCCCAAATGCTCACCATAATGCATTAAGATAATGGGCTACCTTCTCCTTGTTGGCCTCTCCATGGCTCATTTTGATGATCATCTTGTGAAAATATTTTGTGTATTCTTTCACAAATCTACTTCCTTGCTTCAACCCTTGCAATTTTTTCTTTCAATGATCGAGTCCACCGGTATGAATTGCTTCTTCGCTTTCACCATGGGATCCTATCCGTGATATTTTTCCTCTTTAATTTCTTTTCCAACCGGATCTCTTCCACCAAACATCGCATGGCCCTCGCCATTTTCGCAACTAACCCGACCTAGGTCCTCTATTTCCTCATACTATAAAATATTTTTCAGCTCGATCCGCTTGATCAACTCTTCCGTGTTCGAAGCCCGTATCAATCGAGACTTCGCCTGTCTTTTCCTGATCTTTGAAATGGCCCCTATTAGCCACATTTGGTTTTGATCAATCGCTTCTTCTTCCTCTTCTGCATTTGAACCTTCTTCCTCTCCTTCATCCTCACTTTCCTCCCTCGAGTTTAACCCTCTTCTCAACTGCTCTTGTAACGCGTCAATCTGTCTCTGGAGGGCTGCCAGTGCATCCCTTCCACCAGAATTTCTACCGCCAACCACCCTCTCTCGGGCACCACCATGCCTACCGTGCATCACTCTTGAGGAATCTTCCTTGACCTGGACCCACAACCGGTCCTAGTGCGAACTGTTCACAATCATGCTCAAGAAAACTCGCTCTGATACCACTTGATGAGGGCGCAACCCAAGATTTAGAAAATAACCCACAAACAAGAGAATAATTTTATTATTCAGAAAATGGAGCTTCTTACATGTAGAGGATCTCAAATCCCCAAGTTCTACAACACATGGAAGTTATAGAAAGCTACAGAATCACCCTTTCGCATATGCGAGCTTGTCCCCAAAAAGTTACCAAAAAATTAGAAACCCACCCATAAATAGAGCTCATCTTAAGTTTGGAGCCAAAACAACATTACAATTTGAGTTTAGGCAGTTTGGGGCCAAAAAATTACAACTTGAAGTTCAAATTTCAAAAGAACATTTGCAATTGTATCTTGTAGAAAGTGCGCCAACTTCCTAGGGCCTTAACTTTTGATCTGGGACTCTGATTCATGAACTGTTTGAACCGTTGGAAAGGTCTCAAAGTCAAGAACGCGCTCAAAATTTTCTATGCCGATTTTGGAAAGTTTTGGTGCTGATCTGGGAGCTCTAAGTGCCTAAAATCTAACTCAGAAGATTTTTCAGGTGCAAATCTAGGAAACTAAAACTGCAATATCTTTCAACCTAGGAATAGAAAATAAAAACTATAAATTGGTAATTTCATTATTATCGAAAAGGGTATCCAAAAATGTAAAAACATCTAAAAACTAAGAAACTTGAAATTTAACTATTTTTGGGTGATGCAAGATTGCCCTTACACCACTGGATGCTCTTGCATCATATTCAATCTTGTATGTCTTTTGCAATTGATAGTAATGATGAAAAATTATTGGCTTTGTAATGGTAGTATTACTAGTACATATTGTATGTTAGAATTCTTTACATTCCACTGTAGATTAATAGTTTTCTATGTGGTTTTGATGAATTGTTTTGAGATGTCAGTAGTGTGTATGCTCCAAGTGGAAATTTTTGTGGTGCTCCATGTGTTGAGTTGTGAGTAAATAGTTGGTTCATTCTGTTGGTACTTCTTGAGTTTTGTTATATGGTATCGACCTAAAGGTTTTCAAGTCATCTGGAGTTGAAGAATGTAAGAAGCAAATTTATGGGAGTGATTATAGGTCATGTTGACATATTTTGAAACTGTACATTTTTTGGTTTACTTTGCAAGGCATGTCTGTTAGTGTTTTGAGCCTATAAGTTATCAAGATGCATTTTACATCTAACTAAGTTGACCTAATTGATGTTTTAGATAGTTGCAATATACATAAAAGTTTGATTCATTGTGCAAATGTGTGGATAGAGTGTGTAAATTTTGTGTGTGAGATTTGGTGTAGAGAGAAGTGTGAATCATAGTTTTGGTGCAGTATGAAGTATGTTATGTTAGTTTTTTGAGCTTTAGTGGAGCTGTATCTTCGACATATGTTAGATGTATTGTTAGAAGTTCATCATTGCTAGTGAGCCATCATTTCTTCTATCTCTTTCTATTTTGGGAAATGAGCCACCAATAGTGAGTCATTCTCTTTTCAGATAGTGACTCCACCATTTTGTATCAAACATTTTAACTAATTATAACATATTGTGAGGTAATCCTCATTGTGGTTCTTTCCTTTCTAGGGTTTTCCACGTAAATCTGTTGTTCTTGTGTTTTTAGTTGTGTAGCATGCTTTATATGTTCCTTTCATTTACTATAGGTTAAATATGATGCTTTGAATGGATGTTTGAATTGACAAAGTTAATGAGTTTTAGTGAATATTGATGAACCCCCCTTCTCATTATTCTGGGTGTTCAACATTGATTTTGATTGTGAGATTACAAGGATTAGATATTATAGTCAAAGTGACATATGTATGGCCCAAAATTTTATGCATCATGCTTCTACTAAGAATGTTGATGTTACTTATCACTTTGTGTGATAAATGGTAGAGAATGATAAGGTCTTGTTAGAGAAATTTAACCCTTTGGATAATGTCACATATTCTCTCACAAAGCTAGTGACCATGAATAGGTTATCTTGCCACAAGAAGGCTAAGGACCTTGATCATTGTTTTTGAATATTATTTTTTCCCTTATGGATGTAATTGCAATATAATTTTAGGTGGGAGAATGTTGGGATAAGATAACATTAACCTTCTATTCCAAAATCATTTTTATGTGTTTTCATGATCCTTGAAAGTTGTACTTGGATGTCTGGAGACATGTGAGGTAAAATATCTAATATTTATTTATCTATGAAAAATTGTAATTGCATTCATAGAGGTGTATCTAGTTATAGGTGGTGCTTACAAAGCATATTAACAAAATATTCCTTCTAGGTGTTTGATTTGGAGGTGGGGACCACTTGTTCTTGCATGTCTATGTATCTTGTTGCATGTATCTTGCATGTTATCCTAGGTGAAGTGCCAAGGTTTGCATGTTGTGCATGTTAGCCATCAAAATCATCAGAGAATAATGGAACACTTGATATTGAAAAAATTTAATTGGCTATGGGTTGGGCACCCATGTGAAATCCATGTGATCATTTATAAATTTTTAACTAAGTTTATAGATTGTCCATGGTGTACGACATATGGTTTCTGCATGTGGTTTTGGCCCCTGTTTTGAAATACCATAGTGGTATTCTCACCCAAATCTTCTCTAAATTGGTGTCTATGGTTAATAATTTTATATCATGTTACGCAGGTTGAAGAAGTAACAAAGTGCTCCAAAAATTTAGAGAGAAATGTTGTGTTGGTGTAAACTTCTTTGAAAGATTAACACAAGCATTGAATTTCTTTAGGTATGGAGTTATTTCTGGCAAGGGTTTCTCCATATATATATTTTGTCACTTGTATTTATTTTTTCATATTATGATTGTTGAATGTGCTAATCATATAAACATCACTGTGACTAATCTTGAATATCATTTTCAAATTAGCATTGCAGTAGTTTCACCTTAATTTCCAGCACTATATCCTCCACACCTTCACTCACATGCCAAAAATCGTGCCAAAAGAAATTAAAGAGAAAAATAAAATATAATAAGTGTACAATTTCAGTGCTTGAGGATGCCTGCCTCAAAAGGAAACAGAAGATCTATGCCTCATTCCCTCTACTTCTTAGTAGTTTGTATGGCATCATTACTAGTATCCGAATATTTCTTCTCAACAATTTACTTGGAGCACAGAAATAAGCACATTCTTTTCTATCTCTCCGAAGGTCGAACAAAACAACACCCGGTGGTCATCTACAGGGCACAGACTTCGGCAGATAAAGACAAACTTTCAATTCATTCCATCTTTCAGTGAAAGAGGAAAGGGAACAATGGAATAACGAGAATTGCTTTTTTTTTTCATGGAGTTTGCGATTCCAGTAACAAGTTTAGAATTCCACTGCCCAAACGATCTGGAATGATGAGAGATTCGAAATAGGGATATATATGTTCATCAGATCGTACTCAGAAGCATTCATCATGTGCCTGCCAGACTATGTTCGCCAACATTCAATACCCTAATCCAATACAATTTCATTAACAAATTTTTAAATGTTTTTCTTACAGTTTCATTGTCAGATTATTATGGCAATCGCCTGGGTCGCATAGTAATCGAAAACATAAAAGCATATTAAACAACCACTTGTTGAGCCAAAGCACTAAAAGCATAGCCAAATTTAATTATGATAAATGTCAAAGGGCACTGAACACAACTGCAAACACCATATGTACTACTGAAAAGAAATTGCAATTATTCAATCTTAGGTATGTAGATATAGTGCTTGATACTCACTCCAATATGTTTGTTCATGAATAGGAGAAATCAATCAGATTAATAATGACCATAATCCTAATAGATAATACCAGCATATATCTAATATAGTTAGTGAAGTAGAGTAAATTTTATCAAAGTACCTGTTACTGGCGAACTCATAGAGCCTCCCACTGTTGGAAAAGAGAAAGACAGCAACTTCTGCATCGCACAACACCGAGAGCTCCCAAGCCTTCTTTAACAATCCATTTTTTCTCTTACAGAATGTAACTTGCCTGTTGGTCCTGTTCTCTATCTTTTTCAGTTGAACCTTTCCCCGACCCATGAAGGCTTTCGAACTGTCCTCCTCGACCTAATTAAACCCAAGCTGTTAAACCTCATTAAAGTCCCCCAATGGGAGCCATAATACCAAAAGTAAATATTATAATAAATCCATGGAAGCCATGCTCAGTTAATGCATATGAGAAACATACAATCAGCTAACCTTGATTTGATATGGATGAGTGAACCAAAGATAATCTGATTTACTTTGGTATAGAGGGTTCTAGGTTACTTTCAGGAATGGGGTTAAAGTTTGCAGGGCATTTACTTGTGTGGGAACCTGGAAAAGGTTCAATTTCAGTGAAAGGAAATTGTCTGTGAAATGGCAGGTACGACAGCGACAAATTTACCCTGGCCCATGTGAAGCCAATAATAGAAAAATCAAAGTAACAATTTCTATTCCTAGTCTCCAGTCTTATATGACTTCCATAACAATTAATTTTAGAAAATATCTCACAACAAATTGTGCAACTACCTATCTAATTTGAGTTAAATGCGGATTAAAATGATGTCCCAGCAAGGTGGAATTTAACGTGGGTCAACTAAAGGGAGAAAAGTTTGGAGATATACTTAATAAATTGTATTAGTTTTCAAGATAATATAAAAAAAAATACTAAATAATTTAAAAGAATTCATTTTGTTATCTTTTATCATGTCTAATTTAAATAATATTTCTAATGTCATTATATAAATTTTCATGGTGTACATCATTTGTGAAAGAAAATATTGAAAGAATGATTATTTTGTATAATCTTATATTTTAAGATGTTATTGCTTGTAATAATAAACAAATATTTTTAAAAGATACATGATATAGTTTTAATATTTGTAATTGAAATTATCTTATAATATATGTCATCAAGATATATTATACTTGCTTAGAATCATAGATAATGATAGTTATATAAATACATTTCAAACTATGTCAATTATTAAATATCATATTAATGAGAATACAACTTAACGATTTAATTAGATAATTCTTCCACCCACTTATAACAAGTGTCATGTAGTGGTTGGTACTTGCCTTTATAGTATTGTAACTATTGTTTTCTACATTTGGAAAAAAAAAAAATGTAAGTTTTGTTAATTAAAGTGTTTTAGTATTGTTAATTAGTTATTTGCATGACTAACCCTAATCATAATCTTAACTCTAACAATAAATTCTAAACCATTAGCCCAATCCTAGATCTATCTCTAACCCTCATAACATTATCCATAACTATGGTGTAACCCTAACCCTAACAATCAAGAATTATAGAGTGACATTACAAAAAAAAAATATTGGGAATAAGATTTGAAATAAAAATATTAGATGAATAAAATTTTGCAATGTTATATCTAATAGTTATATTTTAGTGATTTCTATTAGTAATATTTATTTTGAATTTATTTTATTTTTTAATAGTTCTAACCATAATTTTTATGTTATTCTTATCCTAATTATAATGATGAGGGTGCAATAATAGTTATATTTTAGTGATTTCTATTAGTAATATTTATTTTGAATTTATTTTAATTTTTAATAGTTCTAACCATAATTTTTATCTTATTCTTATCCTAATTATAATGATGAGGGTGCAACCTGAGACACAGAAAATTAACACACCAAATAGAGAATGTTATTTTATTATTATGAAAATGACCTTTTACGTAGTATGCAAACTTGTCCCCAAAAAGCTACACAAAATTTAGAAACCTGCCCATAAATAGATATCCTTTTTTAGTTTGGACCCAAAACAACATTCAAATTTGAATTTTTGGCGGTCTAGCGCCGAAAATTACAACTTGAAATTCAAATTTCAAAACTACATTCAAAAATTAGTATCTTCTAGAAAGTGCTCCAACTTCTGGAGCCATAACTTTTGATCCAGGACTCCATTTTTCAAACCATATTTTCTATGCCAATTTTGATAAGTTTTAAGGCCTTTTTAGAACTGTTTAGTGCCTCAAATTTGATCTGGAAGGTTTTCTGGTGCAATTTTGGGAGACTAAAACTACAATATCTTTCAATCGAGGAATCAAAAGCAAAACTATAAGTTGAGAATTATATTATGACGAAAATGGTATCATCATATAATCTTGGAGGATTATAATAATTAATAATAATAGGATTAGAATTATAATTTAATTAATAAATATAATAATTTTAGTTATTTTAATTTAGTTTTTGTGTATTTATGCATTTTTTGAAATTAAAAAAATTTGGAAAATAAAAAAAGTGGCAATATCAAATAGTTTAAGATTTAATATTAATTGTGTAAAATAAAATCCTAGGAAAATTATCTTTATGAATGTGCTTTAATTAAAAAATAACAATTACATACATTAAAAAATTCATTCTTAAAAAAAATGTAAAAATAAGTAATTTTTATTTATTTAAAAAATATTAAATGAAATGATTTTATAAAATTAAAAAAACATGTTAAAAAAATAGTTTCAGTCAATTATGTTCAACAAAAATATTTTTTACAATTTTTAAAGTTAAGTATTTAACATGTTCACTTTGAAAATAAATTGTGTTTTACCAACATAACATTCTAATTTTTAATTGCTCAAAACCAACTTATTAATAACTAATTCAAAAAATGAGTTGAACAATTGCTTACAATAGTACTATGTAGAAGTACTAATAACCTTAAAATATTTTATATAAACGATACTATAAACTAATTGATAAAATATGATGTAATAATAGCCAGAAAACAACTACTTAATAGAACATTATAACAATAAATATGAAAGTAGAACAATTAATCAATATATTTAAAATTGTGAATGGGCTCTTGGTTTGTTGGTGAAGTTGAAAGGTTCAAAATGAGCCCACCAAGGATCAAGTCTTGTTGAGTGCAAAGCCTCGAAGCCTAAGAAAGGAATGAGGCCACATCTTTGTAAACAATAAATATCCTTCTTAAGTTTATGCCTAAAGCTAAATGATCATTCCTCCCAATTACCTTTTTAGGTTCAACATGAATATGTTTCTTACTTCCATATGAACGTTTGGGTAAAGTCAAATTTCTCACATTATGGGGCAATACTTTTTATTTTTTAACTTTTATTTTGAATCTTTAGGGAGAAAAATACTTCAAAAAGTCTAGATTTTAAAACCACTTTTTATTAAAAATATTAATATTATCATTTTGGGGTAGAATATAAATATATTAATCAAACAGTCAATTTTAAAATATATATATTCTAAAAATATAATTATAATTATAATATTGTATTTCTTAAATTCCAAATCATTATGTATGAGGCTATTCATTATATATAAGTGGGGAAATATTATACCCAAATTATTATACCTTTATCTTTCTATTTTTTTTATATCTATTCTTTATTTTTTTGACAGGTAAAGGTAGGAGACCCTGCAAATCTTTTATTAAACCTTGAAAAAGCATTACAATCCTCTTTAGCATCTATCTAAAGTAGCAAACATGACTTGTAAATTCCTCCTATAGCCCTCAAACCCTTCATCACACCCAAAAACATCTTGCACTCTTGGCCCCATATCTACTCATTTCAAACCCTTCCAAACACATCAATTAAAAGATTTCAAACATTACATAAATCTGCAATAAAGCACTTTACTTCTTCTTCCCTTTACCATGGGAATGGAGTTGCATGTTGAAAGAAACATCCTTCTACTTCTTTTTCCTTTGAACCTCATGCCAAAGCTCTTCCTGATCATCTGTCCATGTAGGATCTTCCAATAACTCCTTTGGGATGTTGTCACCTTCATAAGAAGCCATGCTCAAGCACTTAGACTATCCACCCTGCACTTCTTTTGGGACACTATCTTGCTCAACCTCACCCACCATATGCACTTGATTTTTTTGTGGGACTCCTCGTTGGTGGTAGTGCCTCCTTGATCATCAGCCATATGCTTTCTTCCCAAGCCCTCTTTCTTAACTGAATAGTGTTGAGGAGAAACCTCTTTCCACCAGGTTACTTGATTAACCCTCCTACATTTTGTACACTGATCAACAACATCACTAGTGTTGAAGCATCTCTGACACCGAAATGGTGACCCTTCATAGTCAAGTATTTTCTTCCATTCTCCACCTAAAAATTTCAAGCTAACCTCTATAGGGAGGGATTTTGACATATCCATTTCTACTGATGCAGGAGCATCCAGTGGTGTAAGGACAATCTTGCATCACCCAAAAATAGTTAAATTTCAAGTTTCTTGGTTTTTAGATATTTTTACATTTTTGGATACCCTTTTCATCATAATGAAATTCCCAATTTATAGTTTTTATTTTCTATTCCTGGGTGGAAATATATTGCAGTTTTAGTTTCCCATATTTGTACTTGAAAATCTTTCGAGTTAGATTTGAGGCACTTAGAGTTCCCAGATCGGCCCTGAAACTTGCCAAGATCAAGGTAACCAATTTTGATCACGTTATTGACTTCGAGACCTTTCCAACAGTTCAAACGATTCGCGAATCAGAGTCTCGGATCAAAAGTTATGGCCCCGGGAAGTTGGCGCACTTTCTAGAAGATACAATTGAAAATGTTCTTTTGAAATTTGAACTTCAAGTTGTAATTTTTCAGTGCCAAACCGCCTAAACTCAAATTTGAATGTTGTTTTGGCTCCAAACTAAAGAACAAGCTCGCATATTGTGAAAGGGTGATTCTGTAACATTCTGTAACTTGCATGTGTTGTAGAACTTGGGGATTTGAGATCCTCTACATGTAAGAAGTTTCATTTTCTGAATAATAAAATTATTCTCTTGTTTGTGGGTTATTTTTCTAAGTCTCGGACTACGCCCTCATCATCTACCAAAATTCAAGCATAAGTAGTATGTAGAAAATTTAGAGAGCCCTCATCCACCCCCAAAAATTTCCCAAACAAGTTCCCAATGGCTTAGAAACATGATTCAAACCAAAAGTGTAAAGGGATATTTGGAAGCCTTACCCACAGTGGTGCCAAATAAAATAATTTAGTAGTTGGATTGAAAGCAGGATGCCATGGCTTCAACATCAACAAATGTTTGTCTTCCTAGCGGCATTGGTAATTGCAGAGAATGTTGTTTCTATCCTTCACATTTTCAAACACCATCATGAAAAAACCCCTCGTATTGGGGTATATTTGCACTTCACCATCTAAAATGGGGTGCCATGTATCAATAATCCATTAGTGTAAATCGGCAAGGCCAGGCCAAAACCCCTAAAATCTCCCAATTAGGCCCATCTCCTCAAAATATTTGACATTCTAAGTGACTTCATTTGCTATTTCCCTATCAAGTGAAATAGAGGGGATTGATTCAGCACAATGCAAAGATTTATGTGCATTTTCTCCTCCCAAAACCCTACTGATTTCTCCATCCTTCCTTATTAGTTTTCCCCCCATTCTTAGGCCCCTTTTTTTATCTGAAGCTCACAAAGATGAAACCCCCTATAAGCGGTCCATGCCCCGTCCAAGCCCCCCATTCTTCCAAACCACATAATTTTTGCTACCTTGCTTCACTGCCTCTACATAACAAGTTGGTCCACGACTAGAAAATAAGCATAACCAGAAGAAAGCAGTGCCTCCAAGTAAACCCTAGTCATGGAAGGTTGAGGTGCACACAGTAACATCACAAAAACCTATATTCATTTTTTATATATCCATTTTTATCAAAGGATATATTAATGTAATTTTTCCTTGTTTAAAATATACCTAATGAAATTTCCTAAAACATCTAGTCTTGTTGAAATGTGTTATTAGCATCTATCAAGCAACATATAATATTATCTTCTAAACTAAATAATGAATTGAGATTCATGTTTAAGGTCATATAATTGAATTCAATTTTCTATTGAATAAATAAATTATACATTTGAAATTAACTAAGTCATGCTTTATATCAAGGATGCCTCCTTTTATATTTAAGGAAGAATCATCTTCAAAATCTACTTATTTTTATGTCTTTATCTCCATTCAAGTTTATTTCTAAAAGTGAATGATAATCACCTCTATTACTTATGTGTATGTAAAATCTCCACCTTTATCACTACAATTTATTTTTTAAATTCAATTTCAATACCCATTTTGAAAACTTAATTGATTAAAAATCTTCCATGTAGCTTAGAAGTGCCAACTTCAAAGCTTCTCCATTCACCATGGTGGCATCAACTCAACTTCGTAAATTATATGCTTGCTCATACGAATGGTAAAGTTGAGTTGATGCGACCATGGTGAATGGATAATCTTTGATGTTAGCACTTCTAAGCTATATAAAAGATGCTTAGTTTATTAAGTTTTATATGGGTATCTGAGATGAACTTTAGAAAAAAAAAATAGTAGCCAAGGTCAAGATTTTACATTGGTATCAAAGAAACTAGGTTCAAACATTAGACCCATGAAGCTCACTTGACTCTAGACTAAAGGATATAACCTGAAACTACCAATTGACCATAACCAAGTTGATCACTTAATATGTATGGTGTTGTTACGAATATCTTATGTGGGTTTTCAATCTTGTGAGAATGTATGGATAATCTTAACCAAGAGAGGCTAAATGGGTCAAAAGGAAATTTGGATATAGAAATTTTACATGAAAAATAAAGTGCATAATGGAAGGATAAGTTATTTGATGATTGTTATTTCCCATAACTCAGTAGTTGGATTTGGTTTTACCCCTTCATAAGAGGAAAATTTTACTACATATTTAAGAGTATTAAGAATTTTTCTCATGGTGTGAACTTGAATTGCTAGAAACATAAAATGCAAAAAATTGTGAAATATATGTTTTGATGTATGGTTCTTTAGTACTTTGTATGGGTTACTAGGTGTAAGGTAGGGGGGCCAACCACACCAAGGCTGTAGGTCACAAAGAGTCGAGAGCAGAGAGATTCCCTATCTTACCTCAAGCCAATAGGTGTTTTAGGTCAAGGATAGAGAATGAAGAGCACTCTCAAATGATTATGTCACTCTACTAATCCAAATGTTTAAATGGGGCTACATGAGTCAATTTTTGAAATCCAAATTACACCTCAAACAATCCTCTTCCCGAGGACAATAGCGTGGGTCTAGGACAACAACATAGTGCATTGGTGTCTGTATAGCTAGAAAGTGAAAACGTACAGTGTGGGAAATGAGAAAACCTACTAACTCCCTAGCTGATAAAGTTTAACGAAATGAACAAAATGATAAAGTATGAGAAATAACTATATAAGTGGTAAACAAGGTAGATGAAAGTAAGGGTGGAAAAAATCAACTCAATTAGGCCGTAGTTCATTAGTGAGCTCCACACACACATCCATCTACACACAACCAAGAGAGGGAAATATGTTGGGATGTTAGCAAGGGGTTTCCCTCATTCAAACCCCCGCTTTGGTATTTCCACCTCCATGGATAGCCAAGAAAGCCATGAAGTAGAAAACGTGATAAAGGAAAGAAGAAAGGAGAGTATTGAACACTACAAAAGATGCAATTCTACTCTATCAAACCATAACAAGAAAGGAAGTTGAAGCAATACCATCTCCACCCAAAGGAACTCAAGGCCAATGAAGGGAGAATGCAAGACAACAAGCTTGGAAAAATTAACATAGTTGTAGCAATGACAAAGGAAGGTCTCACAAAACTCCAAACTCATAGCTTCTATGGTAGCACAACACGTACAAAAATGAAGTTGATGGAGTAACAAGCTACAATAATGCTCAATGGAGTTGTATGAAAATGCTCAAGGGATGAGATAGATTGGTCGAAAGATCAAAAAGTGCTAAGAAGATGAAGTGAAGTTGAAATATAGGCATTTGAATTGGAATAAGGAGGGAATGAGTCATTTTCGATCCAGGTAGTCGACACAGAGGCATTACACTTCATGCCCAATGATGAGCGCAATCTCCCTATGGACACTAGAGGCAATATTTTGTTAGGGACAACAATGTGCCATGTAGATGTTCCCATGCTACACTCACATCCTCGACAAATATTACCCCACTGACACACAGGGAAAACAAGTGGATGTGTTTAGATGGGTGATGTGGAATTTTGCATTTGGGTTTGATTTTCTAAGGCATAGGGGTGCAAAAGGGGAATTTACACAAGGGGTGCAAATTCGCTCCTATACATTTTTCCCCCACTTTAGCAAGCACAAGTGTTAATAAGTGTTTGGTAAAGTGGATTGAAGAGTTTAGAAATGTATACTTGAACTGTCAAGGAAGAAGACCATGATTTGGAAAGCTCAAAAGTGTAGGGTAGGCAAAGGACTCCATAGGTACTCTCTCCTAAGGAGGTTCAAACAAAGGACTCTATAGCTCCTCAAAATGAAAAAGTTGAACAAAGTACACCAAAGGACCATAGACCAACAATGGACAAATCTTGTAAGATGCAAGAGCTTCATAGGCCCTTGTACCTACAAAGAAGGTGCCCCCAAGTACTCTCTCCTAAAGGAAGCATAGTGTAAAGGGACTCCATATAGTTGGATTGAAAAGCAGCTTTATAGGCCCACCTGCAAAGCAACATGCTTCTCCATAGATAAAACATGTTAAAAAGTAGCCATGTAGGAAAACAAGCAAACAATCACACAGATAGTCAAAAAAATGAAGAGTTTTCAAAGGGGTCCCTTGGGAACCCTTTAAAGAAAAGGGGCCCACTCAACGGATGTGTTGTGTGAAAGTGCAAGAGCATTTTACATAGATCAGTTCAACATCAAGGAATCCTTTTGAAAGATGTTCACTTCATCAAAGAATTCAAAAGGAAGAAAATGTCCCTTCACGAGGGGAGGGTCAAGGTTTCTCCCACAAGAAAAGTTGCTCCAACCTTAAATGAAAATTTTTTGAGTTCTTTCTTTGTGAACCCATGATGAAGGAAACACTTTCCTCTAGGGGCCCTTGTTGAGAATGTGATTTTTGAAAGAGTTTGCAAAGATTTTTGAGAAAAAATTCATTGGCAATTGAATGCATTTTATGAAAATCAAAGTTGACATGATAGCCCCCCTTAGGATGGTGTGTGCAGAACATAGAGACACCTGACATATTAAGGAGAGAGAAGCAATAATGAAAAAGTGATGTTGTGGCCAATAGAACATAGCGATATGTCATCATGGAAATGTTGTTGCACACACAAGGGACAATACATAGGTAACACAACATCATGAAATGAGCATAAATGAGATAAAGATAAAACAATGAAAGAGAAATAGCAACATCCTGAACAAGGGACATAGGGGCAATCTAATATTTTGGGGTTAGAGTTTCTCATAAATATATAAAATTATAATAATAGTATATTTAATGAACTATCATCAACCCCCTACTATATTAGGCCATATGAAGAATGGACGAAAAAAAAAAAAAATTGGGTCAAAATGGAAGGGAATCCTAGATGCCCCCAACATTTTGCATTGTCCCTAATTGTCAAAAATCAATACACATAATAGAGGTAGAATTATGCCACAAATAGAGGAAGTTTTAAATGAAACATAATCACTCCTATATCAAAGCACTTACGAGGGTGACAAGGGTCATCTAGGAACACATAACACAATCACAGGGAACACAAACACACACACACACACACACACACACACTCTACACTATAGATAAAGAAGAGGTGCCCCCCTAGCACTCATCAATTAAAAGTTCATTGGCCTCCCAATCTAGATCATTATACATAGAAGGCGGACAAGCCTATAAGGGAGGAATGTCAAGGGGAACCCTTCGACCCTCCCACAAACTAACGGGATGCCAAAACTTACTCAGTCACTAGGATGACACATGCTAGCATAGGAACACTCTCTAAAGAAGGTGGAATTCTCTTTCGCCCCCCATTGGTGGAGGGTCTAACCTCCATCTTCCACTTCATTGGAGGATGCAAGTTCCCCATAGACAAGTTAGAATGTGCAAAGGAGGAGAAAATTGTAGTGGGCACCACTGTGGTTTTTGGCATGTTCATGGGATTGGTGAATAGTGGGATGTTCAAAAGGGACATCAAGAGAGTTGGCTCAACCAAAGGACCAATAAACACCTGCACCTTTTTAGGGTTAGGGGTGTTTACACTTGCAACAAGAGTCAGAAGCAATACTGAGGTTGACTAAACTAAAGAAAATGGGACAAGAGAGGAGGACACCATAGGAGGCCCTGAAATAGGGGTGGTTGACTTCCCTTCCTTCCTTTGCAAAGCAGCTTGCTCAACCACCTGAGCCTTTTAGTGATGCTTGCATTTGTGAACAAGGTGGTTCTTATGACTATAGGAACTAGAGGCTGGGAGCTAAGATGGGACACAAGGCTCCTACTCAGCCATTAGAGTGTCCATGACAACAACTTGTGGTGAAGGGAGAGACTCCTAGATGAGAGAGGGAGGGAGAGACTAAGAGGAGGTTGTAGCAACAACAGGGGGAGTTGATCCTAATGCCTTAGTGGTGGGCCTCTTCCCATTCACTACCTTGGGAGCAGGAGTGGTGAAAGGCCATGGAGGCCAAGACATAGACGATTCCCCATGAGGACCCTTCCTTCTACCATACAGGTGGGGCCAAGGTCTAGGAGGAAAAGTAGGAAGGTTAGATATCCAAATCTTGTCTTTACGGCAAGCAGGTACCACCAGAATTGTTATATGAATTCTATGAGTAGTCATCCAACACTCTTCTTCAGAAAGGTGGGAAAAAGTGGTGCCTTGAGGATGGGAAAACCTCTCCTTTCACTTCTGAGAGGTGGCGACAACTTGTTGTTGCATTATCAGAGGGGTCACTTTTGATTGCTCCTTTCCCTTGGTTTTATACTTTACGTAGTTGTAGTAAAGAAAGTTCGTTCTAGGAGGAAGTGGAACAACTAGGGCGGGCCAAAAATGATCTAA